>OY821517.1:140232216-140559716 GCA_963682025.1 Cordilura impudica | reverse complement strand
TATACAGATTTCGGTTTATCTAAAATGTAAAGATAAAAAAGAAACAGTAAGAGTGCTTAGAAAACATTTATTTTTGCATTTTCGGAAATATTTCAAAAATCCATAACTGAGTTGGAAACATTTTTAAAGTCGAAGAAAACTTGCTGAGTTAAAAGCAAAGAAATACCGGTTGGTATTATGATTGCGAAGGTAAAGCAAAGAAGATGAATTGTTAAAGGACTGACTTTCTTTGATCAATTAAGATTTATCTCATGGGATTTAGTTCTATATAAATAACATTAACCCCTATCAGGCGGTAAATTGTGTCCTTATTGAAAAACTTTAAAACAAAGAATCAAGGCTATAAAAAGTTTTCATAATAAGTTTTCTAAGTTTTATTGTTCTAAAGAACAATTGTTTGTAAAAGAATAAATATAAAAATTAAATGGAAAAACCAAATAATTCGTACTTTTTCCTGATAATAATATCGCTTTGTTTGCCCGTTAAATTCGTTAAGAGATTTATACAAAAGCATTTAGTAAAATGTTCACTAAGAAAAACACAAAACTAATGAATGACAGATTTTGTAAAAATAACGAAAAGAAAAAAAACACACGTACAGAAAATAAAACAGAAATAAAGGCATTAAAATAAAGTGAAACAATAAAGTTAAGATGAAGAAAAGAAAAGGTTTAAACAATATTGTGACCCCAGTTGGTACCAGTTGTGGGTTTTTTGTTCTATTTTATTTTTTTTTTTTGTTTAGGATGTTGTCATACAATTTTATGTATTTGTGGTTATTTTGTGTAAAGCCTTAAGGCTACATAAGAGTCTAAAATTGGGGATGAATGTTAAAGTAACAAAAAATCTATAGCCGATGTGTGAGTGTGTGTGTGTGACATTTAAGAAAAATGCCTGTGGTGAAAGTTCGTTCGTGTCATTGTTGATGCTGCTGGCTGGTGCTTTTTATTGGTTGTGTTCGTTGTATTACTGGTATCCTTTTCTTGATTGTAATAAGCATTGTGTGCATTTCCTACATTTAGATTTTTGTTAATGATAAATTCCAACCAAAAAAAAAAAACTTAAAGAACCGGATTTGTTTTGGCATTTAAATTTTTCTCCTTGATTTGCTTTGCTTAATTTTTTTTCGATTCTTTCATACTTTAAACGCCTTTCGTGCCTGTGCGTGGCATTCTATCATGTTTGATTATTTTCTTTTTTGTTTTTGTTTCTTCCTTAAATACTACTGTTAATGAGGGGGTTCGTTGTTAGAATCGTCAGTCTTTAGCACCCAAAACGCTGGTCTTATTTGAGTCAGTAAAAACATTTGTTTTCACTAGGATTACATATTTATCGTGGTATGACAGACGGCAGCAGGTTTCTGTCATTTGGTTTGTATGCCACTGTGTTTGCTGTTGATTCTCGTGTTGTCGACGTTAACAGGGGTTCCGCATTTCACATACCTGCTGTCATGGTTTTTATTGGCAATTGAGCGTGATTTTTGTAGCTTAATAATGTAAGTCTCACAGTTTTTGAAGCTTTTTATTGCCTTCACAACATTGGAAGTTTGCATGATTTGGTTCTTTAAAATGGCATACGTTTCTCATTACAAAAAGTTACCTAAATATTAAAAACTTGTTTGCTCTATATAGTCCCAGTTTCTAACAGATACACTTTATACACTTTCTAGCTTATTAGAATAGGTTGCTTAGATAACTATTTAAACGAGGTCAGGTTTAAATGTGCTTTAAAAATTATTTTTACCCGGTAATAAACCGTTGGCACATTTTCGGTTATATTGATAACTTTGATTATTTTCAGACAATGGAAAGAAGTTTTTTTTTTTTTTGTTGATATGTTCCTAATGACCAGTGATTGTAATAACTTATTGTGATGTTAAGCTTCCTATGGTCGTCCTAAGAAGTTTAATTTGAAAACTACAAGTGATTGACCATGATTACCTTGAGGTGACCTCTGAATAAATGAAATGTCAATCTACCGTGTATCATTTTTACCATGTATCGCTATACACCAAAATAGTGACGGTGTCCATTGAAAATAGTCGTTCAGTTGTGTTAACTCAACGTGCATATCGTGGAAAATATCGCAGCAAAAAGCACCGTCTTACAACACTAATCGTTGTTTGGTGTCGAATTTTGTTAAGATCGTCCATATGCCGTTTATCAACCTCCAAGACGTTCCACATCTAATCTTTAAGCCATCATTGAGGACGCGAGTATCTTCTAGAAGGGAACTTGACCTAAAGTGATCTTTCTAATTACAGTTTAAGTGTAAAATAATCAGATTTTGGCCCTAAATTAGATTCTGACTTTCCATGAACAGCCAATCGCTCTGCAATACTACCGGAGGTTGCCATTATATGCAAGTCAATTGGAATAATATGAAGTAAGGCACTGGAAGCTTCCGAGTGGCTAGTCCGAATTGTAACATTGCTTGTCCATCTCCGTCCATTATTTTTGAATTTTTAGAATATTTATGCATTTATACTTTTAATTTCCACTATTCTCAGTAGCGTAAGAGTTGCATTTTGGCAGTTTGGCCCGTAGCCAACTTTGTATTTTATGAAATTGAAACGAAACACTCCTTATACTATTTTACTTTAAAATCATGGATTCATGTGTTCATTCCAGAGAAACAACCCAGATATTATTTTAAACTCAAATTTAATAGGCTTCTCGGTTGGCGGTTCATAATTTTCCATCTTAAAACACAATTATATTTTATTCAAATATTATTTTATGACTTCATTTTAGAAAATTAAATAACATTTTATATGTTCCGCAGCCTACTTTGAAATTTACGAATTTGATATAAGAATCGTTTGTTGAGGAAACAATTTTTGCTAATAAATCAAAACCAATGGTCTTCCATCTCATTCCCATTTCCCAATTTTCATAACTTTAACATTAATCATTTTTTAATGGGAAAGCAAATTTTATTCAATTTATTATGTATAAAGTTAAAGTATATATGTAATAGGGTGGATTACGTATCACGCAATACTACGTACATACATACACAGCTAATTTGTTGATTGATCGATCACATTGATTTCTATTTGATGTGAAGTCCAATTACAAACATCGTCTTTAAAAATTGGGGCTCCCTTTTCAATGGTATCAAATTAAAAAAATAACAAGTAAATATTAGAGTGGGCCGAAATTTTTAAATGTTCGATATATGAGTCGTAACTATGTTTTAGAAGCTTTGTATGAAAGATAATTGGATCATATTATCCCATAATAGAAATATGTCCTATTGACTTTTGTACAACCTTTCTAAATATATATATTAATATAAATTTTTGCGTTTATGTTTTAGGTATTTACATATAACTTTTTATATAAACTAGTATAGCCCAGCACTCGAAATTCGAGTGCAAATTCTCGGAAATATATTTTTTTCATTAAATTTTTGTCTTCCAATGTTTTTTTAATCTATATATATAAAATATTTATGAATATTTAAATTAGCCTAAAGGTATGTTAATCAATTTTAGCAATTCACAATTCAACACAGAGCATCTGATATATAATTTAAATCATTCGCATTAACAGGGTGTAACGAATTATTAGAAATATTTTATTTTACTTCATTTAATATATTTTTAAGACAGATTAAATATAAATTTTATCATTCTCAGCTTCTCCTCCATATGAACTATAACTATACCAATTTTCACACTCATCCGTGCCCGCATATTGCTTAAAAAGGGAACTAAAATTTTACCTTCAGGTACTAATATATAGATTTTAAATATTTCGTCATGTTTTGTTTTATTTCAAAATACTTAATTTTTTATAAACTAATTTTATTGGCAAAAATAGCAAAAATTAAAAAAACGCATCATTTGGTTGTTGAGTGAATTTTGTACACAAACACAGAAAACAAAAAAGTGCACAAGAAAAAATCGGACGTCTTCGAAGATTTTTAATTCTAGTAATTATCTGCTTTAACCCTTTCACTACCATTGGGATCATGCGTCCCAAGCTAAATTTAAAAAATCGTCAAAATTACAATACTCGCTCTATTTAAATAAGACAAAGTCCCATTGGTAGCTTTAAGTATTTTCTGCTCATAATGAGCTGTTTTGAGCATGTTCAGTGAGTATATTGTTTTTTTTATTACAATCATTTGGCGGTAATCTCTGTTGGATGCGGACGATTTTTCCAATTATTCAGTGTAGATAATAGTTTTTCCATTTTGAGTTATATTTTGCAAATAATATAAGTGTTTTGTATTATAATCAAGTTATTAAACAACAATAAACTGTAAATATTTTATTTTATGTGGGTTTTTTCATTTGGGATAATAGATCCCACTGGTTTTGTTTGATCCCCATAAATGGGATATATTTTCCCATTGGTATACATTACTAAGGTAATTTTTATGTTTTCAGAATGAATAAACACAAATCTGATGGTAGATTGAAGGAAGACGAAATCTACGCGCTAATTCCAGTGAGTCTGATCTTGGAGACTTTAGTGCTTCTAATTCAGAACATAATCCTGCTTTCGATGAACAAAAAGATGAATCTTTGGACGAGCTTGATGAACTTTTAGGCAACGATATAAATTCCAAAGTGTCCGATATAAATTCCCATTTTCAAGTAGTATGGGGACAACCATCGGACTTATTTTGTTCTCGATTTTCTATCAGTGAAGATATTGAGTCCGTTATAGTAGCACCAATTTCAAGAAATTCAACTGAGCTACTAATTTTTCAATGTTTGTTTCCAGAATCTCTGTTCATTTTTATTGCGCAGTGCACCAATGAACGATTGAGTCTTTTGGAAGAAAAAGAAGGTCGAAAAATACCACGAACTAATGCATCAGAAATTAAAATTGTGTTAGGTATTTCTGTTATAATGGCTATAACAAACTTCCCAAAATTTCTGATTACTGGTTCCAAAATGAGTCAATGGGAAATGAATGTATAAAGAAGGCTATGGTGCGAAATCGTTATCAAACTTTGATGTCGAAATTGTATTTTAATTTTCCTGAAAACCCGGTAGCCGCCTCTAAGCTTTTATTATATGGAACAAGTTACCAATTACTTGAAATATACTTTTATAAAATCTCGCAGCGATAGTTTGCATCAGAGCAGTGACGAATACATGGCCAAATTTAAAGGCAGGTATTCTCTAAAGCAGTATCTTCCGCTAAAGCCGATTATATGGGGTATTAAAATTTGGCAATAATGCGATTCCAAACTGGATACAAATGCGATTTTAATATTTATGCCGGTAAAGATGAATGCCCTGCTTCATTTGGCACTTTAGGGGAAAAAGTTGTTACTAAATTGAGCAATACTATTCGAAATTCAAACAGTTTTGGTATTTTATCATTTCTTCACATCATATAAACTGATGAAAACTTTACCATTTGCTTGCATAGGAACATGTATTCAAAATTGGAGGAACCTGCCAACTTGTTCTAGAGCTGTTGTTAACCGTCCCGAAGCCTTGAAAAATAAAAATTATTGAAAAATAAAATTTAATAAAAAATTTAACAAAACCTGTATTTGATTATTCTCATAGAAAAACTACCGATGGGATTTTTAGTCCCAATTTATGAGATTTAAAAAACCCAGTGGGGCATGAAATCCCAGGACATATCTTATTTCATCATGCGAAAAAATTGCTAGATATTGTCAAAAATTATACTTTATAGTACGGTAGTGAAAGGGTTAAACTAATATTTTGTATGCAATCTCTTGGCAAATTTGTCTTTAAAATTCCTAGATATACGTTTAGGTTCATTATCACATGAACAGAGTGCAAATATCATGATCTTGCTGTGGCAAAACAGCCCCAGGCTATCACTGATCCACCCCCATTCTTTACAGTCGCTTTCAGGTTAATTAAACGTAGTAATTATTTCGTAATATCCAAACAAAGGGTTTACCATCCAGCTCAAATGCGTAAGACTCGCTTACGTCGGTGAATGTTCTTCATGTTCATTTGTTCCTTTGCAAAATTCAATCGTATTGTTTGATTACGCTATGCTTTTCTACCATTTAGATCAGCTTTGTGAACCCACATTTCTTATTTCTGATGCGCTTACTTTCGTACTCAAGCTGTTTTCAGCTACAGAAGCAAGTTTTGGTGCACTTGAATTGAATTGGATTAGATTTCACTTTGACCCTTTTTTTTTCTTGTTTTGCACCGTTTTACACTTTTGTATATTTATAAATTACTTTTCTAACTTCAACACTAGTTTGTCTTCTCTGTCTAGACACCTTGATTTTATTTGCTTCCCGCCTTTACAAAGAACAAAAAAATACAATTCGCGGTTTGCCCAGATATTTTATATATATATACTCGGAAAAGTTAGCAGTAAAAATGGCACAGGGTTGCAATTATTTAAGTCGTGATTGCTGTCTGCCCGAGTTTGGCTTGTGGACTCTGTTTGTTTATCAATAGTTTTCTACGCAATTTTTCGATATACGAAATGAATTCCAGATTTTTTATTTTAAAATGTGAAAAATATGAATATCTAGAAACCTATTTTTATATTACAAAGATTTTATATAGGTCCGAATTATAGAGGAATAAAAATCATTTACCATGGTGTTCAGGTTTGACTTGAGGAGGAATAAAAATTATTTACCATGCTGTTCAGGTTTGACTGTGTTTAAATTCGCCACACTCTATTGTGTATTGTACTCATATTAAGTAAAACATAAAAAAATTCACGAGAAAGAAAATGTACAAAATTAAAATTCCGTACTTAGTTTGTATTTGTTATCCCAGCAAAAACATACACATATACATACTACTTCAAAACATAAATGTATGTATGTAGATTAGGGTGGCTCTTAATAAAAAAGTGTTCTCGGTCTCACTCCCTAAATATATGCGGATAGCAAAAAAACTGAGAAACACAAAGTGTCCAATCAAAAAAAATTTAGAGGTGCCTCAACGCGACTTATAATATGGGTAAAATATGACTTTTTTTCAGATTTTACGAAAATTTCGTTCTATAGTTTAATTTTTTCGACAAGATGTTATATGAAGCAATATCAGTACTAAATTATCTTTTCAAAAAACTATATAGCTTCAAAATCGAATAAAACCTCGACAAGAAATACCAAATACCCCAGACCATTTTTGTGCCAAAAAACTCTAGGTCATGAAATGTGATGAACATTTTTTTAACTTAAACAAATTGATTAAAGCCATCAGTTTTTTGGTCTCTATACATATGATCACTCAGACATGAAGTATTGTTTTATTACCACGTTGTTAATCCATTGCGAAATGAGACCAAAGATAAAAAACTTTTTTGACAAAATTTTGAAAACTCCTTGTTTAATTTTTAAAAAAATTTCGTAAACAAAAATTTAAAAAATGGATCCGACACTTTAAGGTTTTGTTAAATATATATAAGAGATTAACTGTGTGAATTTTTAAGTAAATTCCTCTACCAGAATTTTTTTTAAAAAGGATTTTTTTTTGCGGATTTCGAGACAAATTTGTTTTTTGTGAAATATTCAGTAAATGTACACTTTCTAAATACTTTGTTTCAAAAATTTGTCAGTTTTCTACTTTTAAATGTTATATTTTATCTTAATAGCCTAGGGTTTCGGAAAAAAATTATGTGACCCTATTATTCCTTTTGGACTTGGGGGTACATATGACCCCAAGCTAATAAAAGACAATTTATTTAAAAACTAAATGTGACACTTAAAATATAATAACCATATGTGCAAGTCTTCCATGCTAAAACCTTGGAATAAATCGAATAACGTTAACCAATTCTTTGCCGGGGCCAAACTTTGAATTTTGCCATATTTAAAAAAACTAGTATAGCCTAGCGCTCGAAACTCGCGTGCAAATTCTAGGAAATATTATTTTTTTATTCAATTTTGGTCTCCCAATCCTTTTTTAATCTGTATATAATCTGTAAATAAAAATTTATGAATATTTAAATGAGACTAAAGGTATGTTAATCAATTTTAGCAATTCACAATTCAACACAGAGCGTCTGATAAATAATTTAAATCATTCGCATTAACAGGGTGTAACGAATTATTAGAAATATTTTATTTTATTTTATTTCATTTAATATATTTTTAAGACAGATTAAATACAAACTTTATCTCAATGGTGCGTGGTAGAGAAGAAGAAAGCATATATTTCAAAAACTCATAACTATTCTTAATCGGACCGGTTTCTGGCATTTCAGCCTTCATCAGCGATTTATTGAACATTGTGATTATTGTTATGTTATAATTGAATAGATTGTTTCTATGTGACTTGCACAACTGGTTACTATATTTTGAGCGTAAGGTATAACAATTCAACAACACTAAATATTTAATTTTTTGAATAAATTGCCTTATATTAGCTTGGGGTCATATGTGACCACAAGTCCGATAGGGTTAATGGGGTCATATTATTTTTTTCAGAAATCCTACACTATTAAGATAAAATATGACATTTAAAGCAGAAAACGGATAAATTTTTGATACAAAGTATTTAGAAAGAGTACACTTACTGAATATTTCACAAAAAACTAATTTTTCTCGAAATCCTCAAAAAAAATTCTTTGTAAAAAAAATTCTGCCAGAGGAATTCACTCAAAAATTCACAGAGTTAATCTCTAACATATATTTAACAAAACTTTAAAGTGTCAGATTCATTTTTTGAAATTTTGTGAAAGAAAATTTTTTAAAACTTAAAAAAGGAGTTTTCAAAATTTTATCACCTTGTTCTCATTTCGCAATAGGTTAGCAACGTGGTAATAAAACAATACTTCAAATCTGAGTGACCATAGGTCTAGAGACCAAAAAAAATGATGGCTTTAATCAATTTGTTAAAGTTAAAAAAAAGTCCATCACATTTCTGACCTAGAGTTTTTTGGCACAAAAGTGGCCTGGGGCATTAGTTATTGTTTGGCGAGTTTTTATTCGATTTTGAAGCTATGTAGCTTTTTGAAAAGACAATTTAGTACTAATATCGTTTCATATAACAACTTGTCGAAAAAATTAAAGTATAGAACGAAATTTTCATAAAATCTAAAAAAAGTTATCTTTTTCCATATAAACACACTTGAAATTTTCAGACGCGTTGAGGCACATCGAAATTTTTTTTCATTGACCCAAAACTTTGTAGTTCTCAATATATTTTTTCTTTTTTTTGTTGCTATTCCCATATTTCTAGGGGTTGAGACTTTAAAGTCGAACACTTTCTTCCCCTCCATATAATGAAGGACCACCTTAATGTATATGTAAACACTTCAATGTCAGCTTCAATTTGAAACATTTCCTTATTTTTTTTTTTTTTAGGTATATTTTTATAAATATAGACGAGACATGGAAGCCAGAATAATGTTATGAAAATTGTGCATACATACATACATATGTGTCAAGCATCATGATGAAGGTGTATGATAAGTAATATATTTATCCTGTCATGTCTGTGTTGTAGATGATAACATATTTATTAGATTAATGCATTTGATGCGTGGTGCGTTAAAAGTTATCCTGATGTTAAATTAGAAGATATTTAGATATCGAGAATGAAAGACATGGAATATCACTTTAGCAAAAAAAAAATAATAATAAAATATTTACGTACATGTAAGTATGTATGTATGTATGTATAAAATTTAAATAATTTTTAATATTTTTTTATTTGCTAATCGCAAAAAATTTTGACGAGCTATGTCCGACACCTTCTCTACTGTAAATTTAGATTTTAGATATTTTAGTATTATCTTCTGGTACTCATAAACTGAAACGGTATCATGTTTTATATCGTGGGATATGATCGCCACACTTTTGTGTTCCACTTTTTCATCTTTTATGTAGTAAATAACTACTGTGAATATAGTTGCTTGGTCGTTATTGAAGTGGAAAGCTTGTATGGCATCCTGAAGAACATATTTATAGTTTTCTGCGAAATCATATGAAATAACGAATTCACCAGACTTCAAACGTATCTTCAAATACTTGAAGAATGACCATTGCTCTTTGACTAAAAAGTCATGGGTTCTCAAGTTTAGCAATCCGGGCAATTTGAAAATTCACCTAAGTGACAAGAAGTTGTTGCATTAGGACACATAGTCAATTTAAGGCAGTCGCAGTTATCGTGTAAATTTTCTGGCGAATCAGTTAGTCAACAGCTGAACCTGGTAACGCCAAGAAAAGATTGGCAAAAAATTAGGAAATAAAGTCCATTAAGAAGCTGGATTAAAGACTGGGTATTTAAAAATTTACAAAACTTAAGTACTTCATCAGCTACAATAAATTAGTTAAAAAATAGTTATGATATTAATGGATCTAATGTGATTAAGATTAAATTTTATTAAAATATTTATTTTTTATTTTTATTAATATTATTATTATTATTACAAATAAAAAAAAATAATGATTTATCAACATTTCTATAGAAAAACAGTGATTTTTTCATGAGGTTAACATATTGCGGTTATTACAGTATCGAAGGTAGGAAATTTTAGTTAGGGGTAAAAACGTATGAAATCAACCAATGAGTTGACCGCACCGATTTCGAATTGGATGAATTTTGGTACGAAGGGAAAGTTAAACATAATAATAGCGTTTGCCAACTTTCAGTATCGTAGCTCTCGTATTTTCAGAATTATGGCCATTCCAAGTTGGCAAAAATCAATAAAAATGCACTCAGATACCTTAACACAATTTTTAATATCTCGAAAAGTATTCATTGTACGTTAACAATCAAGGGCTCCTTTTACAGACTAAAACATGCGCCATTCCAAAAAAAAATTTTTTTCAAATTTTCGATCAAGGATAATGTAAATAGAAAAGGACTAAAATTTCCAAAGGATATTTCTCGAAAATCAATATTTTTAAAAATTTCAAAAAAATATATGTTAATTCTTATTATGTTTTGTACAAGTCTGTCAAATTTCAATGTGGAGTCTTTATTACAACATGAGTTATTAAGAAAAAAGCAGGCGAAGGTTTATGTATTTCATGAAATGTACCAAAATACAAAAAGGTGACAAATTACAAAAAGAAGGACATATCAAATGTAACGGAACTTTTTCGACTTTACAACCTAGACGAAATATTTATTGCCTGTTCACACAAAAAATTTACAAATATTTTATGACCTGTGGTCGGCTTATTGGCAGTAGCAAATTCAGTCCCTATTTAAAAAACATTTTATGACCCGTAGTTCACGCAAATTTTCCAATTCAAGAAAAGCAAGGCGTGTATTTTTTTACCTGTAATCTATTTTTTGTACCAAAAAAAACAGTATAAATCGTTCAGAGACTGTAAGTCAAACTTCAGTTGAATACTAGATTTCATAAGTGCTAAACGTCAAAGTGTTATAGTGTTAAAGTGACTTGATCGTTTGAAAAAACAAAAAAAAGAGACTAAATATTTAAATAAATTATAATTATTGTCAATACAAAAAAGTCGTGCACAATTCATTCGGTTGTGGTATTTAAAAAAAAAATATGCCATTCCATTCAACATTTTGCTGTAATCCTTTTAAAAAATCCGGTCACACTGGGTGAAATAAAAGTTTAAGACAAGTCCAAGAATGGATGCTACAGTATACTAAGGATAAAAACATTACGATCTCAAATAAAATTTGTGGGACATGTAGAATAAAATTTTCGCATCTGAAGAAATCTAATAAATCTAATTTGGAAGAAGGTTCAGACATAAACGAAAATGTAGATACTTTCGATGACATTGCGTCAGGCACGGAAGACGATGACATTGCGTCAGGCACGGAAGAAGTTGCTATTTCAAAATTAAACCAATCTTTACCGTATCTGGAACAATCTCCGATAAAAAAGAAGTTACATCAAAAACGGTACAGAGATGGAAAATTCAGGAAAATAAGTGATTCGATTCAAGACAAAATTTTCCACGGTTCAGCATAATCAACTTCGCATATGTGTCCACAATCCGAAATAATAGAACAATTAAAAGAAAAGTTTAAAACATTAACAAAAAATAGCGAGAAAATCCAACTGCTAACAATTTTACCAAAAAGCTGGGCAATACATAAAATTGAGGAAGAATTCCTGCTTACAAACTATATCGCGCGAAAAGTTAAGCATTTGGTTGAAACAAAGGGTGTGATGAGTACGCCTAACCCAAAACTGGGAAGTCCAATTTCACCAGTGACAAGCAATTTAGTAAAATCCTTTTATGAATCCGATGACGTCAGCAGGTGTATGCCCGGACAGAAAGATTTCGTGTCTTTTTTTGAAAATGGTACAAAAGTCAGGAAAAATAAAAGACTTTTGCTTGGAAACTTAAGAGAAATGTACGCCTTATTCAAGGAACGACATGATGGAATAAAAATAGGTATTTCCAAGTTTTGCCAACTTCGTCCGAGGAATATAATTCTAGCAAATGCGAGTGGATCTCATAACGTGTGTGTTTGTACAAAGCATCAAAATGTGAAGCTGATGATTGATGCCATAAATTTAAAAAAATTAACTGCTGGTGTTCCGAATTATCAGCTTGAATGTTACAAAGATTGTTTGAAACAAATGACATGCATTCCATCTTCTTCAAAGTGTCACCTACGTAAATGTAACAAGTGTCCAGGAATTGAAAATTTAAAAGCAAAACTAAATCAATTACTAGAGCAAAATGATATTGATGAAATAACATATAAACAATGGGTAAGTGTAGATAGGGATAATTTGGAGACCATGATTGGCCAAGCCGACGTTTTTGTGGATTCCCTATGTGAAAAACTTGAAATTCTATTACCTCATTCATTTATTGCAAAACAGCAGGCAGCATATCTGAGCGAAAGAAAATCAAATTTGGAAGAAAATGAGTATATAGCAGTTTGCGATTTTTCAGAAAATGCTTCTTTTACTATTCAGGATGCAGTCCAGGGATTTCACTGGAACAACTCTCAGGCCACTTTATACCCAATTGCTATTTATTTTAAATCAGATGGAAAAACACAACATACAAACTTCATAATAATATCTGATTGTCTTGTACAGGATTCTGTAGCTGTTCACCTGTTCCATCGCCACCTGAATGTATTTTTGAGAAAAAAGTTTAAAACAACCCCGAAGAAAATCACGTATTTTTCAGACGGTAGTGCTGCCCAGTTTAAAAATAAAAAGAACTTTATCAATTTATGTTATCATATGGAAGATTTTGGATGTAATGCTGAGTGGCATTTTTTTGCAACAAGCCATGGAAAAGGCCCAAGTGACGGTGTTGGAGGTACCGTAAAGAGAGAGGCACGTCGAGCTAGTTTACAGCGTCCATTACAAGGTCAAATAACTACTCCAAAACAATTATATGAATGGTGCCTGCAAAATCTTTTGAACTGTAATTTCGAGTTTTTAACTCTAGAAGACCACGAAGAAGAAGCACGGTTCCTTCAAATTCGTTTTAAAGATTTGCGTACTATTCCTGGAACTCAAAAGCTGCATTCTATTGAACCTGTAGATAAAAAAAAATTAAAGTCAAGCGATACGCGGCAGATGCAGATTTTTTAATTGAAATCCTTCAGAAATAAATAAATATGCTGTAATAAAGTGTTTAAAAATGATAATACATTATGTTGTACTTTTTATTAAAGGTTTAGCAATGGAGAAAAAGAGTTTAAGCAAAGAAAAGTCGAAAAAGTTCCGTTACATTTGATTTGTCCTTCTTTTTGTAATTTGGTACATTTCATGAAATACATAAACCTTCGCCTGCTTTTTTCTTAATAACTCATGTTGTAATAAAGACTCCACATTGAAATTTGACAGACTTGTACAAAACATAATAAGAATTAACATATATTTTTTTGAAATTTTTAAAAATATTGATTTTCGAGAAATATCCTTTGGAAATTTTAGTCCTTTTTTATTTACATTATCCTTGATCGAAAATTTTAAAAAAAAATTTTTTTGGAATGGCGCATGTTTTAGTCTGTAAAATGAGCCCTTGATTATTAACGTGCAATGAATACTTTTCGAGATATTAAAAACTGTGTTAAAGCATCTGAGTGCATTTTTATTGATTTTTGCCAACTTGGAATGGCCATAATTCTGAAAGTTCGAAGGCTATATGTCTGAAAGTTGGCAAATATTATTGTGCCGATCCATAGATCATGTGTACAAAATCTTATCAAATTTGGAGGTGATGAGGTCACAAATGTTAATATTTTCGGTTGATTTCATATGTTTTTACCCTTAGGTATGTTACATACCAGAGACCAGAATGAAGGCATTCGTTTTTATTGTTCATTCATATATTCGTTGCTTTCGCCATGCATTCATTCAACAACAATAACTATTGCTGTTGCTATTTTGTACATTAATTGTTTTCTATGTGTTACATGTCAAGCAACGAAATTATGTGATGACACATTAATAAAATAAAATCAATCACACCATTTGCTTAGTATTCGTTGTTATAATAATTTGAAAAACGCAGTGTAAAAATATTTTGGAAAAAATAAATACCGCTGTTTTTCGTACAATTAAAAACAATTACACAAAATGAGAATAACGAAATAGTAAATGGATTCAAGCATTGCGAAAAGTGTAATCACTTGTTTAAATGCAACGGAAAACGCACATTAAATTTAACTCGGCACAAATGCTACGCAGAACAAAATTCTAATACTGAGTTAAAAAAAGTCAGCAGTTTTGACAAAGATGATTTTATAAATGTGTGCGCCCAATGGGTTGTAGAGGACTGTCGTCCATTTTCTGCCGTTAGTGGGAACGAGTTTAAGAAACTACTTCAAGCCCTAATAAATATCGGAACAAAATATGGGAGTCAAGCAGATATATTGGATCTAATACCAGATCCGACAACAATATCAACTCGCATACAAATCAAGGCGGAGGAAAAAAGAAATGAAATAAAAAGGGAAGTTAAAGAAGCATTGAAAAATGAAGTGGCGTCCCGACTTGTGGACGGACGATTTTCTAAATAGAAATTTTTTGTGTGTTACATTTCATTTTGTGAAGGAATCTCAGTTGAAACATATTGTATTAGGTGTAAAGTCAATGGATTTTCAAAGTAGCGCATGAGAACATATATTGGTTAAAGTAAAATGTGTTTTCAATGATTTTGAAGTAAGTAACTTAGATAAAGTTAAATTCGTTACAGATAGAAGAGCAAACATTATAAATACTCTGCAAAATTACTCTCACCTTAATTCTTCAAGCCACTTGTTTAATAATGTGTTACATTCTGCTTTGAATAATACTGCAGAATTACAGCCTATACAAAAAGCTGGTTAAATATTAAAAAAAAAAAGAAATTTACAGCATATTTGTGCAATTAAAACCCCCTGATTCTCCGGCTATCTATAAATCTGTGGCAATAAATAATAATGGCTTAAGTTGACATAAGTGCTTTTTCATTTTATTACATATTCTTATTCTCCTCTTCAAGATCTATCACTCAGCTAAATTTCAAGTATAAAATGTTATTATTAATAAAACTATACGCATTTATATTTTAACTTAAGTCTTTGTGTAAAAAAATACATAAGCCATAACATCTTAACTCAACTTAATTTTTTTTAAGGTAGCTACATCAATATTAAAATGTTTTAGCATTAAAGCTTCTATACACTTAATTTCAATAACTAACAGGTTTTCTGCATTTTTCAATTTAACCTAAAGCACTTATCTCGACTTACTAGCAATAAAAATTACTTTGCATTTCAATATAGTAGCTTAAGTTCACTTTAGTTTTTATTTTTCTGGAAATGGATTTTTTCATAACATCTTGACTAAAAAACAACGAATATTTACTAACAGTTTTGTTCTAAATAAATGTGCATCTTTTTCTGTGGCTAAAAATTTTATATAAAAACCGAACACAATTTATTTTAGACAAAACCCTTAATATCTCAAAAGACGAAATTTCGACTTAAGCCATTATTATTTATTGCCACAGAAATATAAAATTCATTTTCTGTTTGTTTGTTTGTTTGACCGCTATACAAATTTTTATTTTTCAACGGATGTTCCTAAAATTTGGTACACACAATCTCTATACCCCAGGAAAGGTCACTATATACTTTTTACCAGCCACGCCTACTTTTACGCCCACTTTTTATGTAAAATTCATTTTCTGTTTTATTCATATTTGTTCGCTATACAAATTGTTATTTTTCAACCGATTTCTCTGAAATTTGGTACACACGATCTTTCTGCTCCAGGGAAGGTCGACATATTCTTCGTACCGGTTACGCCTACTGTTACGCCCACTTTTTGTATACAATTTATATTCTTTTTTTTGGTACATTTGTTCGCTACACAATTTTTTTTAAACGGATTTCTCTGAAATTTGCTACACACGATCTCTGTACTCCAGAGAGGTCGCCATATGATTCTTGCCGGCCATGCCAACTTCTACGCTCACTTTTTATACAAAATTAATTTTCTGTTTTTTGGTATATTTGTTCACTATAAAAATTTTTATTTTTCAAGGGATGTCTTAAATTTGGTCACACGATCTCTATACTACAGGGAAGGTCACCATATGCTTCTTACAGGCCACGCCTACTTTGCGCCAACTTCTATGTATGTAAAACTTATTTTTTTCCTTTATTTGTTTCTTTATTTGATTGCTATACAAACTTTTAGTTTTCAATGGCTTTCTCAGAAATTTAGTACATATTCCAGGGAAAGTCGCCATATGATTTTTACCGACCACACCTACCTTTACGCCCAATTTTCATATAAAATTCATATTTTGTTGTGTGGTATATTTCTTCCCTATACAAATTTGTACTTTTCAACGGATTTTTCTGAAATTTGGTTTACACGGAAATAACTACGCGGTGAACAAATTCCCTAAACTTAAGAAAAAGGTACCCAAAAGAAATGAACAAATTCCCCATTTTTTTTAATCGAAATAAAAAATGAACTTACTCCCCAAATTCATTCTTAAATTTTTACATATTTTTATTTAATGAATTTTGTGAAATATTTATTTTAGTAAACACTTGCATACTGCTCTCAATATATGTCCTTCAATAAATGCATTTAAAATGAGTATTCATTTCAATAGCATCATTTCGTTGCGCGGAAGCTACGCGCACGGGGAATACAGCTCAGCTAAAATATCGCAATGCTCTAGAAAATATTTTTTAGGAATTAAAATAAGTTAACGAGAACTAAGCGGCAGCACGGGTAGTAGCTGCCAAACGCGCGGAAGCGGACGCGACTCGCTCGCGGAACACAGCTTAGTGAAATGTCGTATGATAAATTTTATCTACGTATGTGAAATAATTACCTGTTGATCAAAATAGACCACACATATACCATAAGCAGTTGCTTAAAGAAACCTTGCGACACAATATTAAACGTCGCATTAGTCTTTCATTTCTGAAACTTGAATTTGACGTCTCTGCTTAATGATGATCACTTATTGAATGAAGTAATTCAATTTTTTAAAGTTGTGATTCCTTTAATTTGCGAACCAGTCCGTTATATTTGATGTTTATAAATAAACTGATAAAAAATTTTAAAGCGGTTTCGCAGCTTATTTTTGAAGCATTTTTGCTGCAGCATCTTATAAAAAACTTCTAAATTAAAAAATCAAAAAATTTTAAATTGAAATAAAAAATTAATTTACTGCCCATACAAATTTGTGGGGAGAAAGTTCATTTTATTGGGGAATTTGTTAATTGGGGACTAAGTACTCAGCGCCTGGTAAGCATAGTGAACCATTTTTCAAGTCAAATTCCTTTTTATCCCGGGCAAGACCGGGTAAAAACAGCTAGTAGTTAACTAAAAAACAAACAGTATAAAGGAGATAGATAGCAAATGGATTCCCAATATCAGTATTTACCAAATCGCTGCTTGTTTTTTGTGTCCACCAACAAATCTTTCTGTGGAAGAAGGAGTTCTAAGGGAGGTAAAATATTTTTGTATTTCACAAATTTTGAGTGATCAAGAGTGTCTACCATCCCCAACCGCTGGAATTCATAGTCAAACTGCAAATAATGAATCAGCTACAAGTGATTTTGATTTATTCTTTTTCGGAGTTCATCAACAGTCCATACCTTACTATAGAAGAAAGCGTCTCTGATGAAGTTAATCGGCATTCTTTCTCTCATATTAATTTCTTCTATTAATATCGATATAAACATCAATGCCTTAGAATGGTGGGACCATCACGTTACGGAATATCCCAGGTTGTCTAAATTTGCGGAAAAAAAATTTAGCTATCCCTGCCAGTAGTGCTGCCTCGGAGATAGTTTTTTCAGCGCAGGCAATTTAATTACAGAAAAAAGAAATCGATTGGGTCCGAAATCAGTTAATAATATACTGTTTTTGAATTCAATTTTTAAATATGAACAAACTTAATATGTCTTAGTATCTCTTCTTACCAAGAAGCATCGCGTCTAAGAACAGAATTTAAGTCTAAAAAATTATATAAGAAGTTGGTGAAGTTTTGTTATTTCCCATATAAGTTTATACAAGACTTAAGTGCTGCTGTTAGTCAAGTTGATAAATGTTTGTTACTCCATAGATGCTTCTTGTCCTTGTTTAATTATATGTATTTTTTTGTAATAACTATGCAATAGCATATCTAGGACCTTGATTTTATTTTCCGTTTTTATTTTTAATTATATATGATTTTTTTTTTAATTTCTTATGTATTTAAAATTATTTTTATGTATATATTACTTTTTTCCATTTTTTTTAATTAAATATGAAATATGTAATATTTTTTCATTAACTTAATGTGTAGAAAAATAATCTAAAAATATAGTTAAATGTTTCATAGAAAAAGTTTTTACGTTTTAGTCAATCAGCATTGAGACCATTCATACCAATCGTTGTATAATCGTTGCTTTTTCAAGTGTTGCGTATGATTAACAAAAGACATGCAATGCAATGCATGGTTTTCGTCATATTCACTTTTGTCAATTGTATCATTGTGTTGTTTTACTGAAATCATGTGAATTGACAACAATGCGCTCAACTTTTGTGAATGCATTCAAAAGCATAAAATAAGGCTCTCAAACAGTTCTCTGTTACATACCGTCGGAAAGGCTAATTTGTCTAGTTTCTCAGCATAAGTTTTAGAAGCAATAACACACAAATATGAAAAAAATTCAAAATAGTGCATATGCTAAAAATTGAAAAAGCGTTCTCTTGAGTTACAAAATATTTATTTTGATAGATGGCCCACTCGCATTCCACTAAGCGACCAAAAAGCTTTTAAAGGAAAAACCTAAGCTTTCTTTGAGCCAAAAAGATAATTTTTTGAAAAAAAAAGTCAAAAAAATTTTTGATTTATCAAAAAAAGTCAAAAAAAAAATTTTTTTTTAAAGCTTTTTTCCGAAAGATTGAAGACATAGCTATCTAAGCTATTTGGGACAAATTTTGCTAAGAACAATAGGCAAAAAGATACATGGATGAGAAAAAACACCTGTTCGGTTAAAATGTCAAATTTTGACCCCCTCTAACTCAGAGAGTTCTTGACCAATCTTGTTGGAAAATTGTGTTTAAACTACTATCGAATAGGACTAACCTTGGTGATCGGAAGACATCGGTTTCATAAGTTGAATCACTTGACATGAAACCGCCCATATATATATGTATAAGTAATGTAACTAGATTATCCAGAAATATGACAAACTTTTTGAAGTTAAAAACTAAAATAAGTCAGTTCTTTATAAATTTTTTCATATGCTTTCATATTATATTGTTAAAACAATTTTCTTTTTCCTCGATTTTTTATAACCATTTAAAAATTCTTTTCTGAAATTATTTGTATTTTAAAAATTTTTTTTGAATATGAACTGTTGTTGTTAAAAAACGCTAAATGCGCTTGAAAAGGAAAACGGAAATGGCCAATTTAGCGATTTTTTATAAAAGTATTTAAAGGGCGCTAAATCTAAAAGCGATAAGTCGGCATCGCTGGCTTTAAGGTTTTCCTGAAAAGTGATATTGCGTGTTACTATATTTATTTATTTACTAGCAGATTTAGGGCCGTATTAACAAATGTGAGCACCCTGGGCTAAATAAAATTTGTCGCCCTTTTATACAAAGTTTTATTATAAAATTTTAATAAATAGAAATATTAAGAATATAATGAAAAAATAGGACACAATCAAAAACTTCACCGAAATACCAAGCTCCAAGTTCTTGAAAATTCTTCAGTTTTGTCTTAATGACAATAACTATTTTATATATAAGGACCAAGTATATAATCAAATTTACGGTATGCCCATGGGTAACCCTCTCTCCCCAACAATAGCTGATATAATACTTGACAGCTTACTTGACGACGCGATAACAGAATTGGAGAACAAAAATATTCGCATTAAATATATTGCAAAATATGTAGATGATATATTGGCTATCATAAAACTAACTGACAAAGATGAAATTCTGGCAACATTTAATAAGTATCACCCAAAAATACAGTTTACCATTGAGGTTGAAAATAATGGCGAAATCTCATACCTAGATACCAAATTGCACCGCAATGATAATCAAATTAATTTTGACTGGTATTCCAAGGAAATGTCATCTGGTAGACTAATGAACTTTCACGCAAACCAGCCAAAAAATCAAATAATCAACACGGCTAAAAGTTTTATCCTAAGAGTTCAAAAAATTAGTGATGACAAATTTCACGCCAAAAACAAAAACATAATTTTTAATATTCTAAAAAACAACAGTTTTCCCACGAAATTAATCGACAATCTTTCTAGAAATGCTAAAAAATCAATTAAAAACTTACAATACTGATAAACATAATACACCTGAACTAGAAGATGGAAAAAATTTTTACAGTGTAAAATATGTCCCTGGCCTGACTGACAACAGAAATATAAGGGAAACAATAGAAAAAAATAACATATGTTTCGCTTACAGGCCTAATAAAACTCTAAGTGCAATATTTATCAATATTAAGACGCCAATTGACAGCAAAGTAACAGCAAAGTAATGTTGTTTATGAAGTAACATGTAAAGGGCACGAAAATCAAAACTGTGAGCTCATATATATAGGGACGACGAAGAGAACATTGGAAACAAGATTAAGATAACAACAAATGGATGTAATGAAAGGTAAAGAAAGCACAGCATTGTCAAAACACGTATTAAACACTGGCCACTCAGCTGACTTCAAAAATGTCAGAATATTGGACAAGGAGAAAAGAGAGAAAAAAGGTATACAATCGAAAGTCTACGAATACAACAAAAAATAAACAAAACTTTAAACCATAAAGAGAACACCGATAACATCAGCGCGAGCTATAGGGTTGCAATTAATTAAACAAACTGTGATATTAGAGATAATATGTGTTTAAATGTTAAATTTGTGTTTTTATATTTATACCCTATACCACTATGTGGTTTGGGTATAATGACTTTGTGCTGCTGTTTGTAACAACCAAAAATATTTGACCTACACCCATCTTTAATTATACCGATCGAATCAGAATCACTATCTGATTCGATTTAACAATGTCCGTCCGTCCGTCCGTCCGTCCGTCCGTCCGTCCGTCTGTGTGTCCATGTAAAGCTTGTAATCAAACTGCAGGTCGCAAATATGAATATATTTTGACGAAATTTGGTATTTGATCTTCTATCGGCCACGGGATGAACGCTATTGAAATTGGTGAGAATCGGTCCATGTTCAGACCTAGCCCCCATACAAATGACCCTTATGAAATCAACATATATTGCCATAAGATCCAAATTATCATAGAAATCTTAGTCAAATTGGGTTTGTATGTATATATTACATCCATTAATCAGTAATCCAAAAATGATCCCTATTGGACAACTCTTAGTCATAGGCCCCATATAGAGCTGCTTCCCGATCTTCACTTAAATCTATCAAAAAACAAAAATATTGCACTGATTCTTCTCAAATTTTGTTTGTATATATTTTTGCGAAACACAAGAGACTTTACCAAACATGGTCAGGATCGGTCCATTTTTGGGCCTAGTCCCCATATAGATATAGCATCCGATATGAACTTTTTCATATCTGCAGCCAAAAAAATTAATAAAAATCCCACTCAATTTTGGTTTATCTTACTTTCTATGTCCAGTTAGTTTGGCCTAAGAGATAGGGTCTCTAAACGCAGGGTATCGTATAGTCGGTCTAGACCGACTATAATTTTCTTACTTGTTTTATTTTATGTTAAATGTAAAATATTATATTTTAATGTAAAAGAATCATAAATATTGTAAGTTTAAAATTGGTATTGATGGATTATTTGTAATAATTTGTTTTTATTTTATTAAATAGACGATCCCTAGAAAAAGTAGCCAAAAAGCTACGAAACGTCGGGCAAACTTGTATTAAAAATGCATTTTTATTTACATTGAAACAATTCAGGTCGTATAAGCTGAACAAAAAACCAGAAAACATATTTTGAAAGTGTGTTGTTTAGAAAATCCACGAAACGATCGTCATTTCATTCCTGAATGTGATAAAATATTTTGACAGCGAAAACTCTGTGAAGTAATTATTTTCTTGGAGAATATCCTGACAAACTGAGTTTAAAAAATAAATACTTATTATATCAATTCATAATAAGGAAATAATTTGGCCATGATCAGTTATATATTAATTTGCATTAAATATTAATTTTTTATTTAAATATTCCTTTTGCGGCATTTGCTGTGGGCAAATTTTTCTATAATTTCCGTACTACATCCGATTTTATTGATAAAATACTTAAATTATTTAATTTGTGTTGTCCTAAAGACGATCTCAAATGATTTTTTATTCGCTTAAGAGTTGAAAACGATCTTTCGCCACCACAATTTGTGCAGGCGATACTTAAATATATCCGTAGAGCTGTTGTTATATTGATAAAAGTGGATTCAAATTGCGATTCAATTGTTTTTAAAATTTCTGAGATTTGGATAATGCCGTGAATTTGTCGGATATTAAATTTACATGTTTAAAATGTAAACATTCCTCGATTAGACCAATTTCAAGATAATCTGGGTAATCTTTATATAAAATAGTTGCTTTTTCTCGTATCATGTTTTCATCTAAACTTTTTAAATTCATTAAAACTCCAAATTTTGTGGCAATGCGATCATATGCAGATTTCCGTTTTTTTATTTCTGCCAAAAGTTTATCAATAATAAAATAAAAAATATTTATACGAAAATAACTATTTTTATCAAATTGTGTGTCGGATGATGCCCCTTCATCAAACTGCTTTTTTCGTTTAACAATTCTTACTGTTTTAAATTCAAAACATCCCGATAGCTCTCCTCCTTTCTTTTTGTAATAGGTAAATGAATCTATATTGCGATGTTCTGCAATATATGCTTCCAAAGAACTGTATAATTTGACTACTGTTTCAATATCAATTTCAACTTTCTGGAGGCTAACATTAATTTTATTCATAGTTTCCAGAATATCATTCCAAAATGAAAGCATAAAACCAGTTTCGAGAGAATTAAAATGTTTTTTCAAACCTTCTGCTTCAATTCTAATGGAACATTTCTGTGTTAAATCTGTAGATATATCATTGAGAGCATACTTAAAGTATTTATATCCGACAATTAAAGCATGAACTGATTCAGCACGTGCTGACCATCGAGTGCTGCTCAGTGTTTTTGGCATCTTACATTTCACAGATAAGCGACCTTTCAATATTTCCCAACGGCTGGTTGAAGCAGAAAAAAATTATATATACTTTGGATGAAAAAAAATAATTTCGTAGCTTGAAAACAACTTTCTGCAGCACACTCACCTATCAAATTCAGAGAATGGGGTGCACATGGTACATAAATAGCTAAATTATTTTTTGACTTTATTCGTGCCTGTAGTCCGCTATAAATTCCTGACATATTAAAGGCATTATCGTAAGATTGTCCCCTACAATCTTTCAAATCAAATCCGTATTTTTCTAACAGTTCTATTACGCATTTTTCCATTTCTTCACTTTTATGGCCGACATTTTCAATAAAAGTTAAAAATCTCTTTACTGCAGTTCCGGCAGTGTTAAGAACGATTTGAGTTATGTATGCTGTCATATTCTACTAAAAACGCATTATATTTACGTGAAATCACCATTTCTCTAACACTTTTTATTAAAAAGTTATTAATGAAAACATACTGACCTAAGTCGTAACATATATGGGGGATTTCATGTCAAGTGCACCAACTTTTGAAACCGATGTCTTCCGATCGGGATGAAATTTGCACCAAGGTTAGTCCTATTGGATAGTAGTTTAGACACAATTTTTCAACAAGATCGGTCCAGATCTCTCTGAGTTAGAGGGGATCAAAATTTGACATTTTGGCCAAACAGGTGTTTCTTCTCATCCATGTAACTTATTACCTATTGTTCTTAGAAAATTTTCTCCTAAAGAGTTTAGATAGCTATTTATTCAATATTTCGGAAAAAATTACTTAAAAAAAAAAAAATTGTAGACTTTTTTTTTGCTAAATTAGAGCATTTTTTGCCTTTTTTTTCAAAAAGGGCATTTTTTTTTTTTTTTTTTTTTCATAAGAAAGCTTAGGATTTTTCCTTTAAGAGCTTTTTGGTCGCTTAGTGGGATGGGAGTGGGATATCTATCAAAATAAATGTTTTGTAACTCAAGGCAACGGTTTTTCAATTTTTCACAAATGCACTATTTTGAATTTTTTCCTATTTGTGTGTAAAACCTTACAAATAAAACTTATACTGAGAAACTAGACAAATTAACCTTTCCGAAGGTATGTAACATACCTTCATAACATAACAGAAGAGAATGGTTATCTGTAACCTGATAGAGTTATTTGCACATTTCAATCTGAACACGAGGATGTTAGAATTGGCTTCACAAAATTATCCCAAATGAGGCCAAAGCATTGCGTTTTGGCAGGAAATAGCGGAACTCACACAGAATGCGTTTGCATTTACCATGAAAATGTTAAACTGATTTTAAAGGAAATCAACTTAAAGTATTTAACAGATGATTCGGCAGAAGATTTACACGATTACCGCGATTGCCTTAAATTGACTATGTGTCCTAATGAAACAACTTCTTGCCACTTAGGTGAATGTACCAATTGCCCGAAAACCACATTCATCAAAGAAAATTTAATCAACTCTTTAGATCGAGAATATATAGAGGAGGTCAAATTTGATTCTTGGATTCAGACTGACAGATGCACATTGAAAACAATCATTTTAAATGTGGATGATTTTGTGGAAGAAATGTGTACAGGATTGCTAAACTTGAGAAACCATGACTTTTTAGTCAAAGACCAATGGTCATTCTTCAAGGATTTGAAGATACATTTGAAGTCTGGTGAATTCTATAAATATGAAAACTATAAATATGTTTTTCAGGATGCCATACAAGCATTCCACTTCAATAACAACCAAACAACTCTACTCACAGTAGTTATTTACTACATGAAAGATGAAAAACTGGAACACAAAAGTATGGCAATCATATCCGACGATTTAGAACATGATACCGTTGCAGTTTATGAGTACCAGAAGAGAATACTAAAATTTCTAAAATCTAAATTTACAGTAAGGAAGGTATACTACGTTTCGGACGGAGCTCGTCAACATTTTAAAAACAAAAGTAGCTTGGCAAATCTTATGGCCCATGAAAAAGATTGTGGAATGCCAGCTGAGTGGCATTTTCATCCTACTGCTCATGGTAAAGGAGCATGTGATGGTATTGGAGCAAACCTTAAAAAGAAATGCAGCAAAGTATAGCCTACAGTGCTCTCATCAAGATCGCATCTCAGATGCGACCGCTTTATTCCAAAGAATTATTGTAAAGAAACTAAAATAGTTTTTATTGGCAAGGAGGATCATCAGGAAACATTGAAAACACTGAAGAGCAGATTCGATGCTGTGGTAACAATCGATGGCACCGCTTAATACCATGCTTTTATACCGCTTGTCGATGGAAGACTCAAGTTGAAAAAGTTTTCTGCCTCTATTCAATGCGATTTCTTTCCAAAGACAACAAATAAACCAGCAGCGAAATCAACAGCTGAACCTAGTAACGCCAAGAAAGGATTGACAAAAAAATGCGGTAAATAAAGGCGACAAAAAAGCTGGATGAAGGACTGGGTATTTAAAAATTTACAGGACTTAAATACTTCATCAGCTACAATAAATTAAGTATAAAAATAGTTATGATATAAATATTAAGATTAAATTTTAATAAATTATTTATCTTTTTATTTTTAATATTATTATTATTATTATTATACATTAATTTAATTATTATTAAAAATAAATAAAAAATAATAATTTTTCAACATTTCTATAGAAAAAAAAGCGATTTTTTCCTGAGGTTAACATATTCTGGGTATTACAGTATCGAGGGTATAAAATTTTAGTTAGGTATGTTATATACCTTCGGAATGTTTAGTTTGTCTAGTTTCTCAGTATAAGTTTTATTTGTAAGGTTTTGGACACAAATAGGAAAAAATTCAAAATAGTGCATTTGTGAAAAATTGAAAAACGGTTGTCTTGAGTTACAAAACATTTATTTTGATAGATATCCCACTCCAATCCCACTAAGCGACCAAAAAGCTGTTAAAGGAAAAATCCTAAGCTTTCTTATGAAAAAAATGCCCTTTTTGAAAAAAAGGCAAAAAATGCTTTAATTTAACAAAAAAAAAAATTTTTTTTTTTAAAGTATTTTTTTCCGAAATATTGAAGACATAGCTAAGCTATTTGGGATAAATTTTGCTAAGAACAATAGGCAAAAAGATACATGGATGAGAAAAAACACCTGTTTGGCCAAAATGTCAAATTTTGATCCCCTCTAACTCAGAGAGATCTTTACCGATCTTGTTGAAAAATTGTGTCCTCCTATCCAATAGGACTAACCTTGGTGCAAATTTCATCCCGATCGGAAGACATCAGTTTCAAAAGTTGGTGCACTTGACATGAAATCCCCCATATATAGACAGTTATTTTTCTCGAAAGAATGATTTTCGCCGATTTGAGTTATGTATACTATCATATTTTACTAAAAAATCTTTATATTTACGTGAAATCCCCATTTCTCTAACACTGCTTTTTAAAAAGATATTAATACAAATATTCTGACCTAAGTCGTAATGAAGACTAATTGATATTTTTATACCCTATACCACTATGTGGTTTGGGTATAATGACTTTGTGCTGCTGTTTGTAACAACCAAAAATATTTGACCTAGACCCATCTTTAATTATACCGATCGAATCAGAATCACTTTCTGAGTTGATTTAACAATGTCCGTCCGTCCGTCCGTCCGTCCGTCCGTCCGTCCGTCCGTCTGTGTGTCCATGTAAAGCTTGTAATCAAACTGCAGGTCGCAAATATGAATATATTTTGATGAAATTTGGTATATAAGCTTTTATCGGCCATGGGATGAACGCTATTGAAATTGGTGAGAATCGGTCCATGTTCAGACCTAGCCCCCATACAAATTACCCATATGAAATCGACATAAATTGCCATAAGATCCAAATTGTCATATAGATCTTACTCAAATTGGGTTTGTATGCGTTCATTACATCCATTAATGAGTAGTCCAAAAATGATCCCTTTGACCCCATATAGAGCTGCTTCCCGATCTTCACTTAAATCTATTAAAAAACAAAAATATTGCACTGATTCTTCTCAAATTTTGTTTGTACATATTTTTGCAAAATACAAGAGACTTTACCAAACATGATCAGGATCGGTCCATTTTTGGACCTAGTCCATTTATAGATATAGCATCCTATATGAACTTTTTCATATCTGCAGCCAAAAAAATTTATAAAAATCGCACTCAAATTTGGTTTATGCTTATTTTCTATATCGAAGTAGTTGGACCGAAAGATAGAGTCTCTAAACCATGGTATAGGGTATCATATAGTCGGTCTAGACCGACTATAATTTTCTTACTTGTTTCAATCTGTAAAAGCCAAATTATTGCTAAAGACCTGTGTAACAATTAAAATTTTTTTAAAAATTTATTTAGAAAATTTTTGTGGTGCTTATGAAGCAAAATGTTGGAAAAATTATTTTTATACCCTATACCACTATGTGGTTTGGGTATAATGACTTTGTGCTTCTGTTTGTAACAACCAAAAATATTTGACCTAGACCCATCTTTAATTATACCGATCGAATCAGAATCACTTTCTGAGTTGATTTAACAATGTCCGTCCGTCCGTCCGTCTGTGTGTCCATGTAAACCTTGTAATCAAACTGCAGGTCGCAAATATGAATATATTTTGATGAAATTTGGTATATAAGCTTTTGTAGGACATGGGATGAACGCTATTGAAATTGGTGAGAATCGGTCCATGTTCAGACCTAGCCCCCATACAAATTACCCATATGAAATCGACATAAATTGCCATAAGATCCAAATTGTCATATAAATCTTACTCAAATTGGGTTTGTATGCGTTCATTACATCCACTAATGAGTAGTCCAAAAATGATCCCTTTGACCCCATATAGAGCTGCTTCCCGATCTTCACTTAAATCTATTAAAAAACAAAAATATTGCACTGATTCTTCTCAAATTTTGTTTGTACATATTTTTGCAAAATACAAGAGACTTTACCAAACATGATCAGGATCGGTCCATTTTTGGACCTAGTCCCTTTATAGATATAGCATCCGATATGAACTTTTTCATATCTGCAGCCAAAAAAATTAATAAAAATCCCACTCAAATTTGGTTTTTGCTTATTTTCAATGTCCAGTTAGTTGGGCCTAAGAGATAGGGTTTCTAAACGCATGGTATAGGGTATCGTATAGTCGGTCTAGACCGACTATAATTTTCTTACTTGTTTTTTATGCTTTTTGAAAATATTTTCCACAAAACTAGGCCTTTTTTGGTTCCTGTTTGATCTATAATATGCTTCAAAGTGTCTTCAATAAATTTCATTTGAAAAGAAAACAATCATAATGCCAGTCTTGCTTTCCAGCTTAAAATTAATTTACTTCTCATTTTTTATGTACCAATTTTGTTCAGTGTTGGTTTTGAAGAAACATTGAAAAAGAAATTATCAAAATATGGAAACAAAATATATTTTTGAGATGTTAGTTATGAAAAGTTTTAAGTAAAACAAGTAAGAAAATTATAGTCGGTCTAGACCGACTATACGATACCCTATACCATGCGTTTAGAGACCCTATCTCTCAGGCCCAACTAACAGGATATAGAAAATAAGCATAAACCAAATTTAAGTGGGATTTTTATTAATTTTTTCAGCTGCAGATATGAAAAAGTTCATATCGGATGCTATATCTATATGGGGACTAGGCACAAAAATGGACCGATCCTGACCATGTTTGGTGAAGTCTCTTGTATTTCGCAAAAATATATACAAACAAAATTTGAGAAGAATCAGTGCAATATTTTTGTTTTTTGATAGATTTAAGTGAAGATCGGGAAGCAGCTCTATATGGGGCCTATGACTAAGAGTTGTCCAATAGGGATCATTTTTGGACTACTGATTAATGGATGTAATATATATGTACAAACCCAATTTGACTAAGATTTGTATGATAATTTGGATCTTATGGCAATATGTGTTGATTTCATAGGGGTCATTTGTATGGGGGCTAGGTCTGAACATGGACCGATTCTCACCAATTTCAATAGCGTTCATCCGATGGCCGATAGAGGATCAAGTACCAAATTTCGTCAAAATATATTCATATTTGCGACCTGCAGTTTGATTACAAGCTTTACATGGACACACAGACGGACGGACGGACGGACGGACGAACATCGTTAAATCGAATCAGATAGTGATTCTGATTCGATCGGTATAATTAAAGATGGGTGTAGGTCAAGTATTTTTGGTTGTTACAAACATCAGCACAAAGTCATTATACCCAAACCACATAGTGGTATAGGGTATAAAAATTAAATAAATTATATTAATGATTTGGCCAGTTTCCGTTTAGCAGGCGGCTGTGGATCAACATCACTGCTTTCTCTAATATCTTGGTCATCGGCATCATCATCAGAAAGGTCGATAATTTCGTCCAACAAATGTTCTGGAATTTCATCTTTGTCTACCCCTTCTTCCTCTTTTTGCTCCTCTTACTCTTCTTCAAAAGTGTTTTTATACCACCAACAAATTTCAGCGAGTATTGCATCTGGAGATGTAGCAGCGGCGGCTGTTTGAAGATCAATACTTCGGTATGTTGGTACGGGAACGAATTCTGAGTGCGGTAATGGTAATTGGACACTTGGCACTGCTACATAAGTTTTATTCTTTGCTTTCCTTCTATTCAAAGTTTTATGGTAGTTGATACATCCATAGCAATTTTCTTCTTGATGCGGGCTGTTGTCTAACCACATCATTGGTATACCAAAAGGCATAGCCTTCTTCTTTTTACTTTTTCATTGCATAAGAGTTGAATAGCAATTAAAGCAAACTTTTTTAGGGGCATAGTTTACGTCAGTGATAAACTCATGCGAGAAATATTGTTTATAGGCTTCCAAAAAAAAATCACTCGCGTTGCCACATTTTTCATCGCTTGCTATGAAACGTCCACAAACATTACAAAAATGGTCCATTTTACATTTTAGCTCCGACATTTTTAATACAATATATATTATACAATGTTTTTTTTTTTGTTATTTTTATGAAACCGATGCACTTAACTTAAATCACTCACAAAATGAAATAAGTTCCAAAAAAATTAAAGCGAATTTTATCACGACCGAGCGAAAAATAAACGACATCAGCTTCGGCTGAGTTTCGAGTCTTAACTGAATCTTCATTTTTGAAATTAGTTCGCTTATACGAAATAAAAAAAAATCGCTACCTGTGCGGTGCACTGTGTAAGATTTTGCCAATCTAGGGGGACTTAATAAAAAAAAAAGTGCTTCAAATTTGATCATATGTTCCTAGATGTTAGAAAAATATCCTATTGTTACGAAAATAAACACAAAACGTAATACAAAAATGTTGTTAATATGATGACGGCTATCAACCAGGTGTTATTGAAATGCATTTAAGTGCAAGTTTGACAGCTGGCAAAAGTCATCAAATTAAAAGTGGTTAGAATTAAATCGTGTGTGCTTTTTTTCCAATTTTTTTTTTATCTTAATAGTTCAACTATAAAATTTTGAATAAATTATTCAAAAAATTTTAAGTGGAGTATTTAAATAATTTTGCTTCATAAAAACTAAAAAGTAAGTAAGTGTTAAAAAATCTTAAACTTTTCATAGACTAAAACTTTCATATTCTATCAGATTCAACTTTGCCACCACAAGGATAAAATCTTGCCCATATTTTGCCCAAAGGTATCGTTCTTTAATATGTCTGAAATATCGCGCCAGGAACTTTTTCATGTTTCGTTAAATAACATCAAACCAGACAGGTTCGAAGCGATTTTAAAATTCGTTTTAACAATTTTTGGAAGAGATGTGGACTGTGAAAAGTTAAAAGAACGTTTACGAAAGCTATGCTACGAGATGGGATAAATTTCGACGAGTTAAGCCCAGATTTATGCATGATAATGATTTATGGCTTAAAACAACAATTCAAGCTGCAGAGTTCATTCTTGATGTTGCGCCATCAACTTCAAAAAAAAGTCTCAATGTCGGAAGAGAAGAAAAAGAATTCTCAGAATGTTGTCTTAAAACAAAACAACGAAAATGTAAGGAGCTTATATCTAATATATCTACAGATCACTTGATAATTGCAACTGAACTGAAAATTCAATCTTGCGGGAAAAGGGACGCAGCCGATCTTGTGAAGGAATTAGTAAACGCTTCGCCATCAAGAGGTACAATTATAAAAAAGGCCAGACTAAGTGTTGTGGAATCACTGGCCATGATAATAGACGCAAATTTATCAACGCACCAATATCTGGCAATACGGCAGCACACAAAGCATTGCAGTCCTAAATTATATCCGTGTTATGACCTTGTAAAGCAGTCAAAACTGTTGTGTTATCCAAATAATATTACTGTGACGGAAACATGTGCTGAAATTAATTTGCAGTCGTTAATAGATCACACAGTAAAACGATTGATAAGTGCACTAGAAGAGGTTTTCAAGTCGTTACCTGATCTTAAAGATGAAGTATGCATAATAATAAAATGGGGATGCGATGGTGCTGAACAGAATCGGTATAAGCAAAAATTTACGGATGAAAATTTGTCAGATGAAACTTTATTTTCTATATCTATGGTATCTCTTCAACTTTTTTCAATCATTAGAGAGGAAAAGAGAATTTTGTGGCAAAACCCTGCTCCATCCTCGACCAGATGTTGTCGGCCTATCAAATTTATTTTTACAAAAGAAACACGTGAGGTAATTATAAAGGAAGTGAATCACATTCAGAATCAAATTTCAGTTTTGATTCCTACTATCATCAAAACTGACAATTTTAATTTCAAAGTTAGAGCTTCTCTCGTTTTATGTATGATTGATGGAAAAGTCTGCAACGCGATATCATCGTACACGTCATCGCAAGTATGCTATTTGTGTGGTGCTACACCAAAAACCATGAACAATTTAAGTGCCTTATCAGAGCGGAAAATCGACGAAAATATGCTTGCTTTAGGCCTTTCGCCTCTACATGCGTATATAAGATTTATGGAATGCTTGCTGCACATCTCGTACAGAATCGAAATTAAAAAATGGTATGTGTCAGGTGAGGACAATAAAGCTAAAGTAGCTGAAAAAAAGATAAAAATTCAAGACAGCTTTAAAAAAGAAATGGGTCTTTTGTGGATATGCCGAAGCAAAAAACCGGCAACACTAATGATGGCAATACTGCCAGAAGATTTTTTAAAGACGCAGAAAAAACATCGAATATAACAGGCATAAATATCGATCTTATAAAGAGGTTTCGCACAATACTTATTTATATAGGAAGTGGTTACCCCATTAATATACACGCATTTCAGCGCTAAACGACAGAAACTATAGAACTTTATTTGTCGGAATATTCATGGTTCAACATGCCAGTTACTGTGCACAAAATTTTGTACCATGGAAAAGACATAATCTCTTCCTGCATTCTCCCCATTGGCAATTTTTCCGAAGAAGCGCAAGAGTCTAAATATAAAGATTCAAGAAATTACCGCGAATTGTTTACCAGAAAAACATCAAGAGTGGACACGAATACAGATTTATTGCACAGACTGCTTATTTCATCGGACCCATACATTGCTAGTTTGTGTTTAACTCCAAAAACCCAGCATGGAGCTTTATCTGCAGAAGTGCTTACGTTATTGTTGGACCATCGAGAATTTGAAGAAAGCTCGGATTCAGATTTAATTTATTAAATACAATTTTTGCATACATATTATATAATAAGTACAATATAATACAATATTGAATACAATAAGTGAATACGACCCTGAAAACAACAACAAAAAAAAATTTTATTTATTTTCTTATATATTTTTCTAGTAAACAAATAGTTACTTTAATAACTTTTAGGATACTCTATCTATAGTTTATCAAAAAGCCTTTTTTTGGCTTAATTCTAGAAATAAAAATGTGGGGCTAATATGGCAGGGGGAGTAGATTTTGTCCAATGTTCCTCATTTTAGATCTGAGCCTCCACATTAAAAATAAAAGCTTATGTTCCAAATTTCAAGTCTATATCTCTTAAACTTTGCCTGCAATTGGATTAAGTCCCCCTAGATTGGCAAAATCTTACACTGTGCGGTGGTTGAAAACAAAAAAGTTATTTTACTAATTCCTAATTCTTGGAACTTCCCTTTTTAATTGTTTCTACCTAAATCGCTATTTATTTAATGGTTTTGGGATTTTTAACGCAAATTATCGACTAAGACCATTTTCTTTTCAAATGAAATTTATTGAAGAAACTGAGAAGTATGTTATAGATCAAACAGAAAGCAAAAAAAGACTTAGGTTGGTGGAAAATATTTTCAAAAAGCATGAAAAAAAAATAATTTTTCCAACATTTTGCTTCATAAGCACCACAAAAATTTTCTAAATAATTTTTTTTTTTTTATTTTTAATTGTTGCGCAGGTCTCTAGCAATAATTTGGCTTTTACACATTAAAACAAGTAAGAAAATTATAGTCGGTCTAGACCGACTATATGATACCCTATACCATGCGTTTAGAGATCTTATCTCCTAGGCCCAACTAATTGGATACAGAAAATAAGCATAAACCAAATTTGAGTGGCATTTTTATTAATTTTTTTGGCTGCAGATATGAAAAAGTTCATATCGGATGCTATGTCTATATGGGGACTAGGTCCAAAAATGGACCGATCTTGACCATGTTGTGTTTTGGGAAAATATATACAAACAAAATTTGAGATGAATCAGTGCAATATTTTTGTTTTTTGATAGATTTAAGTGAAGATCGGGAAGCAGCTCTATATGGGGCCTATGACTAAGAGTTGTCCCATAGGGATCGTTTTTGGACTATTCATTAATGGATGTAATAAACACATACAAACCCAATTTGACTAAGATCTATATGACAATTTGGATCTTATGTCAATTTATGTCGATTTTATAAGCGGTCATTTGTATGGGGGCTAGGTCTGAACACGGACCGATTCTCACGAATTTCAATAACGTTCATCCCATGGCCGATAAAAGATCAAATACCAAATTTCATCAAAATATATTCATATTTGCGACCTGCAGTTTGATTACAAGCTTTACATGGACACACAGACGGACGGACGGACGGACGGACATTGTTAAATCAACTCAAAAAGTGATTCTGATTCGATCGGTATAATTAAAGATGGGTCTAGGTCAAATATTTTTGGTTGTTACAAACAGCAGCACAAAGTCATTATACCCAAACCACATAGTGGTATAGGGTATAAAAATATCAATTAGTCGACGAGTTATTGCCAATAAAACATATATAAACAATATGCTGAAAATAGGCATTTGACTGCAAAGTTCGAAGGTCGATAAAAAAAAATTCGAACTAACATAAACAAACGCCGCGATACGGGTCTTCTAATTTAGCCTCTATTTTCACCCCTCACTCTCAGAATCGACCTAACTTTTGCTAGCCTGAATTTGTTCCACAGTGTAATACTTGGCTTCCTTTAATTCAGCAATAATAAAGCTTCGCACATTGTTACCTAGAGTTTCAATAAATTCATCACAAATTACTGATGACAAATATGATACTGTCCCTTTTCCTTTATTTCCAAAATCCAGTAAATGTTGCTGTAACAGTGGATCGAATTTTGCTAGTAACTCTATACATCCCAAATAATTTCCATTACTTTTATTGCCAATAACTTCATTGCTGCCACGAAAAGCCAATCCTCTCGAAGATAAAAACTTAATTACTTCTACAATTCGTTCTAAAATACTTCTCCAATAATTTATATTTTTGGTGGTCTCAATTATGACAATATTTTTAAAATAGTCTCGTTGACTATTAACTCGATTTACATACATTCGGGTATTTTTTTGATGTTGGGCAGAGTTTGTATGTTCTGTAATAATTTCGACATGTTTCCAATCATTAAATCCACTAATGAAATTATTACTACGTGATATTTCAAATAATTTGCAACAAATCACTTTTCCAATTGATAGCGAATATAAAAGTCAGTTTCGCCACACAGTGGCGAATCTATTTTGCGTTTTCTATGTTATTTTTGATAAACTGAGATCTAGTTTATGAACATGCACTTTAATTTCTGCAATATTTGTTAAAATAAGATTGATTTTCCCTTCGTTTAACTGCCCCCCATTTTGTAGCATCATGATAGTCAAAATTATCATTTACAATCAAAAGTTCTAATTCCTTTTCAACATTTTCTTTACCTTTATCCACATTCAAATACGGTTCAGAAGTTCTAAATGCTCTGGGATTACTTCAATTTCTTGTACTTCTTCGGCAGCAAGTTCAGTCTCTTTATTTTTATCCAAATCATACGAATCGCCAGTTGAATTATTTATTGTTTGAAAATAGTTTTTCAAAGATGGAATTTTTGTCAACAATACACTTTCTTTAGCTTTTTTTTTCTTCGGTTATCTTTCGATTTTCATACCCAGACATCTTTTTCCTTTGCGGATTCAAGTTTACGCAAATATCTGGAATATTATACTTTTAATATATGTAAGAATGAAAATGTTTTATAATTTTATTTTAATATTTTTTGTTTGATTTTTATAAAAAAGTTAAGTTGTCATTTAGTTTTGAATTTCAAATTAAAGTAGAATATTACAGCTTTTCAACCGATTGCTTCAACTGACTTCTGTATACTGCCGCCCTCCTTGTTGGAATATATTTTTAAAAATCGTTTTTGGCAACTTGATGTCTGACATCTTATTCTACGCCTAATACTAGCTTTACATTCGGTCATCCTACTCTTCATCTGACCCAGATGACAATAAATCGTTGTTTGTTTCGGCAAATCCCCACAACTTCATATTATCACAGCTTGTAGATGTTCTGTATGGCCCATCAGTAACTCCAACCTTCTCCACATCATATCTGTTATTTCTCTTTACCTTAGTGACCCTGTAGGGTCCCAAAAATTCGCTAGCAAGTTTTTTACCAGCTACAAACTGTGTACGTTTTATAGCAACTAGATCACCAACTTGATAGTCACTTTATTGTTTACATTTTTTTATCCTAATTCTTCTTGTATTGTTGCTGAGTTTTAATAATTTGTTGTTTTACTTCCATGCGTAGCCTCTCCCTTTCTGTGTTAAAACTGTTAATTAGCTCTTCTTGAAGTAAATTTAGAATATTATCGCTGACATCGGAGTTCATCCTAACATCAAACATAATTTCAAATGGAGACGATTTTGTTGTACTGTGAACACATGAGTTTATAGCATTCTGCACTTGACCAACATATTTATACCGCTTTGATGTATCATCTGATGACAGCTTTGCAATAATAGAGATTATCGTACGGTTAACTCTTTCTATCTGACCGTTACCACGAGCAACACCAGTTGTAGTCAAAACTTGTTCAATGTTGTTTTCGTTACAAAAATTAGCAAAAACATTTGATGTGAATGCAGCTCCTTTATCGCTTATTATTCTCAACGGATATCCAAACACATCTGACCAAATTTTAAGGTTTCTAACAACTTCTTCAGCACCAATGCAGTTTAAGAATCCTTCACGTTTTCCAAGTTTTTTGTTGTGGATTATACATTTAATACAATTGGATATAAACTGGTTTACTTTCTTCTCTAAATGAGGTATAAAATACTGCTGTTGTATGCGGTGCAAAGTTTTTTGCGCAGAAAAGTGACCTTGTTCGTGACCATTTTGAATTACCTCGACTTCCATCGACTTCGGAACTAAAAGTAAATCAATACCACCAACATTTTTATATACCACACCGCCTTTCATTTTAAAATCGCCATAAGGACCAGAAGTATTACAGAAATAGCTTTTACACCTTCATCCTCTTGTTGAAGTTTAGCAATTCTAGCTGATATATCTGATAATATTACCATAACATCTACGGGGTAACGAATAAGGCCATCAACATGTTTTAATCTATTTCCGGCACGATGTTCGATAACATACGTGAAGTCTTGAAGGTACATTATCCACTGTGCAACATCTCTTGGTACGTCTTTTTTTGAGGTTGTTTGTTTAAATGCAGCGCAATCAGTTACCAATTTAAAATTAATTCCCAGAAGATAATGGCGAAACTTTTTGAATGCCAGATATGCAGCCTTAACTTCTAATATATAGCTGTGTTGGCTTTGTTCTTGGGGAGAAGTTTTTTTACTCCAGAAGAAGACTGGGTGCAAACGATTTTCATTCATTTGTAATAGTGTTGCACCAAAACCATATTTCGAAGCGTCTGTGTGCAACTCTGTTACAGCCATTCTATCATAGATCTTAAGAACTGGTTCCTTCACGAGAGACATCTTCAGAGTATGAATCGCTTTCAATTCTTCTTCACCAATTATAAATTTAAAGTCTTTTTTTAATAAATTCGTTAGCGGTCGAGCAATATGAGCATATCCTTCGATGAATCTTCGAAAATAGCCAGTGATGCCTAAAAATGATTGAACATCTTTGATACTTTTTGGCTGAGGAAACTTAGCAATAGCTTTTGTTTTCTCTTTACCAGGCCGAATCATTCCACTTTCTACAATATGACCAAGAAAATCAATTTTGGATTGCATAAACGAACATTTTGACCATTTTATTTTCAAATTAAACCGTGCAGCAGTATTCAAAACTATTTTAAGTTTGCTAAGACAACCTTCAGGTGTTTCATCATATATAACGATATCATCCATGTATAGCTCCATTACGTTGCTACTAATAAGGGGTTGAAATATATAACTTACATAACTTATAAAATTCGCAGGGGAATTACAAAAACCGAAAGGTGCTTTATTAAACTCAAACAGTCCATCTTTCGTTACAAATGCAGTAAAATGTTTGCTTGATTCTTCTATCGGCACGTGAAGAAATGCGTTTTCAAGATCCATTATTGTAAAAAATTTTGAACTTTGAAGCTTTTCCAATACTTCATCTATCACCGGCACTGGAAAACAGTCTTTCAACACCATTTCATTTAATTGACGAAAATCTACACAGACTCTATAGTCTCCACTTTTCTTTTTAACCACCACAACTCTACTTGCTACTGACGATGATGACGTTCTTACTGTACCATCGGCTAACCAATCAGCTACTTGTTTACGTACTGCTTCTTGCTCATTAATGGGTAACCTGGATGGTGAATGCCGAAACGGTTTAAGTTCTCCATCTGGAACAATTTTCATTATGACTGGAACATTTTCTGGAACTGATGACGGCTTATAACTCGATACCAATTCAACAACTTCTTCTTTATATTTTAGAGGGGCGTCTAATTCAGCTGATGTTATATTGTAAACTGAAAAATCATTACCGTTTTGTAAATCGATTTTATATTGGAATTCATAACCGTTACCATTTGACGAAAATTTAAACTTGCTTATAAAATCGTAGCCAAGAAGTGCATTATATTTTAGTGTTTTGTCAGTCACAACGAGAAAATTATGAATCGTTTTTACATAATCGACACACACCGTGGCTGTTATATATCCAAGCGGTTCAGTCGAAACATTACCGAGACCAAACAATAAAGATGAACTTTGTTTCAACTCACAATCCTTAAAATTTTGTTCATATACTCATTTTTTCATAAGGGTCACATCCGACCCTGTATCAATTAAGCAATCGATTGATTTATTGTTAAAAACTATGTTCTTTATACGCTTTCTGTCCATAACTAAATTTACGGTTTCGTAGGAATTGATTTTTTGAATTTTTAAAACACAATTTTTTGCAATATGTCCAGTCTTATTACAAGAAAAAAATTTAGTTAGTTCTTTACAATCTTTTCTTTTATGATCAGCTGATCCACAATTAAACCAGTGTTCCCTTTTATTGTTGTTTATGTTAAACTGCTTATTTTCTGCTTTATTTCTGTTTGCTTGTTCGTAAGGTTTTATGCGTTCATAAATGGAGTATTGTTCACGTAGCTCTTTAAATGACTTGGCGTTGTAAAAAGGATATTTCAATTCACTTCTTATTCGTAATCCGTCAACAATGTATCCTATAATTGAAGCATCTTCGATATTACCTGCTGCAGCCAGTTTTCTCATATGCAAAACATATTCGTGGAACGATTCACATTCTATCATCTTACGACTAGATAACTGTTTATGTACCTCTGCATTACTTAAAATTTTATGGAACTCATCCATTAACACTTCCTTCAAAGAAGAATAATCACAAACACTTACAGCTTCCAAAAATAACTTTGCAGCTCCAGTCATCTTGTTTCTAGCTTGAACGTATTTTTGTTTTTCATTAAGCTCATATGCTTCAGCATTCTTGTCAAAATTATCAAACCATTGTTTTACTGGGATTGCAGTACCATCAAAATCAGGAACAATTTTTCCGAAACATTCAATGGAAATATTTGGTTTGTTTCTATCTTCTTCTTCCCTTTGAATTTTCAGTGTCAAAAGTTTTATCAGATTATTTAATTCCGTATTTCCACCACTTGCGCTTTCGCCAACCGTAGTTGCCCTAGTTGTCATCTTAAAATTCTTTATGTTCTCTGTTGTACACGTAAAATTATTGATTTGACCCTCTGTTTCTATTTGTGTAATGATTTGCGCTTCTGCTTTTGTGTTATATTTTCTTATACTCACAGGTTTTGGTTTTTTCACTCTCATTGTATATTCCATATAGATTCCAGCGCTCGAAATTCGAGTGCAATTTCTAGGCAGCTTTATTTTTCAATTTAGCCAATTCACAAACCAACACTTTTATGGTTTATTATTATTGTGAATTAAGATAACAAACTCATTAACAAACACATTAACAAATTTAATAAAACACACATAGCATATGTATAATTTTATGTATGTGTATGTGTAGCAACTTTAAATGCAATTTACTCAAAATAAAGGAAAAAATTTAAAAATCTGGAAATCTGGAAAACAGCTAAAAAGAAATACCTTTCAAATAATATAGATTGGTCAAAATTGGATACAACGGTAGAACAAAACATCGATCACAAGAAATCGCCTAGCCTATTAATGTTATAAATTTATTTATTGGGTTTCCTATACAGCAAGAATAAATTTTATAATTACAGTACAGGAATAATTTTGCTAAGGCATGACAATTCTTAGATATAATTTGGCTTTATTACAAAAGTACTGAATATATTTAAGAAAAATGTTAAAGAATGACCAAGAAAACAATACAAGATTAAAAAAAAAAAAGAAGTTTATAAATTTATTTTTACAAAACATTAAGTTTGCATAACGAAATTTTCTAGCCGAAAACGTGAATTACATGTGTAGAGATCGCTACATTGCAGTTCAAAATATATAGAATAAGTGATACCAGACAAAATCTGCGCTAACTACCACAACAACGTAATTGCAATTAGTTTCTTTAATTACATTTTCCTTTCCATCTTCTATAATTGAAATTTGCCTAAAGAAAATAATTGCGGAGAGTTTGCTTGTGTTCGTGAGTGACTCCTTGCAAATTTCGTATCGTTATTTTTTTAAAGGTGGTTGTAATTTTCATTAAGTAAACTCTTTATTCAAGGTATGCAAATCTGTGAGGGGTTGATTGGTGGTTGTGTGTTCTTTTGAACACGTTGCTACGCACTCCATTAATGATAATAACAAACCTTGTTAGTGTTGGGTTTTACAACATTAATTCACTAACTAAACAATGCAAAATAAGGATAACGACAATATAATTTATACAACAAAAAAAAAAAAAAAAAACCAGCAACAATTTTCCTTTTTGCCGTTATTATTTGCTTGCCTTTGATCTAAGGCTGCCTTTTTCCTAGGGCAAAATAGAGTTTTGGAGAAAAGCGAACATTCCAAATTGTAGACACGTGTCTCTCCATTGTTTGAGTCAATGTTGTAGCGTTCTCACTTGTGGTTACTAAACTACATGGACAAGTATAGTTAAAGCGGTATATATAGATAATGAACAAAAAAAGGATAATAAATTGTATTAATTTTGTCATTTTAGTTGTAATTGTTGTTGGTGCCGTTGTTGTTTTATATCATAACACAATCTAACGCAGTTGCGGTGTCTAAGGATACCTTCTGTTTATTGTTAGAATCAAATGTAAATAATTGTTCCTTTTTTTATCATGATGGTAATAAGCAAAACCACTTTTATTAATTTCATTATTTTCATTTATCTTATTATTATTGTTCCCATTGTTGTTGTTGTTGTTGTTGCTGATGTTGGTATTGTCTAACAGACAATAAATGTGTAAATGTTCATATCTCAATATGATAAAGGACTTTTTATTATATATATTCATAAAATAAAATATATATATATTTTTAGCAACATAGTTTTTTTTTAGCTTTTAAATTTTTTTCTAAATGTTTATAGAAAATTCTAATTTTAGTGAGATCTTAAAAGCTAACTGTAATTCAATTTAAGGCTAAAAATCGGTTATAAGTGCGTAAAAGTCCGATTGTATACATACAAAAAATGTAATACTAATAACTGGAAATGGAAATAAAAGAAGAAATGTGAGAGTTCATCATCATGAAACCTTTAACATTTTGTACGAGATTTTAAATAAACAACTAAAGCCATAAAACTAAAAAATCTAACCCATTTCAAGGTTTTTTTGACTACGTTGCAGGTGTGTAATATAAACTATAAATAAACCAGAAACTAGGAAACTGTAAAATTGTTTAAGAATATAATTTAAAATAATGCCAAGGAATTATACAATAAATCAAATACCAATGAAACCAATGTGTCATTAACAAGGCTAGTTATTTTTTTTTTTTTCAAGTCTAAAGGAAATAATTTTTTATTAGCTTGTCTTAAGCTTTATTGATTCTATAGGAAAACTATTAGAATCTGACAAATATTAAGGAATATTCATTAAACGTACTTAATAGGAAATCTGGATTAATTGAAAAACAAAACATTTTAAACGAATTTCAATCTGGTTTCAGGCCATAATATTCAACAGTGGATAACATATATATAACTCAGCTGCTGTAGTGCATTTATGGAAAATAATAAGATCTACGCATTCTTCGTAGACTTCAAAGCAGCCTTTGACAGAGTATCAAGAGTTTCCCTTATAAATTACCTATACTTGGAATTTCCACAAATGTTGTAAACTTTACTGAAGAAGTATATAGTAATACAAAATCAGCTGTTTGGACATTGAAGTGAATTAACTGATTACTTTGTATCCTACACCGGAGTTAAATAGGGGTGCCTACTTTCATTACTACTATTTACACTATAGTTAATTGACATCTACGAGTGGTCTGATGATAGATGGAATTAATATAGGTTTGTTACTTTATACAGATGATATAGTACTGCTGTCAGATGATAAACCTATTATCAAAGCTCAGAAAATACACACATGAAACACACAATGTTCTGTTATATATATTTATTTTGATATCAACTATGTGTGTTTCTAAATTTTGTACGGTGCCCAACACAATCATGACTGTGTTTCGTTTTAATATTTCATTATCTACACGAACATTTTTCTCTCACGTATATTTTGTGTCGAACACACATAAACCACACATATTCTAGTGTAGCCATATTTTAAGCTTGTTTTCTTGCACATGTACTGCTAAAAAACAGAACATTTTCTTCAACGCGTACATCTACAAATTAAAACAATACCCACTCGCGATCAGGAAAAAAACCAAATTAAGTCATAAACAACATATACAATTTCTCCGTTTTCTATTTTATTACCATGTTTTTATTTTTATTTTTTTATTTTTATTACCATTTTTTTATTTTTTTGTAACTGCTAACGAATTATATTAGAATTTTTTAATAAATTTGGTTGAAACAATTGTTGTCGTTATTATAGGGGTGTTTCAGATTTTTCCGATCGCGAATGGATAATGTTTTCATATTTAGATGTACGCGTTCAAGAACATGTTCTGTTTTTTAATTGGTCTGAGCTATGTTTGTTTACATATATCAGGGGTGGGCACGTAAATGGCCTGTTGGGCCAAATTTGGAATTCCACCTACTAACGGTGGGCCGCACTAGTTTATTTCTGTACAAATATTCATTTTCAAACAAAAAAGCAAAAAAAAAAAACAATTTTTAAACAAACATAAAATTTATTAATTCATTTCATACACATTACAAATAAATTTTATACTGAAATATTATTAGTATTTATAAAAATAATGATATATTTAAAAATTTTTTGAGATCAAAGAATTTCATTTTAAATAAAATTAAAAACAGGAATTATATAAAAATAAAATAAAAATATAGGTAACAAAAAATAAAAAAGAAATTAGGAAAAATTTTTGAATATTTCTTTAAAATCAGGTGTGTAGTTTGCCAAAGTTGTACGAATGAGTTCCGTAAGATGTTGATTTGTTAAACGTGAACGATTTTTGTTTTTAACATTTTTCATGGTGGAGTATAGAGATTCACAACAATACGTTGTGCCAAACATTGAAAATAAACGAGCAGCACCTTTTTTCAATTATGGATATTGGGTTTCGTTAACAAGTTTCCAAAATCCAACTAGAGAAGTTGATTTGTGATGCATTTTCAATACAATATCATCCTTCATTTCTAACAACTCCAATTTTCTAACATCTGGATATGCAAGAATTATATCGGATAATAAAAATTCATCATTTAGGACATCACACAAAAATGGGTTAACAAAAACTGAGAATGTTGCTTGAAGTTGTTTGAGATCCTCAAATCTACATTTAAAATTTTCATGAAATTGTTTTAAATTATTTATGTATTCTTCCAGCTTATCGTCTTGTATATTATTTACGTTCAATTTTAAAAGAGGAAAAAATTTAAATTTTTTACATTCGAGGTCTTTTATAAACAAAAGAGGTTTAGCTTCGAAGCCTAACAATGATCGTGACAAATCAAGCACTGTTTTGTCTTTGCCTTGTAAACTCAGATAAAGCGATTTAAGATGGTTCATTGTGTCAGTAAAAAACATTAAATCTGAAATCCAAATTTCATTCTCCAGATCTGGATATATTTTTCATTTTTCTTTTATAAACAACTTTATTGTGGGTAACAGCTCAACAAATCGATCCAATACATTAGAAACGAATAGCCAGCCATCGCACTATGGACCAAATGGTGACATCGCCTGATAACTCATTGTTTTCCTCAACTTCTTGTAACTCCATAATAAAATTTTTAAACTGACGATGAGTTTTAGCGTTTGTTCTGATAAAATTTACAATTTCTACCACAACTTTCCAAACGTTTTCATATTTAAAAAATTTTGAAACAAGATGCTCCCGATGAATAATACAGTGAATTGGTAGATAATGTGGGATATCTGGATCTTTATTTAAAAGACCAATCAAACCATGATTTTTACCCACCATTGCAGGTGCTCCATCTTTGGCAACACTAATAAGTTTATCTCGTGGCAATTCAAATTTGTTAATTACTTCGAAAAGCGCATTTTTTATATCAATGCCTCGCATTGTTTCAGAAAGAGCTACAAGGTCTAACATTTCTTCAGTGATATTAAATTCAACTGATATAGACCTAACGAAGATCGCCAATTGAGGAACGTCGCTAACATCTGTGGATTCATCAAGAGCTAAACTAAATGCTACAGAATTTTTTAGTTCGTTTTTTAAACTTGTTTCAATAAAAGTGCTGATATCTCCAATCCGACGCTCGGTTGTGCGCCGTAATAAAGAAAGCTGATCTATCGCTTTATGTAGCTTTTTGTTATCAGGGTCGAGAATGCTCATAACCTTCTTCATAGTGTGTTTTCTTAACTCTGCTTCCCCATAAGGACGTTTATCACGGGCAATATCCCAAGCTATTATGTAACTTGCTTCAAGTGATCTGTCATTTCCATGGCTAAAAGACGAAATAATGTTCTGTTCTTTTTAAATATTTGACTGCAATGCCTTCAGTTTAGTCTCTCTTAGATTAGTATTAAGGGGATAATCTTTGGCAAATAGTGAATGAAATTTTTCATGGTGTCTACTTACATTGTAAAGTTATTTATGTATGTGGTACAGTAATTTTGCAAATGAGGCACATAGGTATGCCCTTATTTTCAACAAATCCGAATTTGTGTGTCCATTCAGACTGGAATATTCTGTTTTCATCACCTATCTTACGTTATTTATTGCTCGTTGATGCCATTTTAATTCCATAAAAGTAACAAGTAAGAAAATTATAGTCGGTCTAGACCGACTATACGATACCCTATACCATGCGTTTGGAAACCCTATCTCTTAGGCCCAACTAACTGGACATAGAAAATAAGCAAAAACCAAATTTGAGTGGGATTTTTATTAATTTTTTTGGCTGTAGATATGAAAAAGTTCATATCGGATGCTATATCTATATGGGGACTAGGTCCAAAAATGGACCGATCCTGACCATGGTTGGTAACGTCTCTTGTATTTTGCAAAAACATATACAAACAAAATTTGAGAAGAATCAGTGCAATATTTTTGATTTTTAATAGATTTCAGTGAATATCGGGAAGCAGCTCTGTATGGGGCCAAGGGGATCATTTTTGGACTACTCATTAATGGATGTAATGAACGCATACAATCCCAATTTGAGTAAGATCTATATGACAATTTGGATCTTATGGCAATTTATGTCGATTTCATAGGGGTAATTTGTATGGGGGCTAGGTCTGAACATGGACCGAATTTCACGAATTTCAATAGCGTTCATCCCATGGCCGATAAAAGCTTATGTACCAAATTTCATCAAAATATATTCATATTTGCGACCTGCAGTTAGATTAAAAAGTTTACATGGACACACAGACGGACGGACGGACGGACTGACATTGTTAAATCAACTCAAAAAGTGATTCTGATTCGATCGGTATAATTAAAGATGGGTCTGGGTCAAATATTTTTGGTTGTTACAAACAGCAGCACAAAGTCATTATACCCAAACCACAGTGGTATAGGGTATAAAAAGCGGGACCGATATATGATGAGTATTACCAGTTAATTTCAATAAAATGAACATGAGATATAATTAAAAAATCGTCCAATTCGCCAATTTCAGTTTTTAAATTTTTTAACTAAAATTTTAAATTTCAATTGCTTTCTAAAATTTTTGACGGGAAAATTTTTCGAGTTAGTGCTTAGTGCTTTTTTTAACATCAGTGACACCAAATCCTTAATTGCTGTTAGCATCACAAGTCGAATCTAATTTTGAAATTTTGTCAACTATTGAAAATGGATGGCAAATAATCCACCTGATGAATCCACAATTGAATTTTGGAATGAAGTGAAATCACACATAAGGATGCCACTGATTTAAATCCATTTGAAGCTGTAGCTAATCTCGATATTAAACTTTTGTCGCTTTCTTATTTAAACGCTAAAGTTGAGAGGGGTTTTAGTGACATGAACCTTTTCTAATCCAAAATAAGAAATCCATTGCCATTACATTCAGTTAATGCTTTACTTCACATTAAAAATGAATTGAAAGAAGAAAATTTCTGTTCCGAATGTTAAAAAATTTCTAGTTTTTGATATTTTAAAGTTGACAACCCTGAAAATAATGAACTATAAAAAACGAGAGAGAAAAATTATTATGCTCTGTCGTTTGCATTTCAAATCATGAGTGTGTTTTGCAAACATACAATTTTTAAAATGCATATTTTTTTGTACATGCTACATTGTTTCTAAAAGAAAAAATGAAGCATGCTAACAGACGTTACATTCAAATAATTTGTATTATTTTTGTGGCCCTATTGAAAATTTAAACTCGTATTAATGCTATTTTTGAACAATAATTTGAAATTTTGGTATTAATGTTTTGATTTTGTTGTTTTATTTTTTTGAATTAAATCTTAATTAAATTTTGTAATTTTTTTTTTTAATTATATGGGGCCGCATAAAATTCGTTCGTGGGCCGCATGCGGGCCGTGGGGCCGCATTTGCCCATGCCTGACATATATGTACGAGTTTTTTATTTTTTTCTGAACTCTCGTTATTATACAAGAGATGGTAAACAAGTTGGAAAAATATTGTGAGCAATGGAATATGGCAGCATATATGGGAAAGTCTGAAATGATGGTGTTTAGGGAAAGTGATAGACTCTCAGTCAATGAAAGAAGTAAATATAAGTATCAATATGTAAAGGCTGTAAATGAGTATTGTTACCCAGGGGTATTGCTTTCACCGAAAATGAGTTTCAAAAAATTTCTGGAAAGAAGGAATAATTCTACCACGAACAGGATTAACGCCACCTGGTCAAGTTTTATTAATAAATCAAATATAACACTTGCATCTTAATATAAACTTATTCAAAAGCCAGTTATATTTATACCTTGAATTTGCACATGGATTATATTTTAAAAGTATTTACCAATACAAGCCAAACAGGCTGCCTCATAAGTTATCGGTGCTGATCTTCAGAACTAAAAAATTTTTTGGGCTGGACAGATGAAAGAATTGGGAAGAGAATATGACATACGGTTTGATGACAAGAATAGCAAATAAAGTCTAAAAATATATTGCAAGTGAAGGAATAAGTTTCACATACAAGGACCAAAATAGTGAATACCAACAATAACAAAAATAACATAGAAGAGTTGTTTTACAGTTGCATTGAAATCTCGAGACCAATTTAACCGATTTTGATGATTTTAAGAAACCTCTTTAGGATATCAATGAATCATTTTCACTAAAAATGAGCAACCCAACTGACCTATTGAGGGTGTGATCGTGGTTTCCACAGAATATATGAACTTAATGGGGACCCGATTTTTTTTTTTGATAATTATAACAAACGGAATTACAAACTCTGCGCAATAGTGTCGAGAGTATAAAAATTATAAAGAAATTTATTTTTATTGTAGAATTTTTAATTTGTTTATATTATTAAGTATAAACTGTAAAATCTTTAATATTTTTTACAACTCCAAAATATGCATAAAAACTCAGAATGCAAAAAAAAATAAATATTTAAAAGAAAAATATATAACATTAATAGGCAAGGCAATTTCTTGTGGCCGATATAAAAATTCCAGTTCATAACCAATTGCGACCAAACATACCTCATTTGAAAGGTATTTCTTTTTAGCTCTCCACCAGATTTTCACCGTCTGCTCATTTAAAGTTGCTACTACTGCATACATAAACAAGTAAGAAAATTATAGTCGGTCTAGACCGACTATACGATACCCTATACCATGCGTTTAGAAACCCTATCTCTTAGGCCCAACTAACTGGACATTGAAAATAAGCAAAAACCAAATTTGAGTGGGATTTTTATTAATTTTTTTGGCTGCAGATATGAAAAGGTTCATATCGGATGCTATATCTATAAAGGGACTAGGTCCAAAAACGGACCGATCCTGATCATGTTTGGTAAAGTCTCTTGTATTTTGCAAAAATATGTAGAAACAAAATTTGAGAAGAATCAGTGCAATATTTTTGTTTTTAAATAGATTTAAGTGAAGATCGGGAAGCAGCTCCATATGGGGTCAAAGGGATCATTTTTGGACTACTCATTAGTGGATGTAATGAACGCATACAAACCCAATTTGAGTAAGATCTATATGACAATTTGGATCTTATGGCAATTTATGTCGATTTCATATGGGTAATTTGTATGGGGGCTAGGTCTGAACATGGACCGATTCTCACCAATTTCAATAGCGTTCATCCCATGGCCGACAAAAGCTTATATACCAAATTTCATCAAAATATATTCATATTTGCGACCTGCAGTTTGATTACAAGCTTTACATGGACACACAGACGGACGGACGGACGGACGGACGGACGGACATTGTTAAATCAACTCAGAAAGTGATTCTGATTCGATCGGTATAATTAAAGATGGGTCTAGGTCAAATATTTTTGGTTGTTACAAACAGCAGCACAAAGTCATTATACCCAAACCACATAGTGGTATAGGGTATAAACACATACTGTGTGTGTGTATATTATAAATATCAAAAACCCTGTGTTGAATTGCGAATTAGCTAGAATTGATTAGCATACCTTTATGATCCTTTAAAATATTTTATTAACAAACCCATTTATATATCTTCTGTGTGTTCAACGAATATTTGTAATGAAATTTAATGAATTTTATTTAAAGACTGTTGAATTGTGAATTGGCTAAAATTAATTAGCATATATTTATATCTCATAAAACTACACGTTGCTACAAATGAGCACTTTTTTATACTTGAAAAGCGACCTAATATAGGTTATAGACCTTATTGAGTAGATTATAAATCAATTTTAAACAGTTCGGAAACACCCTCAAATTTCGGAATAAACCGTTTTTGGGTAGGTACAAGTACGTATGACCGAGTAACTTAGTTGGTTTTTAGCCGATATTTATTTTTTAAAATTATTGTAGTAATATCAGATTTTAAATTAATTTTTTTCAGTTTTTTAATTTTTGGCGAAATTTTTAAAATTAGTTTGTTTAGAAAAATTTTTAAGGCGTTTTTCTTGCCAATTTCAAAAATTGTTCTTGATGGTCAGTTTTTTTTTTTTTTTTTTTTTGCTTGTATTGATCTTTCCATAAAAGTTCATTTTCTGCATGCGCATTTAGAGTTTTTCCCAGAAAACCTAGGACAATTTAGTGATGTGCAAGGCGAACGATTTCACCAAGACATTTTGGATATCGAAAACGCTTCGAAGGAAAAAGCCAAGTAACTATGATTTCAAATTACTGCTGGTCACCTAAGCGAGAAACAGACGACTTGACACTTTTAATCAAATATTCTAAATTTCTAAATAAAATAATTTGTATACTGTTATTTTAAACAAGTAAGAGTGTTAAATTCGGTTGTGCCGAATCTTTGATACCCTCCACCTCGGTTTGAGTATTGATAATAAATGTAAACAAAATATAGGAAAAAGTAAACAATTTGTTAAACTTAATACCAAATTATTTCAGCAAATTCTTTGGGTTGGTTTTCGTCTTTTCTATTATTTCGGATTTATTTCGGTGTTTGCTTTTTGGTCATCGTGGTTGCTGATCGGCATGCATTTAGGTTATATACCTATATGCATGCGTTTCCGGTTATATGACATAACGTCTCGTTTAATTTAGTTTTTGCTAATTAAATAAATTTATATATAAAAAATAACATTCTCATCAAATTGCGTTTACTTATGTAACAGTTTTTATGTTCGCAATTCTTAAATATCATTTGACGTTTTCTAAAATGCATTGAATTTAAATTAATGTTTTCTGTAGTGTGATTCTGTAAATTTCAACGATCCGACAATCGCAAAATATATCGATAGCTATTGTTGTTTGCACTAAGGATTATGTGATTCACTAAGTACATACATCTTAACGACAGTCGACAAATCTATATTTCTATTTATTTAAATTGTAAACGAGTGGCATCTCTGTCAAAATAAGCGAAAAACACAGAGAATAATAGAAAAAAAACAAATTACTTCGTGTTTGACAGGATGTATTTATTTGAAAATGAAATAATGAATTGAATATGCTATTTAATTTTTTTATTTATATAAAAAAGTTTTTTAATTAAAGCAAAATATTTTGGCTATTTTATGATTTTTATTTATATGACGACATTTCAACCTAAAAATTTAAGATTTTATCGATTGAATAAACAACACAAAAATGGTTGTCGTTTAGATAACAACAGCTGATTTTAACAATAGCGAATATCGTTTAAAAATTTTACTGATAATTTTGCAATTTTCTTTTTTTAACGATTCGACTATCGTTAAAAGAAGTTACTGAATCGCGGTACTGCAAAGTTATTAATGGGTAAAAACATATGAAATCAACCGAAAATATTAACATTTGTGACCTCATCACCTCCAAATTTGATAAGATTTTGTACACATGATCTATGGATCGGCACAATAATATTTGCCAACTTTCAGACATATAGCCTTCGAACTTTCAGAATTATGGCCATTCCAAGTTGGCAAAAATCAATAAAAATGCACTCAGATGCCTTAACACAATTTTTAATATCTCGAAAAGTATTCATTGCACGTTAATAATCAAGGGCTCATTTTACAGACTAAAACATGCGCCATTCCAGGAACATGCTTTTGAGTTCCAGGAATAGTACGCAAATCTTTAAAACGAATTTGAAGGAACCGTGCTTCTTCTTCGTGGTCTTCTAGAGTTAAAAACTCGAAATTACAGTTCAAAAGATTTTGCAGGCACCATTCATATAATTGTTTTGGAGTAGTTATTTGACCTTGCAATGGACGCTGTAAACTAGCTCGACGTGCCTCTCTCTTTACGGTACCTCCAAGACCGTCACTTGGGCCTTTTCCATGGCTTGTTGCAAAAAAATGCCACTCAGCATTACATCCAAAATCTTCCATATGATAACATAAATTGATAAAGTTCTTTTTATTTTTAAACTGGGCAGCACTACCGTCTGAAAAATACGTGATTTTCTTCGGGGTTGTTTTAAACTTTTTTCTCAAAAATACATTCAGGTGGCGATGGAACAGGTGAACAGCTACAGAATCGTGTACAAGACAATCAGATATTATTATGAAGTTTGTATGTTGTGTTTTTCCATCTGATTTAAAATAAATAGCAATTGGGTATAAAGTGGCCTGAGAGTTGTTCCAGTGAAATCCCTGGACTGCATCCTGAATAGTAAAAGAAGCATTTTCTGAAAAATCGCAAACTGCTATATACTCATTTTCTTCCAAATTTGATTTTCTTTCGCTCAGATATGCTGCCTGCTGTTTTGCAATAAATGAATGAGGTAATAGAATTTCAAGTTTTTCACATAGGGAATCCACAAAAACGTCGGCTTGGCCAATCATGGTCTCCAAATTATCCCTATCTACACTTACCCATTGTTTATATGTTATTTCATCAATATCATTTTGCTCTAGTAATTGATTTAGTTTTGCTTTTATATTTTCAATTCCTGGACACTTGTTACATTTACGTAGGTGACACTTTGAAGAAGATGGAATGCATGTCATTTGTTTCAAACAGTCTTTGTAACATTCAAGCTGATAATTCGGAACACCAGCAGTTAATTTTTTTAAATTTATGGCATCAATCATCAGCTTCACATTTTGATGCTTTGTACAAACACACACGTTATGAGATCCACTCGCATTTGCTAGAATTATATTCCTCGGACGAAGTTGGCAAAACTTGGAAATACCTATTTTTATTCCATCATGTCGTTCCTTGAATAAGGCGTACATCTCTCTTAAGTTTCCAAGCAAAAGTCTTTTATTTTTCCTGACTTTTGTACCATTTTCAAAAAAAGACACGAAATCTTTCTGTCCGGGCATACACCTGCTGACGTCATCGGATTCATAAAAGGATTTTACTAAATTGCTTGTCACTGGTGAAATTGGATTCCCAGTTTTGGGTTAGGCGTACTCATCACACCCTTTGTTTCAACCAAATGCTTAACTTTTCGCGCGATATAGTTTGTAACCAGGAATTCTTCCTTAATTTTATGTATTGCCCAGCTTTTTGGTAAAATTGTTAGCAGTTGGATTTTCTCGCTATTTTTTGTTAATGTTTTAAACTTTTCTTTTAATTGTTCTATTATTTCGGATTGTGGGCATATATGCGAAGTTGATTGTGCTGAACCGTGGAAAATTTTGTCTTGAATCGAATCACTTATTTTCCTGAATTTTCCATCTCTGTACCGTTTTTGATGTAACTTCTTCTTTTTTATCGGAGATTGTTCCAGATACGGTAAAGATTGGTTTAATTTTGAAATAGCAACTTCTTCCGTGCCTGACGCAATGTCATCTTCTTCCGTGCCTGACGCAATGTCATCGAAAGTATCTACATTTTCGTTTATGTCTGAACCTTCTTCCAAATTAGATTTATTAGATTTCTTCAGATGCGAAAATTTTATTCTACATGTCCCACAAATTTTATTTGAGATCGTAATGTTTTTATCCTTAGTATACTGTAGCATCCATTCTTGGACTTGTCTTAAACTTTTATTGCACCCAGTGTGACCGGATTTTTTAAAAGGATTGCAGCAAAATGTTGAATGGAATGGCATATTTTTTTTTTTAATACCACAACCGAATGAATTGTGCACGCCTTTTTTGTATTGACAATAATTATAATTTATTTAAATATTTAGTCTCTTTTTTTTGTTTTTTCAAACGATCAAGTCACTTTAACACTATAACACTTTGACGTTTAGCACTTATGAAATCTAGTATTCAACTGAAGTTTGACTTACAGTCTCTGAACGATTTATACTGTTTTTTTTTGGTACAAAAAATAGATTACAGGTAAAAAAATACACGCTTTGCTTTTCTTGAATTGGAAAATTTGCGTGAACTACGGGTCATAAAATGTTTTTTAAATAGGGACTGAATAAGCCGACCACAGGTCATAAAATATTTGTAAATTTTTTGTGTGAACAGGCAATAAATATTTCGTCTAGGTTGTAAAGTCGAAAAACTTCCGTTACATTTGATATGTCCTTCTTTTTGTAATTTGTCACCTTTTTGTATTTTGGTACATTTCATGAAATACATAAACATAATACATAATAACTCATGTTGTAATAAAGACTCCACATTGAAATTTGACAGACTTGTACAAAACATAATAAGAATTAACATATATTTTTTTGAAATTTTTAAAAATATTGATTTTCGAGAAATATCCTTTGGAAATTTTAGTCCTTTTTTATTTACATTATCCTTGATCGAAAATTTTTTTTTGGAATGGCGCATGTTTTAGTCTGTAAAATGAGCCCTTGATTATTAACGTGCAATGAATACTTTTCGAGATATTAAAAATTGTGTTAAGGCATCTGAGTGCATTTTTATTGATTTTTGCCAACTTGGAATGGCCATAATTCTGAAAATACGAGAGCTACGACACTGAAAGTTGGCAAACGCTATTATTATGTTTAACTTTCCCTTCGTACCAAAATTCATCCAATTCGAAATCGGTGCGGTCAACTCATTGGTTGATTTCATATGTTTTTACCCTAATGTCTCCTGAATGTCAATATTTTTTTTAAATGGTGTTTTTTTTTTTTTTTTTGGAATTTCAATTTGTGTTTAACGAATAAAATTTATATATTAAAGATGCAATTGATGTCTTCTAAATTTAAAATTATAATTTCCGACGTTTTGATATGATTTTCTGAAATTCAATTAATTGTAATTTATAATTGGAAATTTTTAATTCCAGTTTTTAGAATTGATATTTTCTTAAATTTGAATGGAAAATTTAAAAAGTGCAATTTTGTATTTATGTGAATAATAATGCTTTAGTAATTATAAACAATTTTTAAAAATTAAATGTAATCGCAATCAGATATTTTGTAGGTAAAGCAGAATAATAATTCTATATAACTATGTAGAACTGTTTTGAAAGTAAAAAAAACTCATTGATGAACTCGGTAACTCTATTTTGTAAAGACAACAAAAAGTTAATATGCCAAACTTATGTTCATATTTGTAAAAGAATAATGAAAAAACGTATGAAATAAAAGACCAGCCCGTGTATACTCTTAACATTGTTCTGTAAGATATCCAGTTGAAAATATTAACATTCATGTTAAAATAGAAATAACTATTGCAAAGCTAATTAGAACAAACAAAAATTGTGGCGCCATCTACTGTGGCATAGCCACGCTGAGCAAAATGAAGTGACACTCTGTTAATGCAAAAGAAATGTATTTTCCCCACAACAAAATATTGCAGAATTTTATGTAAATAAAATAATATACCGATTTATTTCTAACATGCAGTTGTTATGGATATACATGTATAATATATGTATATTATTTGTATTATTTAATATGTTTATATAAATTTATAAATAAATTTATACATAAAAATTTTTTTTGCTATATTTACATTGTTTTTTTTTAATTAACAACTAGGTATTTTAGCATTATTTGCTTTAGATGTTGGTGAATTTTTACTCCCTTTATATTAACTCGTAGTGTCTGCTTGTTCGAAAAAATTTTGGATCGGATTTAACCAATTTCCCGTGAGCCATTCGATCTGAAATTTTGCAGGCAGGCTCGTGGTAATAACAGAAATGATCTAACAAATTTTTAGAGTGATGCCAAAGCAATGGAAACTTTGAAATTTTTCTACCAGAGTTAATAAAAAAATATACAAAGGGTTAGTTTTTATTATATTATTGCCATAACGACCACAAAAACAACAAGTCCAGCTATGACAACAACATAACATTTAGAATAACAACAAGAACAATATAGAAACATCATATTTTTAATTTTTTTTTTTTAATTTTTCAGAGATTTCCCTGGAAATGTTCCACCGATTTAAATGACTTTTGAAATAGAAATCTTCCCATGAATTTGGTGAATCATTCTCACTAAAAATGATCACTGTAGCTGCACTATTGAGGGCGTGATCGTGACAAGAACAACATAGAAAATTATATTTTTTCAAGACTTTTTTTAGTTCTTCATTCAAATCTCTGGCCCTAATTGACCGATTTCGACGATTTTAAATAGAAAACTTTTCAGAATGTTAATGAATCATTTTTTATGTCAACGAGCAGCCTAGCTGGCCGATTGATGCCGTCATCGTGATTTCGACAGACGGACAGACGGACATCGCTATATCAACTCCGGTTGTTATAAGGATCACAAATATATATATTTTATGGGGTCCAAAATTTTTTTTCTAATTATTACAAACGGAATGACAAACTTATATATACCCTTTGCACACTGGAGTGGAGGGTATAAATATTTATATCATCATATCATTGTGAAACTAAAAAAATAAAGTAAAATAAAGTAAAGTTGTAGTTCTGGATCAATATTTGTAAAAGTAAAATTTTTCACTTTTGAAAAGCCTCAATAACTTTTTTATTTTTGATTCGATTTTATTTATTGAAAGCTGGTTTGACTGAACACTAAATAAGCTTTAATCAAATATATAGAGAAGGGTATGTTTCTAAACAAACTATTTTAAAAAAATGGCGCCAAAGTTGAAAAAACTAGATAAAATAAAATTAAAATCAGATATAATTAAGAATATCACTACAAAAATTTTATTTGCGTACCAAAGCGTATATGTTTATATATATATATATATATATTTGGAAAGAAGAAAAATGTCTTCTTTCATTTAAAAAATTAATATCTGCTAAAACCCAACTAAGTTACGCGGTCATATGTACTTGTACCTGCCCAAAAATGGCTTATTCGGAGTAACTCCGAAATTTGAGGGTGTTTCCGAACATTTTAAAACTGATTTGAGATCAACTCAACAAACTAGGTCACCTTCCTAGTATATTTTCACTGTAGCACTATTAAATGGAAAACTAAAATTTCCTAGAATTTGCACTCGAATTTCGAGGGCTGGGCTCTGCTAGTATGAAAAAATATGCAACAACAAATCAATGTCATAATCGACTTCAAACACGCATTTCCATGAAAGTTACAACCCCGGGCCGCTTTCATGTAGAGGAAATAATATTAAAATGTAGAGGAAATAAAATTACTATAATTCAGAAGATATGATTTCTAGATCATTTGTAATCATCAGTAAATGCTACAGTTGTTACTACCTCAAATATACCTACAGTGCCTGTCATTAATATACGGCATAAATGTTAAGAGTTTTAAAATTCCTAAAATTTTCTATGAAGATGATCCCTTCGTCATATAATTTTTATTGTTGGAATGAGTTATTTATTCTGGCTACTAATTAATTTTAGTAGCATGGTTGACATTGATAATTCGTTTTCTTTTCATCGCGTTACTGAGCTTGATGTCTTTGATTCTTTGAATAGAATCAAATCTAAGTCGGTTGGTATAGATGGAGTTTCTCTTAGATTTTTGAAGACTATTTATCCTCATATTTCTGGTATTTGTTTACATCTTGTTAACACTATTCTAATGACTTCGACCTTTCCTGTAGCTTGGAAGATGGCTCGTGTTGTGCCAATTCCGAAGGCTAGAGTTGTTCATGGTCCGAGTGACCTTAGACCTATATCTATCCTCCCTGTTTTTTCTAAAGTAGTGGAACATATATTAAAAGATCAAATGCTTTATTTTACACACTCTACTATTTTTGCATCACAATATGCTTTTCGTAAGGGTCATAATACTACAATGCTACTCTTAAATTTAACTGATGCAATAAGGAATGATTTGAATGATGGTAAGCTTAGTGTTATGGTTTCGCTGGACCTTACTAAGGCATTTAATTCTATTTGCTACAGGACCATGATCGATAAACTCAGGACTGAGTTTATGTTTTCTGTCTCTGCTTGTAAACTCATTTATTCTTACTTAAGTGATAGATCTCAATTTGTCGATATAAATGGTAATTTTTCTGACCTGCGCTCACTTTCATCAGGTGTTCCTCAGGGTTCTGTTTTAGGCCCTCTCATTTTTATTTTGTACATTAATGATCTCCCTGAGTTTCTTGATTGTAGCCTTTGTAGTACCTTTTTGTTTGCCGATGATGTTTTTTTATTGTTCAATAGTGGTCGCGATTTTCCTGATGTTCTCGAACGTAAGATTAACTACTGCCTGGAGCGTGTTTTGCTGTGGACTTCTTTAAATTCATTGGCTATTAATCCTTCTAAATCTAAGGCTGTTATGTTTGGTACAGCGGGTCGATCTCTGCCGGATTTCTATATTTCTCTTGATGGCGTTCCAATTGATTTTGTTAATCAGCACAGATGTTTAGGTGTGCTTATTGATTCTAAGCTTGCATTTGAATCTCACATTGATCATATGTCTTGTAAAGTATCGTCAACTTTACGTAAACTGTATTCGACTAATTTATTCCTACCATACAAGATTAGGTGTAGGTTAGCCCATGCCCTCTTGATGCCCCAGATTTTGTTTGGACTTGAGGTTGTTTCTGGATCGATTTCTAAAAATCTTAACAAATTAAACAAGATTGTAAATACTGTTGTGCGTTTTGTGCACAATATTCGTAGACGTGATCATATTTCTGAGTATGTTGAGGGTTTTTTGGGATGTTCCTTTAGGGATTTTGTGCAATACCGGAATATTATTCTGTTTTACAGGGTCATGAGAACTGGTGTTCCTGCTCCTATGTGTTGTAGGTTTACATTTACTCACTCACGTAGAAACCCTCAGATCTTTATTCCTAGGATTGTCGTTTCGTTATTCATGAGGTCATTTCTAGTGAGGGTTGCTCGTTGTTGGAATCGTTTACCTTATATTTTGCGTATTTTCTCTCATTCCAATAATGTTTTTCGTTTGAAGCTTCGTCAATATTTTTCGGATACGCGAGATTAAATTCGAATTAACCTAATATCTCTCTTACGAAGTTTGTTTAATTTAATATATCTTTGTGCTATGTTGGGTTCCAGTTGTTGTTGTTGTTGAATAGGACGTTATTCCTACTTATTTTTTACTTTTCTTTAGATATTTTTTTATTACGGCTGGGGAGCTAATAGGGAATATATATATATTTTTAGATTTTGGTTAAGTTATTGTATTTTAAATTAAATTTTTTTTAGTTATTTATTTTAGAATTCAGTATTCAGGGTATTCTGCATTGTAATATAGTTGTATTGGCCAAGGTGGCTTTTATATTACTTTATGGATAAACAAATAAATAAATAAATAAATAAATAAAAGTGGTCTCAGTATTCATCCTTTCTAAGTAACACCGGATACGATGATAGGTATGAAAAAATTAACTGTGTTGATGTTGACGCAAAATTGAAAAACGGTTCAGCTTTATACATAATGCAGGGTGATTTACAGTATCGAAAGCAGTCACTCAGCTATGATTGGGATGGAAACTTGATTGCAAATCATCAATTAGAACATTCCTGTGTTTTATGAAAAAGCTTTTCTAGTACTTTTGAAAGGAAGCAAAGTAATGCAATCGGACGATATTAAACTTTGGAAGCGGAATAACTTTTGTGTGGTGGAGTTAAAAAAATGAGTAATGAATGGCAAAAGAGATGATAACAAAATTTTAACGAATTTTGAATGCATGTTGTCAAATCCAATCGCATTGGATTTTACTGACACGAAGCTAGAAAGAACCTCAGATTGGCTGAAACAAGAAAATTCAAATATACTTATGTATTTACTTCGGGATAGAAGTTGCTGCTATTGACAAATGATGAAGAAGTTATTTGTTGGGAATGCTGGTATATCTGAAAATCCTCGATAGAGCAGTTATTATTATACCCTATACAACTATGTGGTTTGGGTATAATGACTTTGTGCTGCTGTTTGTAACAACCAAAAATATTTGACCTAGACCCATCTTTAATTATACCGATCGAATCAGAATCACTTTTTGAGTTGATTTAACAATGTCCGTCCGTCCGTCCGTCCGTCTGTGTGTCCAAGTAAACCTTGTAATCAAACTGCAGGTCGCAAATATGAATATATTTTGATGAAATTTGGTACATAAGCTTTTATCGGCCATGGGATGAACGCTATTGAAATTGGTGATAATCGGTTCATGTTCAGACCTAGCCCCCATACAAATTACCCCTATGAAATCGACATAAATTGCCATAAGATCCAAATTGTCATATAGATCTTACTCAAATTGGGTTTTGTATGCGTTCATTACGTCCATTAATGAGTAATCCAAAAATGATCCCTTTGGCCCCATATAGGGCTGCTTCCTGATCTTCACTTAAATCTGTTAAAAAACAAAACAAGTAAGAAAATTATAGTCGGTCTAGACCGACTATACGATACCCTATACCATGCATTTAGAAACCCTATCTCTTAGACCCAACTAACTGGACATTGAAAATAAGCAAAAACCAAATTTGAGTGGGATTTTTATTAATTTTTTTGGCTGCAGATATGAAAAAGTTCATATCGGATGATATATCTATAAAGGGACTAGGTCCAAAAATGGACCGATCCTGATCATGTTTGGTAAAGTCTCTTGTATTTTGCAAAAATATGTACAAATAAAATTTGAGAAGAATCAGTGCAATATTTTTGTTTTTTAATAGATTTAAGTGAAGATCGGGAAGCAGCTCTATATGGGGTCAAAGGGATCATTTTTGGACTACTCATTAGTGGATGTAATGAAGGCATATAAACCCAATTTGAGTAAGATCTATATGACAATTTGGATCTTATGGTAATTTAAAAAAAATTTAAATTTAAAATTTTTTTTGTCCTCTTATATTAGTATTAATTTTTACATTATACTTTTGAAAAATTTTTTGTAAATCGATGTCAAACTTCCATGAAGGGAATGTTTTCATACATTTGTATGGAAAGTGGTCGAGCTTTTCTGAGTAGTAGTTTGTCCACCCCACCATTATTGTCCGAAACGTTTGAAATTTAAAAGAAATACTCTTCTTACATTTCTAAATCTAAAAAATATTACTTTCGGCTATGTCATTATAAAAAATTTTCTGTAAAATTATCTCAAACATGAAATAAGAGCAAATTTTCACACTTTTGTATTGGAAGAGTCTGATCTTTTTCGATTAGTAGTTCGTCCGGGCCACAATTTTGGTCAGATTACTTTGGAATTTCGTGTACGAAATGTAATCATATTTCCAACTTTAAAAAGCATAAATTTGTACCATGTGTGCCTTAAATATTTTGTGTGAATCGATGTCAAACTTGCATGAAGTGTATTTTTTCATATATTTGTATGGAAAGTGGTCGAGCTTTTTCGAGTAGTAGTTCGCCAACAGCACAATTATTGTCGCAATACTTTGAAATTTTAAGAAGATTATCTTGATATATTTGCAACTACAAGCAGTAAAAAATTTTAAGAAGTCGTGATGGAAAATTTTTTTTAAAGTTACATCAAACTTGAAATAAGAGCAAATTTGCACACATTTGTATAGAAAGTGGCTGATCTTTTTCCAGTAGTTGTTCGCCCAGAGCTCAATTTTCATCGGAATGGCTTAATTTTTGAAATGAGTCATCTGTGAATAAGGTCAATTACGGGCAGTAAAAAGAAAGAAAAAAACATTTTTTTTTTTTTTTGAAAAATTTTTTTTTTTTTTGTTTTTCGTCGAGTAGTAGTTCCTTTACGCTTCAATTTTTGGCGGAATGCTTTGAAACTTGAAGGAAGTGTTCTCTTTGTATATACAGCGCTAACGAATATAATTTTTTATTACGTCATTGTGGAAAATTTTCTGGAAAATATCATCAAACTTCAAATAAGAGCATATTTTCACACATTTGTATAGAAAGTGGTCAATATCAGTCGAGTAGTGCTATACCGACGCCACAATTTTGGTCGGAATGGCTTAAAATTTTTTACGAGTAATCTCTGAATATAGTCAATTACAGGCAGTGAAAAAATATAAAAATTTTTTTTTTATTTTTTTTACATTTTTTGCAAAATTTCCGATCTTTTTCGAGTAGTTGTTCCCACACGCCAACATTTTTGTCCAAATGCTTTGAAATTTTGAAAACATATCCTCTACATATATTCAAATTAAAATACTAAGAGGTTTTTCCAAGTGTTCTTTAAAATTTTTTGTAAATAGGCATCAAACATATACGAAGATCATATTTTCATACATTTGAGTGGAAAGTGGATGATCTTTTTCGAGTAGTAGTTAGCCCACTCCATAGTTTTTATCAGAATGTTTTAATATTTCAGGAGGGTAATCTATCAGTGTAACTGACTTCAAAATATATAAAATCATGCCATGTATTTTGGGAAAATTTTTTCTTAAATGAAGTCAAACATCTATGAAGTTAATATTTTCATACATTTGTATGGAAAGTCGTCGAGCTTTTTCGAGTAGCAGTTTGCCCACGCAAGTGGGACACTCCCATTCAAGTGAAATTTAATAGTGATATTCTTGGTATCAATACGATTCTAAAAAGTATACATTTGTTATACTAAATACCAACATTTAACTTTTTACATGCTTTCAAACATGAAAAATGCTAATTTTTACTACTCGAGCTACTCGTTGAGCTCGAGTAGCTCATTAACTACTCGAGTAGCTCGAGCTTCGAGTAGCTCGAGTACTCGAGCTTGACCGTAGGCTCTGGTATAAATATTGCACTGTTTCTTCTCAGATATGGTTTGTATATATTTTTGCAAAATACAAGAGACTTTTCCAAACATGATCAGGATCGGTCCATTTTTGGACCTAGTCCCCATATAGATATAGCATCCGATATGAACTTTTTCATATCTGCAGCCAAAAAAAAATTAATAAAAATCCCACTCAAATTTGGTTTTTGCTTATTGTCTATGTCCAGTTAGTTGGGCCTAAGAGATAGGGTTTCTAAACGCATGGTATAGGGTATCGTATAGTCGGTCTAGACCGACTATAATTTTATTACTTGTTTTTTCATTAACATTATCAATTTCTATATCTCGAATAGTCTTCCATGTTTGTTTGCAATCAATAGCAAAAAAAAATCTCCTGGAGCAGAACGAAACTCGGATTTAAGTTGTACAGTTTTAAAGCGCTTCCACCTGGAGTATGCTAAATTTCTAAGTTTAATTGATTGTATAATGCTGGAGGTACACCAAGGTTTGTTTTGCCGTCCATATAAATTGTATCGTATATTATTTTCTGTTCCTAAAATAACCTCAGCCAGTATAATTGAAATGTGAACATTTTTAGAACTCAAAATAATAGCCGATCCAGAACGATTATAAGTGTTTATACTTTCTCTTTTATTCATTGTAAAAATGAATAAATGAATGGAAAAGAGCTACACGATGCCAAAGACCACATAAGTTTCACAAACATGCTAAAGTTTCCATGAGCAAATGTCAATAAGACAAACGAAATTAGATTTAAAAAATATATATCTGTGGTCACAAGCAATAACCGCCTAACTCGAAAATCATGCTTTCGAGAAAAATAGCTTTTTATATAAATGTAATGGGGCTTCATTACGACTTAGGTCAGAATATTTGTATTAATATCTTTTTAAAAAGCAGTGTTAGAGAAATGGGGATTTCATGTAAATATAAAGCGTTTTTAGTAGAATATGATAGCATACATGACTCAAATCATTCTTAAGCCGACTTAGGCGGTTATCGCTTGTGACCACAGATATTTTAAATATTTACAGCAATTCTTCCCTTTTTATTCAATTTCCTTGAAATCATATAGAACAAAACAGAAAACGTGAACAAATGTTAAAGAAAACTTTAAATGTGAACTCACAGTGGTAATTTAATTTATTTCATTTTACACACTTTACATACATATTAGTTGTATGTATTGCTATAAAGGATGTAGGAAACTAAACAAAAAATTGTTAAGGGAAATTGTGACTAAAAATAAATATTATTTAAGATCTTACAAACAACTAAAGTAAAATGATATGATGTATGAAAGCATATTATTCTGAAAAATATTTTTGAAAATACAGTTTTTATTAGGTTGAGTAACTAACAAGGAAGGTGCAAATTTTAGATATTCCAAGAGGACCAAACAGGCGGCCTTGCTTGTAGGAAGGTATTCCACTGAAAATAACTTGATTTAAACCAATATCAAATTTAAAAAATATTTAACAATCTATCTCCCCTATTAACAAAACAAAAACAATTTATGTAGCAATATTTGCAAGTGCCTAGCAACGTTTCATTTTAAATTAAAGTGTCAAATACATTCACATCCGCTGATTATTTTGGTTGGATGGTTGTTACCAAGTCAACTTGCTTTTTTTGTATACTCGTATATTAAAGGCAAACTCTAAAACAAACATAGTTTAAAACTACTTGTAGATAAATAACTTTTTAAAATATGTATGCAATTTTTATAATGTCTTAAACATGCGTACAAATTATATATTTTTTTTTTTTTGTTCAACAATGGTAGGTGAAAGGGTTGGTTTCTACAGTTATGTTCTACCTAAAGTACTATTTTAAGAACTTTAACAAAAGAACCTCAAAATATATGTAAACCCTTCCTGAAAATGTATTTGTTGCCTAAACTCCCACTTAAAACACCAAGATTAGTTGGTATCCACAACACACAGTACATTTTTGATATATTCGTTTCATGCTTCATTGAGAGACATTACTTCAGTCCTCATTGAAGAACTTATTTTTTTAACCATATAATTTCCGAATTTTTAAAGGCATCAACAAGGTTTTTAAGTTCTTAGAAACAGCATGTCAAATAGACCTACCACTAAAACATATTTCCCTATGAGCAATCAGAAACAAAAACAACTAAAATTATTTTCTTTAAGAAAAGGTTCTTTTTAAGAAATGGTTTTAAAAAAAAGTACTTTATTAGAAAAGAGCACTTTTTGCATTAAATGTACAAGAAAAGGTACTTTTTTAAGAAAATTTATTTTTTAAGAAAGGTAATTTGTTAAGAAAAGTTACTTTAAACAAAAAATTACTTTTTAGAAAAGTTACTTAAAAAACTTTTTAAAAAATAGTACCTTTGTAAAAAAGGTTACTTTTCAAACAAGGTACTTTTTTAAAAAACAGTACTTTTGTAAAAAAAAAACTTACCTTTTTAAGAAAATGAAATTTAAAAAAAAGGTACTTTAAAAAAGTACCTTGTTTAGAAAAGGTACCTTGTTTAGAAAAGGTACCTTTTTAAGAAAAATTTTACCCTTTAAGAGAATGCATTCTTTTAAGAAAAGGTGCTTTATTTTTTTATTTATTAATTATTTACTTAATTTCAATAAACTTAATTCTAAAGCACTAGTAGTCTAGTAATAGACTATCGGCTTTAAAGGTACTATAAAATACACACGTTTAGAAAAAAAGGTACTTTAAAAAACGGTGTTTTTATAAGAAAAGTTAGTTTCTAGCAAAAAGCTAATTTTTTAAGAGAGAGAGGTACTATTTAAAAAAATTGGATACTTTTAGAAAAAAAGGTACTTTTAAAAAATACACTTTTGTAAAAAAAGTACAATTTAAAAAAGGATACTTTTTTAAAGAAATGGTACTTTTAAAAAATATACTTATAAAAAATTATATACTTTTAGAAAAAATTATGCTTTGAAAAGGGTACAATTTACAATTTATCTTTTCAAAAATGGTACTTTTTAACAAGGGAACATTTTAAAAAGGGTACTTTAAAAAAGGGGTAAGGGTTCCTTGTAGAAAAAGGCTACTTTTTTTAAAGAAAGGGTACTTTTAAAATAGGGTACTTATAAAAAAAATTATAACAAAATTTTTATGGTTTTAAAAATAGGTAGAGTCAACTCGCGGAAACGTTAACTAATTTTTACCAAGGGTGTTCCCGTTTGTGTATTTGTTCACGTTTTCGATTGCTTAATTTTAAAAATTAACTAGCACTATTAAACGTCAGAAATGATCTTTAAAGAAAAAAAGCATTAAGTACATATTTTTTAATCGCACATTTTATTAGCAATTTAATTTTTACATATAACGATATATGTAAATGAATATGTTTCTACAGCAAAATAATAATAAAAAAATAAACAAATAAAATTATTTAGTTAAAAACTGAAATGGAAATTACTTCAACTAATTCAAGAAAAACAAAATTTATTTTTGAAAACAAAACAATTGAACACTGTTTGAAAAATAAAAATTTTATAAAAAAAATTAAATTAAATTTAAAGAAAAAAATCGGTTATCTTTTTTTTGCTGCTGTGCTTGTTCGACCATCTTTAGTACAGCCTTTTCTTTAAGATTTCTTAACAATTTAATGTCGTTTTGGTCAACCATATTGTTTTCAGACCATATCAAAACTTTATCAAATGCTTCTACAGCTTCCTTTGATTTGATTCTGATTTCCGGCTGATCTATAATGAATTTCAAAAACTTCACATTCTGCAAAATTCTCTTCAAGATTGTTATTCCATTCTTGAACTTGGTCCAGTGTAAATTCGACCTTAAATAAAATTTCTTTAAATAACTGTAAATATTAAAATATTTTTTAACAAACCTGAGGATTTAACATTCCAAGAAGACCGACAGCTCTTTCTTCCAGTTGTCTTGTTTCTGTTTGCCAGCTTTCTCTTAAGAGACTTAAAGAAATGCTATCATCTGGGTCATCTTCATCCGAAACTAAATTTAAAACGCTTTTCCAAGCTTTAAATAAAATATCTTTTGTTATTCCACTCCATGCTGAGTCCAACAAGATAATAGCATATTTTAATGATAACTTTTTAGTGGATTCCAATAAATCTGATTTTTTTTGTTGCAATTGATGCCAGTAGGCTGTTTCAATAATGCAGTTTTATAATTTTTAAAACGTTTTGATCCATTGGCTGAATTAAAGAAGTTACATTTGGTGCTAAAAACTTGTACAAATGGAGCCATCCAGAGTTTTTAATTCTTTTTCAGGAGGATGTGAAGGGGCATTGTATACTAATAAAAGTGATTTTATTGGCAGTCCCTTTTGAGTCAAGAAATTTGTAACCTAAGCAAACCAAAAAACTTTAACATACAAATTTTTAATTCATATGAGAGACTTACCTCTGGCACAAATGAGTAATGAAACCAGTCATAAAAAATACCATCCAAAAGACTTAGAATTTTTACAATTAAAGGGGCATACAAAATGTTTAAAGCATCGGGGATTCCATTTTGGCACCGGGAGCAGTTTTTTCCAATGATGAAACATGTGATTTTTCCGGTAATTGTTTCCAATATAAACCGGATTCATCAGCGTTCATCCATTTTTTCTCTTAATTTCGCTTTAAACGGGTCTACTAACTCTGGCTGAGCGGCAATTTTAAGAAGTCGAATGCCACATCTTTTTTTAAATTTTTGAAGCCATCCGCCACTAGCATTAAAGCCACGGCCGGTTTCATTCATTTGCTGGTGAATTTCTTTAGCTTTTGCTTTAAGCATAAGTCCACTAACTGGAATCTTTTTGGTTCTCATGTTAAGAAACCATTTATAAAGTGCCTTTTCCATTCTAGGAAGCTCAGATTTGTGTAATGTTTTGAGTTTTCCTGGGGCAAAAAATGTATTACTAACGCGTTCTATGATGTCTCTTTTTTCTTTTTTTAATTGAGCAAATTGTGGACTTTGCGACTTGATATTTTTTGGCAAAACCTGTAACACTACAACCTTTTCGTAAAAATTCTACGATATGGACTTTGTCTTTTAGGCTTAAAATTTTTGGTTTTTTAGAAGACATTTAAAACGCTTATTCTTTCTCACAACTAATAAATACACTTTCAATTTTAACTTTTTAAATCACAGGTAGTACAAATGTCATAGAACAACTAAAAGGTCAATGCATCTAATTACGCAAAATAAGGTGTCAAACATAAAAAATTTTTAACTATAGTTCGGGGATTCCCTAAATTAAAAAAAAAAAAAACATTTAATAAATACAAGAAAATCCCACAAAAATTTGTTCACGTTTTAGAGCTTTCAGATTTTGTTCACGTTTTAGAGTAGTCTGTAGAAAAATATAAATGGTCACGTTTCTGAGTCGTTCACGTTTTTGGGAGTTCACGTTTTCGCGAGTTGACTGTACTTTTAAAAAAATGTACTTTTATAAAAAGGTCATTTTCTATAAAGTTTCTTTTTATTTCTTTCATATTGGTGATTTTCTTTATTATATCGGGATAACGATAAAAAAATAAGTGGCAATACTTGCTTCAGCTAATGCGACACATGCACACACACCCTCATGAAGAAAATGCCACAAGAACAATTACAACATATGTATATCTTAAGAAAAACAACAAACATATTGAACATTTTTATTTTTTCCAGAAAATTTTTCACATTTTCATACATATCTTGTGATATGTAGCAACTCAACTAGAATCTTAAAAAATCATATTATGCAATAACGAGAGTCTGCTTTCCACAGGTGAATATACGGTCATTGCTAAATCAATTTCTCATGTTATAATAAAAATATAATAACGGGGTCTCCGGAATTTATTTAGATGCGTTACAAACGGAATGACAAACTTCAGAGTGGAATGGAGGATATAAAATATAAATGATAACATATCCCCTGAGGTATGATTCCATCCATGCTAAAGTTTTGAACAAATTGACTCGAAAAAGTTTAATATTTTTAACGCTAATATTTAATGCAATAATAAGACTTTGCTTCGCAGTGGAAATGTGCCGTGGAAATAATAATTATATAAATATTCTATCATATAGACCTATAAGTCTGCTTTTAATACTATGTAAACATGTCTATGGAATATTCCTGCAACGACTTTTACCTATACAAGAAAAAAACTTCATGCCGGAACACCAGTTTGGCTTCCGGCATAAACACGGCACTCCTAAGTAATTTTACAGGATCGTAAACACAATAACTGATAATCTTAAAAATAAATGTTATTATTCAGCAGTATATTTTGATATTAAACAAACTTTTGACAGAGTATGGAATAGTGGCCTATTTTGCAAGATTTGGAAAGTATTACCAAGAATCGTACATACATACATGTATGATTACCTTAAGCTAGTATTACTACACTTTTTTATCTTTATCCCTATATAATAACGAAAATCACTAAGATGAAAAAGCAAATATAATCATTTTCTTAAAAAAGTTACTTTTTTTAAAAAAGTAACTTTTTCTTAAAAAAGTACCTTTATATTAAAGAAAGTACCTTTTTTTAAAAAAATACCTTTTTTAAAACAGCACCTTTTTATATTATACAAAATTTTTTTAAAAAAATCACTTTTCTTAATAAATTACCATTTCTTAAAAAATACCTTTTTATGTTCTGTCCATTGCTATATATATATATATATTGATTCCTATGGTTCCAAGTTGGAACAAAGGACCGCTATACTTCTCACTTTATACGGAATTGCTCTGTAAGCATTTTTACACTATAAATTAAGTTCGATTACGTTCAATAAACACGCTTTGCTCTACAATCCAAAAGAGCGCGAATATATCTGCTCTAGCGAAGCTGGAGTAAAACATTTGTTGAAAATAAAAATATTTGTATTATTTAAAACTTATTTTCCAAGCTTTAAAGTGTAATTTAAATTTAACCTACCATCGTCATGACCAGGGAAACCAAAAATATGCAGTATCATGTTTTTTCAGTGCATTGTATTGATAAATGGGTAAGGTATTTATCCGTTTCGGAAGATTTTAACTAATTTGGCATTGATTTGTTACAGCATATTTTTACATATTTCAGCCTTAAGAGCATATTTTTGCATATTTTAGTTTTAAGAGCATATTTTTGGATAAAAGCATAATAAGAGCATATTTTAAGAGCATATTCTCAATTTTTTTTTATAATTTTTTAAAGTGTTTTCTATTTATATCTAAGTCAAATTGGGTTTGTATGTATATATTACATCCATTAATCAGTAGTCCAAAATTGATCCCTATTGGACAACTCTTTGTCATAGGCCCCATATAGAGCTGCTTCCCGATCTTCACTTAAATCTATCAAAAAACAAAAATATTGCACTGATTCTTCTCAAATTGTGTGTGTGTATATTTTTGCAAAATACAAGAGACTTTACCAAACATGGCCAGGATCGGTCCATTTTTAGTCCCCATATAGATATAGCATCCGATATGAACTTTTTCATATCTGTAGCCGAAAAAATTAATAAAAATCCCACTCAAATTTGGTTTATGCTTATTTTCTATATCCAGTTAGTTGGGCCTGAGAGATAGGGTCTCTAAACGCATGGTATAGGGTATCGTATAGTCGGTCTAGACCGACTATAATTTCCTTACTTGTTTTTCTATGTGGTTTGGGTATAATGACTTTGTGCTTCTGTTTGTAACTACCAAAAATATTTGACCTAGACCCATCTTTTATTATACCGATCGAATCAGAATCACTATCTGATTCGATTTAACGATGTCCGTCTGTCCGTCCGTCTGTGTATCCATGTAAACATTGTAATCAAACTGCAGGTAGCAAATATGAATATATTTTGATGACATTGGGTATATAAGCTTTTGTCGTTTGTCGGCCATAGGATGAACGCTATTGAAATTGGTGAGAATCGGTCCATGTTCAGAACTAGCCCCCATACAAATGACCCCTATGAAATCGACATAAATTGCCATAAGATCCACATTGTCATATAGATCTTATCCAAATTAGGTTTGTATGCGTTTATTACATCCATTAATGAGTAGTCTAAAAATGATCCCTGTGGGACAACTCTTAGTCATAGGCCCCATATAGAGCTGCTTCCCGATCTTCACTTAAATCTATCAAAAAACAAAAATATTACACTGATTCTTCTCAAATTGTGTGTGTGTATATTTGTGCAAAATACAAGAGACTTTACCAAACATGGCCAGGATCGGTCCATTTTTGGGCCTAGGTCCCATGTAGATATAGCATATCTGCAGCCAAAAAAATTAATAAAAATCCCACACAAATTTGGTTTATGCTTATTTTCTATATCCAGTTAGTTGGGCCTAAGAGATAGGGTCTCTAAACGCATGGTATAGGGTATCGTATAGTTGGTCTAGACCGACTATAATTTTCTTCCCTGTTTTTTAAGTATATTTTTGTAATGTTTGTTTTGGTTTCGTTTTCTGGTGAGTTTGAAATGTCTGGTAACCCTGCTAAGAACAACAAAGTATTAAAAAGGGTTTGTACGTACTAAAAAGATCTTTTCGGGTTTTTTTTATTTTGTTTAAGCCAAAACAAACAAACAAAGGTGTAATATTCAAGTGATATTTATTTTGTTAACCTTTTAATAAAACAAAGTTTTAAGTTCCCATTTTTAATGCAAACAATGGAACAGTTCTTTTCTGTACTGTTTGCAACAAATCTATATCAGCAGATAGAGCATTTTTAGTAAACCAGCACATAGAAAGTACAAAACATTGTCTATTAAATCAAGAAAACTAGAAAAAGAAAATTCTCAATTATTTCTTGTTGACTCTAAAAAAGTTTCAAAGGACTCCCTATTTCAAGAGAAATTGGGAGCTGCTTTTGTTGCAGCAGACATTCCTTTGTTTAAAGTTCGAAATGAAAATTTACGAACATTTATTGAAGAATATATGGAATTTAATGGAATTTCATCAGAATCAACACTTCGGACAAAATATGTTGAAAATCTTTACAACCTGCATTGAAAAAATAATTAAATGCGTTAAAAATCAGTATCTATGGATTTCAATTGATGAAACCACCGATGTAACAGGAAGGAATGTCGAAAACGTAATCATCGGGATTCTAAGCAGTGACGAAGAAATTGCAAGCAAAAAATTTTTATTAAATGTCGTAGTGCTAGAAAAAACAAATCATTCCACAATTGCTCGACTTTTTGACGACTCTATTAAAATTCTGGGAGATAGTATAAATAAAAATTCGATTTTACTTTTTGTGACTGATCCTGCTCCCTACATGATAAATGTAGCGAAGGCTATTGAAGTATTTTATCCTAAGGTAACCCATATTACATGTGTGGTCCATGGCCTTCATCGAGTGTGTGAACGCATACGAGATTCATATGAAAATGTAAATTCTGTAATTTCAAATGTAAGAGAAGTGTTTTCAAAAGCTCCGAGTAGAATTGATTTAGCACTGCCTCCTGAGCCAATTATAACTCGATTGGGAACTTGGCTTGAGGCAGTGAACTATTATGCAAATAATTATGAAAAAATTTTAGAAATAATTGAAGCTTTAAGCAGTGAAGACGCCTTATCTATTGATATTGCTAAAAAAAAAACCTTACGAAGTTCTCAAACAAAGGCTTTTAATTTTCATTGCCTCTAATTATGGAATTATTGTGAATTCTATTAAGAAACTTCAGACATCTGGACTTTCCCTTCATGAGCAAATACAGTTAGCTTTAGATACGGTTACAGCAATAAATAATGTTTCTAATTGCGATATTTCTCATAGTATTCAGTTTAAGCTTAAGCAAATTATAGATAAAAATAATGGCTTTGAAGCAATTAAAATAATTTGTATAAAGTGTAAAGTGGTTCTAGCAAAAATACGTTCTTAAAATACAGTGCAGGAGAAATATTAGCGTTTAAATTTGCTCCTATCACATCTGTAGATATAGAAAGAAGCTCTTCAATGTACAAAAATATACTTGGAAATAATAGACAAAGATTTTTATTTGAAAACTTAAAACAACAACTTTGATTAAAAATCTTAATATAAATGTTTATACTACCGTTTTAAATACTAAATTTTAACTGATAGAATTCTAAAATCCATAAAAAACGATAAATAAAACAAAATTTATAAAATTTTATTTTTTGCTTCAATAAGATTTTTTAAATTATTAATTAATTCTAATCTATTTTATAATTTATTTTAAATTCCATATGCTTTTGTTGAACTACATTTCAAATTGTATTTCAAATATTTTTCATAAGAGGTATTCAGAGTCTTACTACCACCCTTGGCAAAACAGTACATGAATTTTGATTTTTTTAAGTGCTTTTTTACAACTAGTATCAGGTATTTCAGATATTATCAATTCCATTTAAAAAACTATAATTTGTTTGCAAGGTTTAACTTGTGTTTTAGAAAATATCAATTTTACTAAAATTTTTGAACAACAATTGAGTATTTTTGATAAAAGATGTTGATTAATTCCGAAAGTAAATCGTTATTTTCTGAGCCACAATTTACATCTTTTAATTTGAAGATAAAACTTTAAATGTAAACAAATTAATAAAAAAAACAAGTAAGAGTGTTAAATTCGGCTGCGCCGTATCTTTGATACCCTCCACCCTCGGTGTGAGTATTGATAATAAATGTAAACGAAATATTTGAAAAAGTAAACAGTTTATTAAACTTAATACCAAATTATTTCAGCAAATTCTTTGGGTTTATCCACTTAACAGATGATTTTTGTTTATTTCAAGAGTTGGTCTATAAAGCTCTCTCACATTATTAATTCGCGCTCCAACGAGGAAAGATCGTTTTCGTCTTTTTTATTATTTCGGATAAAAGAAAACATGTTTCGGTGTTCGCTTTTTGGTCATCGTGGTTGCTGATCGGCATGCATCGAGGTTATATGCCTATATGCATGCGTTTTCGGTTATATGACATAACCTCTCGTTTAATTTAGTTTAAGTTTTTGTAAATTAAATAGCTCTCCCTAACCTCCATTGCGAAGGTAGTGGTTGCGTAGGGTGGCTATACGCGTTAATTGTAGATGGCTGTATAGTTTCTTTTAACTGGCCAAATAATTCGTTATTGCGGCCGTATAGATCGGATGAAGTTACAAAATAATAACCAAAAAAAAACCTCTCTCTCAGTTTTTTTGTTAAAATATTGCCATATTTGGAAAACATAGAGAATAAATTTTTTTTTACATATTAAAAGAGAGTTTTCACTATTAGATTTTGTGGAAACACAAAATAACACAATACAATACAAAATCTAACCCAGTGATGCCAACTTTTGATTTTGAATTACATTATGTTAATAAAATATATTTTCATTTATTGACTCCTGGAAATTATTATCGAACTTTAATTGTTTGGGTTTTACTTTGCATACCATGAAGGCAAGTTTTGAAGTCATCAAATTAGGGATGCCAAACGCAAAAAACCAAATATCCCAAAAAATTTTTTGCGGAATAACTTCAAATGTTCAAGCAAAAAATTGTAAAAATTAATATATAAATAACATTCTCATCAAATTGCGCTTTATTTATGTAACAGTTTTTATGTTCGAAATCTAAAATATCATTTGAGGTTTTCTAAACTTCATTGAATTTATATTAATGTTTTCTTATCCAGAAATGCTAATAATTGGTCTCATGCATAAAACGTGAGCTGGAACTCGGACTCGATTTTTTGAATAAAAGTTGCTTGTCGTATGCATAATAAAATTTGATGTATTTGCTTTTTTTTACTCACTGCTCACGTTTGATCTCGTCTTGCTCAGTTTGAACTCAGTTAGATGAACTTGTGCTCATTTTCATATGCATAAAAACAAGCTTTTGCTTTCTTTTGTGAGCTCTTGCTCAAATTTTGTTGAGCCTGCCTTATAGTTGACTCGCGTACACTAAAAAGGAATCATGGCTGTATATTTTGTGCCACAAAGAAATACAAAATGTTATCAACAGCGTAAAACAAATTTAGCAAGTGAGGATAAAAAATTATACAGGTTTGTATTCTTAATTATTAATTTTTTTATTATATAATTAATAATAAAATGATAAATACATAGGTTTGAGATAGTAGCATCTGCTGGTTGGCTAATAACTTTTTTGAGGGGTCAGAAGAAAGACGTGGTGGTGCCCTCAGCAACATTGATAAAATTCGACTTTATTTAAGATTTTGTGCAGATCCTGGATTCCAAAATGGTATAGCCATAGATATTGGAGTCCATCAATCAACTGTGTCGCGAACTATTGCGAAAGTTGCGAAACTTACATCTGCCAAAGCAAGCGAGTGGATAAAATTTCCGAAAGATGCAGATAAAATAAAAGATGCTCAAATAAAATGGCAAGCAAATTATTGCTTTCCATTTGCAATTGGAGTGATTGATTGTACTCATATAAAAATTAAAAAACCCACAAATCAAAGCGATGAGTATATTTGTAGAAAAGGCTTCCACTCTTTAAATGTGCAGGCAACTTGTGATGGAAAAGAACTTTTTACAAGCGTTGACATATCCTGGCCTGGTTCAGTTCATGACTCACGCATCTTACGAAGCAGCGAGGTATGTAGAATAATGCAAAATGCAACGAACGATGCATTACTCTCGGGGATGAGTGCTATGGAATATGCCCATGGCTAATGACACCATTTCGAAACCCAACAAATGACATAGAAAAAAAAATCCAACAAAGTGTTTACAAGGGAACGTGTCATTAAAAATGGTGTTTTGGGCAATTGAAGCAAAGATTTTCGATACTTCAATATAAAATTCGTGTATCGACAGAGCTAGCGCCTCACGTAATAGCCAGTTGTTTCATTTTGCATAATATAGCTAAATTTTTAAAAGACGTTTATATCCTTATCAATGACGATTACAACAATAATAATGTATGGCAATTAGGAAATGATATCGAACAACAAACAGCAAGAATTTCAGAAGCTGGAAAAAAACAAAAGGAGGATGATCGCAAATTTATTATCGAATTAGTTTATAATAAAAATAATATAAATGAAAATATTTAATTTTTTTGGTTTATAAAAATAATAAAAGTAAATACAATTCACTTTTTTATACAAAAATAAGATAAATGTAATTCATTATTTAATTTATAAAAATAATAATAATATATGTACAAAAATACAATTCTCTTTTTCATGTAAAATTAATGTATACTAGAGGACCCCTGCTGCTCCGCAGCATTATTATAAAAATTAATATAATATAATAATATTAATTTTTATAATATAATACCAAAATTTGCCAAGAGAAGTTAACGTACAGTAATGCCAAAATATGCCAAGAGAAGTTAACGTACAGTAAAAGTAAAGTTGATTCTCCACGCATAACTTTCCTCAAACCCAACGAATTGAAGCAGTTAATAGCTCAAAAGAAGGAGCTTGATCCGCTGAGTGTTCTTAGACCTATGTCAACAGCCTACGTTAATTAGAACTCTAGTTATAGAGGTTTGAGAGAAGAAAAATATTGAAAAAAATCTTGAATGCAAAGTTTAACATATAAGATTACAGGTTGATCATCGTTATCAGTGCAACGGCGCTTTCTTTGCTGTTTTGCTACTGATGTTGCTGTTGTTTTTGTTTCTGATCTTGTTGTTGCTGATGTATCTTCTTATGTATAAAACCTACAGTTGTCATCATTGGTTCCAAGAAAGAGATGAACTGTAAAAAAATAAACGAAGTGCGAAATCAGCAACAAAATTTGAATTCGATAACGGTACACTTACCTGGAAGTTTGTTTGCTGAGGGATTAGAATTAGCACAAAGCAATTGTGACAAATCAGTTTCCCAGTTTTTTAAAATAATTTTTTTTATTGCCTGTTTTATTCATGTCTATTTTATGTTTTATGCGACATTTCATGTTAGCTATTTTTTTTTATTATATTTTTCTCCGTTAATTCAATGCCAAATTTTTGCTTAATTTCTGTTACACGTGTTTCTATTGTTTGTTATACCCTCCACTCCAGTGTGCAGAGGGTATATATAAGTTTGTCATTCCGTTTGTAATAATTAGAAAAAAAAATTTGGACCCCATAAAATATATATATTTGTGATCCTTATAACAACCGGAGTTGATATAGCGATGTCCGTCTGTCCGTCTGTCCGTCTGTCCGTCTGTCCGTCTGTCCGTCTGTCCGTCTGTCCGTCTGTGGAAATCACGATGACGGCATCAATCGGGCAGCTAGGGTGCTCGTTGGCATAAAAAATGATTCATTAACATCCTGAAAAGTTTGCTATTTAAAATCGTCCAAATCGGTCGATTAGGGCCCGAGATTTGAATGAAGAACTAAAAAAAGTCTTGAAAAAATATAATTTTCTATGTTGTTCTTGTCACGATCACGCCCTCAATAGGATAGCTAGGGTGATAATTTTTAGTGAGAATGATTCACCAAATTCATGGGAAGATTTCTACTTCAAAAATCATTAAAATCGGTGGAACAGGTCCAGGTAAATCTATGAAAAATTAAAAAAATAATGAAAAACATGATGTTTCCATAGTATTCCTGTTGTTATTCTAAATGTTGCATTGCATTGTCATAGCTGGACTTGTTGTTTTTGTGGTCGTTGTGGTAATAATATAATAAAAACAAACCCTTTGTACATTTTTTTTGTGAACTCTGGTAGAAAATTTTAAAAGTTTCCATTGTTTTGGCATCACTAAAAAAATTTGTTAGATCATTTCTGTCATTGCCACGAGCCTGCATGCAAAATTTCAGATCGATTGGCTCACGGGAAAGGGGCTAAAAATCGATCCAAAATTTTGTCGACAAGCAGACACTACCAGTTAATATAAAGGCAGTAAATAAAGGGAGTAAAAGTTCACCAATAATTTAAAAAACAAATTTTTATGTATTAATTTATTTAAAGAAAAAAATAATTAAATGAAATAGTAATAATAATAAAAAAAAAATAATATACAATACAAAAAAAAAGAATATATAAATAAAATAAAATAAAGATAAATGCATTCATAGCATTATAATACATATAAAAGGTCAATGTTTTCTAACCGTAACCGTAACGAGTCAGTTGTTTTTTTTACATGAAAATCATTTAAAACAGTTACCGAACGTAACCGGTACGTCCCAATACTTTTCATGTGAAAAAAGGCTGACACGTTACGTAACAGTTACATGTCGCTAACTTGTTCTTTACACAGGCTACTGCTTTTGCAGCCAACTTCAAGTCTATTTATATAGTTTCGTAAGCATAACTGATAAAATTGTTTCTATTATTTTTTGCTGTAAGTAATAAATTATAAATATACTGAATTTGCAAACTAAAATGGATACATATATTGGAGGTGCTTTAATACAAAAGAGTTAACGAAACAAAATCAAAAAAAAAAAACAACTCTACAACATCAACAATGGCAGTCATATGTTCTTCAAATAGAAAAAAAAAACTGCAAGTGTGTTTTGTTGGCTACAAAACAAAAATAGTGTTGACAATATAACAAAATATGTAAAAGAAGTTAGTGCTATGAAATATTTTATTTTGTTAAAAAAAAAAATCGCAAAATGAAAGGCTATAATTCCATTAATAATCAAAAGGCGTTAAACTAATTTATTTATTTTTACGTTGTACTAATGCATTTTAAATAAGTAAAAGTAATTGTATATTTAAATAAAAATGCATTTGTATTATATGTTGCTGTCGTATTCAGAAAAATCAAGTAGCTGACTATACGACTACAAATGCTGCTGCCAGCAGTCGTCTACGTGTTTCATTCATGATGTTGCATTTTTTTGCGAGCAATACTTACATATATTCTAAATAAAGAAATAATAGTTCTTTTCATACTGCGAAATCTATACAAATATATGTACAAATACTATATGTCAAATTTCAAATTTGCAATAATTGATACATTTTTGAAAGAAAATTGTATAATATGAAATGTCTTTAATTTATTTCATAGAAAACAATTTTTTGAGGTGCGTGGATTTTCCATATTTACTGTTTTACTATTTTCGTAATGAGGTTAAATGAGTTAAAAAGAATTTAAAATATTTGAAAATATTAGGTGAGGATCCTCAAGATGTAATATACGGTCGGTCTAAAACTTTTCACTTAGAGCCACAGTTAAATTCGAAACAACAAAAACCCATATATTTTGTGCATAAATTTAACATTAAATGTGCTTTTCTAAAATGTCTATATATTTTTTCTCATTCATTTCTGACCATCTTCAATGTAAATTTACCAAAGTTTTTTTTATTGCAATATGTATATAAAACTTAAAAATTTAATATTTTTTATTGTGTATTAGCTTATTATTCTGCGATTTTCATTACATTACAAAATGTTACAAATTGGCACTACTGTTTCAAAAACAGAAAACTTCTAAATCAGTTGAAAACAGTTGATCTGTAAAACTGTGTGTGAAATTGTGTCAAATAAAATTACAAATATTAATAAATATAATAATACATATATATATTTTATTAATTTTGTTAAGAATTAGCACAAAATTGATTTTCCATTTTGCATTTCATTTATAAAGAATTCTGCCATATTTTGTTAAAGGGAAAATCCATTTTTGTTATATTAAAAAAAACAGACTTGCATTTAATTTTTCCGTGACTGCCTCAATAATTGCGTAGATGCCACCACAATATTTTTTCTAATTAAAACAGTTGATCTGTAAAACTGTGTGTGAAATTGTGTCAAATAAAATTACAAATATTAATAAATATAATAATACATATATATATTTTATTAATTTTGTTAAGAATTAGCACAAAATTGATTTTCCATTTTGCATTTCATTTATAAAGAATTCTGCCATATTTTGTTAAAGGGAAAATCCATTTTTGTTATATTAAAAAAAACAGACTTACATTTAATTTTTCCGTGACTGCCTCAATAATTGCGTAGATGCCACCACAATATTTTTTCTAATTAAATATTAACCAATATCTAACTAGAATTATGATTTATTCTGACTGAAAAGTTCCAATTAAAAGTTATTCATCCCAATTATGAATATTCTCAAGGAATTTCTTTCTCACGGAAAATACATTTCTCGAGAAAAAAATTCCTCCAATTATAAATTCCGCGTGAACAAAAAATGATTAACTGGCATCATCGAATTTCGAAGCCACTTGCTTTGCTTATTGACAATTTATTTTCTATTTTTTGTGTGTGTGCAAACGACCCTACAATAAATGTCCCAATAAACATTTTTGATTGCTATCAACTTGAGGTGCATTTGAGATCAAATACATTTCTCAAATCTCCAACGTTAATTCTCAAATGCCCTCAATAGTTCGAATATAGTCTTCTCAACTTAAAAGGCACAGTTTTTATATGGCGATTTTCATAGTTATCAAATTGAGAAATTTGTGATTCTCAACTTGATAGCAAAGAAATATTTCCAATCGGTATCAAATGGAAGGTACGGAATTGCCATATTAAAAAATATTATACTAATTTTAGAAATGAAAACAATGTACTTTTTTTAATGTTTCAATTTAATTTCATTATATATTTAACATTACTATGTACATATTTAACATTAAATGTACATATTATGTACATTTTTTAAAATCTAGAATTAAAAATAAATGAATTAATTAGTTGTACATTTTTTGAAAAATTCGACAAAAAGCAAAAATAATTAAAAATATATCAATGATTTATTTGTACTTTTTTGGCATTTTTTAATTTAATTTATTATTTATGACATATTTAAATAATATCTCAGACTTAACACAAATCGTATTCAAGTTGAAAAAATGTTTGGTCTCAAGTGGAGAAAAGTGTTGGATATCCAATTGAGAGTAAAAATGTTTTTCAAAGATTGGAAAAAATGTTAAGTCTCAACTTGATGTCAAGTTGAAAGCAAACAAGGAGAAAAATTGTTCAACCCAAGTTGAGAATTACATTTGACATCAATTTAAGAACTTAACTTTTCTCCAACATTGGAGAAATAATATTTCAATGCATACTGGGGAATGACCGAAACTAACACATAAACAGATTTTTCCTATTTGAAAAACATATGACTGTCATTGTTGCTGTTGTAGAGTTGTTATACCCTCCACTCCAGTGTGCAGAGGGTATATAAGTTTGTCATTCCGTTTGTAATAATTAGAAAAAAAATTTTGGACCCCATAAAGTTTATATATTTGTGATCCTTATAACAACCGGAGTTGATATAGCGATGTCCGTCTGTGGAAATCACGATGACGGCATCAATCCGGCAGCTAGGGTACTCGTTGACATAAAAATGATTCACTAACATCCTGAGAAGTTTGCTATTTAAAATCGTCCAAATCGGTCGATTAGGGCCCGAGATTTGAATGAAGAACTAAAAAAGTCTTGAAAAAAAAAATAATTTTCTATGTTGTTCTTGTCACGATCACGCCCTCAATAGTGCAGCTACAGTGATCATTTTTAGTGAGAATGATTCACCAAATTCATGGAAAGATTTCTACTTCAAAAATCATTAAAATCGGTGGAACAGGTCCAGGGAAATCTCTGAAAAAGTAAAAAAAAAATGAAAAACATGATATTTCTATATTGTTCTTGTTGTTGTTATTCTAAATGTTGCATTGTTTTCATAGCTGGACTTGTTATTTTTGTGGTCGTTATGGTAATAATATAACAAAAACAAACCCTTTGTACATTTTTTTATCAACTCTGGTAGAAAAATTTAAAAGTTTCCATTGTTTTAGCATCACTAAAAAAATATGTTAGATCATTTCTGTCATTGCCACAAGCCTGCCTGCAAAATTTCAGATCGATTGGGTCACGGGAAAGTGGTTAAAATCGATCCAAAATTTTTTCGACAAGCAGACACTACGAGTTAATATAAAGGGAGTAAAAATTCACCAACATCTAAAGCAAATAATGCTAAAATACCTAGTTGTTAATAAAAAAAAACAATTGTCCGTCTGTCCGTCTGTGGAAATCACGATGACGGCATCAATCGGGCAGCTAGGGTGCTCGTTGACATAAAAAATGATTCATTAACATCCTGAAAAGTTTGCTATTTAAAATCGTCGAAATCGGTCGATTAGGGCCCGAGATTTGAATGAAGAACTAAAAAAAGTCTTGAAAAAAATAATTTTCTATGTTGTTCGTGTCACGATCACGCCCTCAATAGTGCAGCTACAGTGATCATTTTTAGTGAGAATGATTCACCAAATTCATGGGAAGAGTTCTATATCAAAAATCATTAAAATCGGTGGAACAGGTCCAGGAAAATCTCTGAAAAAGTAAAAAAAAAATGAAAAACATGATATTTCTATATTGTTCTCGTTGTTATTCTAAATGTTGCATTGTTTTCATAGCTGGACTTGTTGTTTTTGTGGTCGTTATGGTAATAATATAACAAAAACAAACCCTTTGTACATTTTTTTATCAACTCTGGTAGAACAATTTAAAAGTTTCCATTGTTTTGGCATCACTAAAAAAATATGTTAGATCATTTCCGTCATTGCCACGAGCCTGCCTGCAAAATTTCAGATCGATTGGGTCACGGGAAAGTGGTTAAAATCGATCCAAAAATTTTTCGACAAGCAGGCACGAGTTAATATAAACGGAGTAAAAATTCACCAACATCTAAAGCAAATAATGTTAAAATACCTAGTTGTTAATAAAAAAAACAATTGGGCAATTCACAATGGGTAATGTATCGTTGTATCTGTTGTATCGTGTATCACTTTACAATAGTGTAAAATTGTTGTTGGTAATTTTCACTGAAAAATCTGATACACGATCCAACTTCATTTGCTATGTTTAGTAAATGTTGTATATTGTATCATAACATATCAGTTCCAAGTGAATGCCAGTTTTTATGAAAAAGAAAAAACAAATTCATAGAATTTTATCAGCATAAATAATTATAAAATAAAATATGGCAAATAATGCAAATAACGCAAATACATCGATAAGTTTATTTATATAAAAATTAATGTTTATATTTTTTTAGTATGTATTTTCTCTTTCAGTACCAACCAAAACATTTAACATTTTTCTTTTTCATTATAAATTAAAATGCAAGAGGTACGTAACTAAAACTCCAGGGTATATCTCACGACCAAAAAGCAAACACTGACAAGTGTTTTCTCTTATACAAAATAGCAGAAGCGACGAAGCGATCTTTCCTCGTTGGATCGAAAATTACTAAAGAAAGCGTTTTACAATATGAAAATACAACTGAGTGTTCACAACAAATGATTGTATTGTGTATTTCAATACAACATACAATATACAACACCTGTTGTGAATTGCCCAAATGTAAATTTAGCAAAAAAATTTATGTATTAATTTATTTAAAAAGAAAAACACAAAAATAACGTTTGATGTTGTATTTTTTGTGTGTAATATTTAAATATACACACATACACATATTAAATAATACAAATAATATACATATATTATATATATGTATGTATGTATGTATGTATGTATATTCATAGTAACTGCATGTTAGAAACAAATCGGTTATTTTATTTACATAAAATTCTGCAGTATTTTGTTGTGGGGAAAATACATTTCTTTTGCATTAACAGAGCGTCACTTCATTTTGCTCAGCGTGATGGCGCCATAATTTTTGTTTGTTCTAATTAGCTTTGCAATAGTTATTTCTATTTTAACATGAATGTTAATATTTTCAAATAGATATCATACAGAACAATGTTAAGAGTATACACGGGCTGGTCTTTTATTTCATACGTTTTTTCATTATTCTTTTACAAATATGAACATAAGTTTGGCATATTAACTTTTTTTTGTCTTTACAAAATAGAGTTACCGAGTTCGTCAATGAGTTTTTTGCTTACAAAACAGTTCTACATAGTTATATAGAATTATTATTCTGCTTTACCTATAAAATATCTGATTGCGGTTACATCTAATTTTTAAAAATTGTTTATAATTAATAAAGCATTATTATTCACATAAATACAAAATTTCACTTTTTAAATTTTCCATTCAAATTTAAGAAAATATCAATTATAATAAAAACTGAAAATAAAATTTCCCATTATAAATTTGAAAATATTAATTGAATTTAAGAAAATCATATCAAAACGTCGGAAAAAATAATTTTAAATTTAGAAATATGTTTACATTTAAAAATGTTCACATTTAAAAAAAATATTGCCATTCAGGAGATATTAATAACTTTTCAGTACCGCGATTCAGTAACTTCTTTTAACGATAGTCGAATCGTAAAAAAAAAGAAAATTGCAAAATTATCAGTACAATTTTGAAACGATATTCGCTATTGTTAAAGTCAGCTGTTGTTGTTATCTAAACGACAACCATTTTTGTGTTGTTTATTCAATCGATAAAAACTTAAATTTTTAGGTTGAAATGTCGTCATACATAAATGAAAATCATGAAATATTGAAAATATTTTGCTTTAATTAAAAAACTTTTTTATATAAATAAAAAAATTAAATAGCATATTCAATTCATTATTTCATTTTCAAATAAATAAACAGAAATATTAGTAAAAAAAAATAAAGATATTAAACATAAACATAAAATCATCCTGTCAAACACGAAGTAATTTGTTTTTTTCTATTCTTTGTGTTTTTCGCTTATTTTGACAGAGATGCAACTCCTTTACAATTTAAATAAATAGAAAAACAGATTTGTCGATATTAATTTAAATTCAATGAATTTAAGAAAACCTCAAATGATATTTAAGAATTGCTAACATAAAAATTGTTACATAAGTAAACGTAATTTTATGACAATGTTATTTTTTATATATAAATTTTCAATATTTTTTTTGGATGAAAATTTGAAGTTTTTCAGAAAATAAAGATAACATTAAATTATATTATTTAAAATGTTTGGGACTTTTCATTTTTTACGTTTTTCATCCCTAATTTGATTATTTATTATTATAAATTTATTCTCTATGTTTTCAAAATATGGCAATATTTTAAAAAAAAGTTGAGAGAGCTTTTTTTTTTTGGTTATTATTTTCTTACTCCATCCGACCTATATGGCCACAATGAAGAAATATTTGGCCAGTTAAAAGAAACTATACAGCCATCTCCAATTAGCACGATTTAATGCATATAGCCACTCTACACAACCATTACCTTTGCAATGGAGGTTAGGGCGAGCTATTTAATTAGCAAAAACTAAATTAAACGAGAAGTTATGTCATATAACCGGAAACGCATGCATATAGGTATATAACCTTAATGCATGCCGATCAGCAACTACGATGACTAAAAAGCAAACACCGAAATAAATCCGAAATAATACAAAAGACGAAAACCAACCCAAAGAATTTTCTGAAATAATTTGGTATTAAGTTTAACAAATTGTTTACTTTTTCCAATATTTTGTTTACATTTATTATCAATACTCAAACCGAGGTGGAGGGTATCAAAGATTCGGCACAGCCGAATATAACACTCTTACTTGTTTTTTTTTATTTTTAATGCTTGGTAATTGACTTTTTTCTAGTAAATATTTATTTTGTTTTATTTTTTCTACTAAAACTTTAGAAATGTCTTTAGTTTCTATTTTATTATTATTATTTGACTCTACTTCTACTTCACTTTCACTTGACGACATGTTTGCACTTCTATAACAATTAGACGTTTGATCTCCCTTTGCTCAAGTAATTGCAATTGGTTTGAACTCATTTTTATCCATACGAAATTGAGCAAAAGCTGTTGCTGTTTGATCGAACTCGACTTACGAGCAATTGCTTACCTGACTCAACTCAGCGCTTTTACTCGTTTTTATGCATGAGACTCAATGTCTTCTGAATGGCAATATTTTTTTTAAATGTAGACATTTTGATTGTAAACATATTTGGTGTTTTTTTTTTTAATTTCAATTTGTGTTTAAAGAATAAAATTTATATTTTTAAAATTCAATTGATGTCTTCTAAATTTCAAGTTATTATTTCCGACGTTTTATTATGATTTTCTGAAATTCAATTGATATTTTCTAATTTATAATTGGAAATCTGAATTCCAGTTTTTACAATTGATATTTTCTTAAATTTGAATGGAAAATTTAAAAGGTGCCATCTCGCATTTATGTGAATAATAATGCTTTAGTAATAATAAACAATTTTTAAAAATTATATGTAATCGCAATCTGATATTTTTTTGTAGGTAAAACAGAACAATAATTTTATATAACTATGCAGAAATGTTTTGAAAGCTAAAAACTCATTGCTTCTTCTTTACTCAGCTCTGTGTATACTTTTAACATTGTTGAGTTTGATATCTAATTGAAAATGTTGACATTCATGTTTAAATAGAAAATGTTAAAATAAAATTGTGGCGCCATCTACTGTGGGTTAGTCACACTGAGCAACATGAAGTGGCACTCTGTTTGTTAATGCAAAAGAAATGTATTTTCCCTAAAGCAAAATATTGCAGAATTTTGTATAAATAAAATAATATACCGATTTATTTCTAACATGCGGTTATTATGGATATACATGTATATTATTTTATTATTTAATAAATGTATGTACATGTCAATATTACACACAAAAAATACAACATCAAAAGTTATTGTTGTGTTTTCTTTAAATAAATTAATACATACAATTTTTTTTCGGTAAACTTATATTGTTTTTTTATTAACAACAGGTAGTTTAGCATTATTTGCTTTAGATGTTGGTGAATTTTTACTCCCTTTATATTAACTCGTAGTGTCTGCTTGTAGCCAAATTTTTGATCGATTTTTAACCCCTTTACCGTGACCCAATCGATCTGAAACTTTGCAGGCGGGCTCGTGGCGATGACAAAATGATCTAACAAACTTTTTCTGTGATGCCAAAACAATGGAAACTTTTAAATTTTTCTACCAGAGTTGATAAAAAATGTACAAAGGGTTAGTTTTTTTATATTATTACCACAACGACCAGAAAAACAACAAGTCCAGCTATGACAACAATACAACATTTAGAATAACAAGAACAATACAGAAACATATATTTTTTTCAATTTTTTGTACTTCTTCAGTGATTACTCGGGACTTATTAAACCGATTTTCATGATTTTTGAAACAGAAGCCTTCTCATAATGTTGGTCAATCAATCATCTTGCTAAAAACGAGTGCCCCAGTTATCCTATTGAGGGCGTGATCGTGACAAGAACAACATAGACAAATCATATTTTTTCAAGACTTTTGTTACTTCTTCATTCAATTCTCTGGACCTAATCAACCGATTTGGACGATTTTAAATAGCAGACTTCTCAGGATGTTAGTGAATCATTTTTTATACAAACGAGCACCCTAGCTGCCCGATTAAAGCCATCATCGTGATTTCCATAGACGGACAGACGGACATCGCTATATCAACTCCGCTTGTTACAAGGATCACAAATATACGTATGTATTTTATGGGGTCCAAAATTTTTTTCTAGTTATTTCAAACGGAATGACAAACTTATATATACCCTCTGCACACTGGGGTGGAGGGTATAAAAACATTTTAAAATTATTTATATACCCTATACCACTATGTGGTTTGGGTATAATGACTTTGTGCTGCTGTTTGTAACAACCAAAAATATTTGACCTACACCCATCTTTAATTATACCGATCGAATCAGTATCACTATCTGATTCGATTTAACGATGTCCGTCCGTCCGTCCGTCTGTGTGTCCATGTAAAGCTTGTAATCAAACTGCAGGTCGCAAATATGAATATATTTTGACGAAATTTGGTATTTGATATTTTATCGGACATGGGATGAACGCTATTGAAATTGGTGAGAATCGGTCCATGTTCAGACCTAGTCCCCAAATGACCCCTATGAAATCGAAATAAATTGCCATAAGATCCAAATTATCATACAAATCTTAGTCAAATTGGGTTTGTATGTACATATTACATCCATTAATCATTAGTCCAAAAATTATCCCTATTGGACAACTCTTAGTCATAGGCCCCATATAGAGTTGCTTCCCAATCTTCACTTAAATCTATCAAAAAACAAAAATGTTGCACTAATTCTTCTCAAATTTTGTTTGTATATATTTTTGCAAAATACAGGAGACTTTACCAAACATGGTCAGGATCGGTCCATTTTTGGGCCTAGTCCCCATATAGATATAGCATCCGATATGAACTTTTTCATATCTGTAGCCGAAAAAATTAATAAAAAACCCACTCAAATTTGGTTTTTGCTTATTTTCTATATCCAGTTAGTTGGGCCTGAGAGATAGGGTCTCTAAACGCATGGTATACGGTATCGTATAGTCGGTCTAGACCGACTATAATTTTCTTACTTGTTTTTTAATAGAAAACAATAAAACTAAAATTATTCTTAATAAAATTATTCTTAAAAAAAAAACTATTGTTTGCCACTGAATTCTAATTTTTAATAATTTAAGTTTTTGTTTAAATTTATACCTTTTTATACCCTATACCACTATGTGGTTTGGGTATAATGACTTTGTGCTGCTGTTTGTAACAACCAAAAATATTTGACCTAGACCCATCTTTAATTATACCGATCGAATCAGAATCACTTTCTGAGTTGATTTAACAATGTCCGTCCGTCCGTCCGTCCGTCCGTCCGTCCGTCTGTCCATGTAAAGCTTGTAATCAAACTGCAGGTCGCAAATATGAATGTATTTTGATGAAATTTGGTACATAAGCTTTTATCGGCCATGGGATGAACGCTATTGAAATTGGTGAGAATCGGTCCATGTTCAGACCTAGCCCCCATACAAATTACCCATATGAAATCGACATAAATTGCCATAAGATCCAAATTGTCATATAGATCTTACTCAAATTGGGTTTGTATGCGTTCATTACATCCATTAATGAGTAGTCCAAAAATGATACCTTTGACCCCATATAGAGCTGCTTCCCGATCTTCACTTAAATCTATTAAAAAACAAAAATATTGCACTGATTCTTCTCAAATTTTGTTTGTATATATTTTTGCAAAATACAAGAAACTTTACCATTTTTTGGACCAGGTCCCTATATAGATATAGCATCCGATATGAACTTTTTCATATCTGCAGCCAAAAAAATTAATAAAACTCCCACTCAAATTTGGTTTTTGCTTATTTTCTATGTCCAGTTAGTTGGGCCTAAGAAATAGGGTCTCTAAACGCATGGTATAGGGTATCGTATAGTCGGTCTAGACCGACTATAATTTTCTTACTTGTTTACTTTATATTTGGTTATTTAGTTTAAATTTATGTTATTTTCTTTGTTTTTTCGTTCTTTTTTAATAAAAAATGTAATTTTATGAATTAAAAAAATTTGTTTGATTTTTTTTTTTTTTGAGCATATTTTTTAGGTTTTTAGAGCTTATTTTCTGTTTTTAAGGGCATTTTTTTGAGCATATTTTTGGTTTCCCTGATCATGACGCACCACTTCATATATTTATAACTGAATAGTCTCCCGCTATGTATAAAGTAAATATTTTTCTTTCTAAATTGGATACAGGATTAAAACGACAGAAAAAAAACTAATAACGGATGGGGTTGTACAACTAGAATGGAAAATAAATTAAAAACACGTGACATAAATGTTATGGTTCCCAGAGGTAACAACAGTATAAAATATACGAACAAAACAACCCCGAAATGTTCTACATTAATAACATGATTAAGAGTACAACTCATATTTTAAATAAATACATTTATTAAGTAAATATGAAAAAATTTAAAATTCAAGGTGAAATTTACATGTTGAGCCAAACTTTCTTTCTCTTTTTTTTTTTTTTTTTCTTGACGGTAACGACACACTCGTAACCTTTGATTAATTCTTAAGGTTATTATAGGAAATTTCATTCAATTTTTTTTTTGTGTGCAAAGAACTGATTAATTAAAGAGAATTTTCTACACATGTTAAGATTTATGTTGTCAACATAATATTGGATTGTACACTTCTTTTACTAGTTGGATATAAATACTTTACCAAACAACGTAAATACTTAAATGATATTGTGTCTCCCCTTCAGGAAAACCAAAAAGAAATAGAAAATAATCATTAATAAAAGAAATTGATTAAATTGCCAAATCTGTAGTTAGTGTCACCAATATTGTTCTGTGTAAACCCACTAAACAACCAACCAAACTAATCAATCCCCAGCTAAGAACATGTGTGATATGGTGTGAGGTGATATGTTGTGGTGTAGTGCGGTAGTTTCATTAAATATAAACAAAAAGTTGTAATTAAGCTGTCCATCACATTGGCTGCATGACTTATTGGTCCATGGAAGATGGCCGTGTATCAAATAAATTAAAATGTTGTCACTAATATCGAATGTACATTGCATATATTAAGCTCCTTCTTGTTGAATATTAAAATCAATGGCACTTTAATGTTGTGTAGACGTGAAAAGAGATTTTTTAAAATATTTATTGAATATTTGTATTAATTTAATTAATTTTGATTATTTTTTAGGATGGAAGGATTCATTATTATCTTTACCAAAAAAATGGCTTTCCACTGCAGAATCGGTAGACGAATATGGTTTTCCTGACGTAAGTATTTCTTTTTATATAAAAATTAATAGATTGTATTATTTTTAAATGTATTTTTATATATGGGGGATTTCATGTCAAGTGCACCAACTTTTGAAACCGATGTCTTCCGATCGGGATGAAATTTGCACCATGGTTAGTCCTATTGGATAGTAGTTTAGACACCATTTTTCAACAAGATCGGTCCAGATCTCTCTGAGTTAGAGGGGATCAAAATTTGACATTTTGGCCAAACAGGTGTTTTTTTTCTCATCCATGTAACTTATTACCTATTGTTCTTAGAAAATTTTCTCCCAAAGAATTAAGATAGCTATTTCTTCAATATTTCGGAAAAAAATACTTAAAAAAAAATTTTTTAGACTTTTTTTTGCTAAATTAAAGCATTTTTTGCCTTTTTTTTTCAAAAAGGCCATTTTTTTTTTTTTTTCATAAGAAAGCTTAGGATTTTTCCTTTAAGAGCTTTTTGGTCGCTTAGTGGGATGGGAGTGGGATATCTATCAAAATAAATGTTTTGTAACTCAAGACAACGGTTTTTCAATTTTTCACAAATGCACTATTTTGAATTTTTTCCTATTTGTGTCTAAAACCTTACAAATAAAACTTATACTGAGAAACTAGACAAATTAACCTTTCCGAAGGTATGTAACATACCTAACTTAAATTTCATACCCTCGATACTGTAATACCCAGAATATGTTAACCTCAGGAAAAAATCACTTTTTTTCTATAGAAATGTTGAAAAATTATTATTTTTTAATTTATTTGTAATAATAATTAAATTAATATATAATAATAATAATAATATTAAAAATAAAAAGATAAATAATTTAATAAAATTTAATCCTAATTACATTAGATCCATTTATATCATAACTATTTTTATACTTAATTTATTGTAGCTGATGAAGTATTTAAGTCTTGTAAATTTTTAAATACCCAGTCTTTCATTTCATTCGGTATAAACGCATGGTATTGAGCGGTACCATCAATTGTGACCGCAACATCGAATCTGCTCTTCAGTGTTTCCAATGTTTGCTAATGATCCTCTTTGCTACTAAACACTATTTTAGTTTCTCTACAATTATTTTTTACCCAATGGAATAAAGCAGTCGCATCTTAGATGCGATCTTGATGAGAGCACTGGAGGCTATACTTCGCTGTATTTCTTTTGAGGTTTGCTTCAATATCATCACATGCTCCTTTGCCATGAGCAGTAGGATGAAAGTGTCACTCAGCTGGCATTCCTCTTTTTCATGAGCCATATGATTTGCGAAGCTACTTTTGTTTTAAAAATGTTGACAAGCTCCGTCCGAAACGCAGTATACCTTCTTTACTGTAAATTTAGATTTTAGATATTTTAGTATTATCTTCTGGTACTCATAAACTGCAACGATATCATGTTTTAAATCGCCGGATATGATTGCCATACTTTTGTGTTCCAGTTTTTCATCATTCATGTAGTAAATAACTACTGTGAATATAATTGCTTGGTCGTTATTGAAGTGGAATGCTTGTATGGCATCCTGAAGAACATATTTATAGTTTTCTGCGAAATCATATGAAATAACAAATTCACCAGACTTCAAATGTATCTTCAAATCCTTGAAGAATGACTATTGCTCTTTGACTAAAAAGTCATGGTTTCTCAAGTTTAGCAATCCTGTACACATTTCTTCCACAAAATCATCCACATTTAAAATGATTGTTTTCAATGTGCATCTGTCAGTCTGAATCCAAGAATCCAATTTGACCTCCTCTATATATTCTCGATCTAAAAAGTTGATTAAATTTTCTTTGATGAATGTGGTTTTCGGGCAATTGGTACATTCAACTAAGTGGCAAGAATTTTTTGCATTAGGACACATAGTCAATTTAAGGCAATCGCGGTAATCGTGTAAATCATCTGCCGAATCATCTGTTAAATACTTTAAGTTGATTTCCTTCAACATCAGTTTAACATTTTCATGGTAAATGCAAACGCATACTGTGTGAGTTCCGCTGCTTTCTGCCTGAACGCAATGTTTTGCCCTCATTTGGGTTAATTTCGTGAAGCCAATTCTAACATCCTCGTGTTCAGATTGAAATGTTGCAAATAACTCTTTCAGGTTACAGATAACCATTCTCTTCTGTTATGTTATGAAGGTATGATACATACCTTCGGAAAGTTTAGTTTGTCTAGTTTCTCAGTATAAGTTTTATTTGTAAGGTTCTTCACACAAATAGGAAAAAATTCAAAATAGTGCATTTGTGAAAAATTGAAAAACCGTTGTCTTGAGTTACAAAACATTTATTTTGATAGATATCCCACTCCCATCCCACTAAGCGACCAAAAACCTCTTAAAGGAAAAAATCCTAAGCTTTCTTATAAAAAAAAAAGATGCCCTTTTTGAAAAAAAGGCAAAAAATGCTTTAATTTAGCAAAAAAAAAAAAGTCTAAAAAAAATTTTTTTTTAAGTATTTTTTTCCGAAATATTGAAGAAATAGCTATCTAAACTCTTTGGGAGAAAATTTTCTAAGAACAATAGGTAATAAGTTACATGGATGAGAAAAAACACCTGTTTGGCCAAAATGTCAAATTTTGATCCCCCTCTAACTCAGAGAGATCTGGGCCGATCTTATTGAAAAATTGTGTCTAAACTACTATCCAATAGGACTAACCTTGGTGCAAATTTCATCCCGATCGGAAGACATCGGTTTCAAAAGTTGGTGCACTTGACATGAAACCCCCATATACTAGTTCAGCCCAGCACTCGAAATTCGAGGCAAATTCTATAAAATATTATTTTTTATTCAGTTTTTTCTTTCGATGTTTTTTTTTTAATCTATATATGTATGACGATGTCTTCCGATCGAAATGAAATTTGCACCAAGGTTAGTCCTATTGGGACTAAACACAAATTTTCAACAAGATCGGCCCAGAAAAATGAAGCTTAAATAAATAAAAATTAACCGAATTATTTTTCTTAAATTCTAAATAGTGGTTTCATCGAGTTTAATAGAAAAACTCGTTTTCGGTAATTTTTATTTAAAAATATCTTACAATCCATAGCTGGCCTCGGCAAATAATGGGTTAACGTTAAATAAAATAAATAAAATAAATAAAAATATACACTCCTGAAGAAGTCTGAAAAAGCAGACAAAACGTTGCGTGAAAAATGAAAACAAATTGTTCCTTTTATTTACACCAAATTTGACCATCATTAGCCCGTAAGGAAACTCCTTTTTACAACAATAGTTCTACACATTTAGTAATTATATTTTAAGCGTCGCATCTAAAAATTCAACAGCACTTACAAAATATTTGAATTTTTTTAATAAATTGTCTTCTATTAGCTTGGGGTCATATGAGACCCCAATTCCAAAAGGGTTAATGGGGTCATATAATTTTTTTTTTCCTAAACCCTAGGCTGCTAAGATAAAATATAAAATTTAAAAGTGGAAAAGTGATGAATTCTTGATACACAGTATTTAGAAAGAGTACATTACAGAATACTTTACAAAAATTCCATTTTTCTCGAAATCCGCAAAACTAAAATCCTTGTCAAAACAATTCTGGCTTAGGAATTTACTTAAAAATTCACCCAGTTAATCTGTAGCATGCATTTAACAAAACCTTAAAGTGCCAGATCCATTTTTTTTTAAATTTTGTTTAAGAAAATTTTTTAAAATTTGAAAAAGAAATTTTTAAAATGTTATCAAAAAAAATTCCCATTTTCGGTCTCAGTTCGCAATAGGTTAACAACGTGCTAATAAAACAATACTTCATATCAGATTACTTGTAGGTACAGAGACAAAAAAAAAATATGGCTTTAATCAATTTCTCAAAGTTGAAAAACATGCTATCAAATTTCTTGACCTAGTTTTTTTTTTGCACAAAAGTGGTCTGCGGCATTTGCTATTTCTTGGCGAATTTTTATTCGATTTTGAATTTTTATAGCTTTTTGAAAAGATAATTTAACGCTGATCCCGATTCGTATAACAATTTGTCGGAAAAATTAAACTATAGAACGAAATTTTTGTAAAATCTAAACAAAAGTCATATTTTCCCCATATAAACACACTTGAAATTTTCAATCGATTTCCGGCGCGACTTTTCCTTATCGGATTGTCCCCAAACTTCACATTTATTAGTTTTATATTGAAAGGTAACAAACTAGATCCCGCCTAACCACTAACTCGCAATTTGAAAAATGTCCATATAACGTAGGACCACTCCACTAGGACACATTACTAAAATATAAAAATTATTTCCAAACTTTTATCACTATACTTGTTTTTAAAGAACTTCTTTATTTTTAAACTCTTTCTTTTAACACATACTCTCTGTCTGTCTGTCTGTTTGTCTATCTGCCATGGGACAACCCCATTCCCCCTCATCCAATTGATCTAAAAATTGGCACATAGTCTTGTTGTGCCCCCTCATCCAATTGATCTGAAAATTGGCCCATAGTCTTGTTGTGACTACAGATTAATTTTAAGATAGTCACACACAGTCACGCATAGTCACGCCGAGTCACGGAGTGATTTAAGTCCCATTTCCCCTCATGCAATCAATCTGAAACTTGATCCATAGACTTGTTGTGATCAAAGATTAATTTTAAAATAGTCACGCACAGTCACGGAGAGATTCAAAACTCGTATGCATAAGGAAAGAAAGAGTTTTAATAAAAACTTTTTTTTTTGTGGGTTGGATTATTTTTATGTTAGTTATACGCTTTTGGATGGGTCGGCATACTTTAACATTAATTGTAGAAAATTTATATAATAAAATTTGGTCGCCAATTTCAGTCGCTGAAAAAAATCGGAGCCATGATCATTAGTCAGGTTTTAATATAAATCAAGTAAGAAAATTAAAATCGGTCTAGACCTACTATACGATACCCTATACCATGGTTTAGAGACCCTATTTCTTCGGTCCAACTAATTTTTTATGGGTTAGTTTATCTATATATATAAAAATGAATCGTGGTTTGTTCGTCCGCTTAAAACTTGAAAACTACAGGACCAAAAGAGATACCTTCTTCTGTGAGTTTGTTTGTAACTGCTACGCGATGGTTTAGGAAAAAAGAAAAGTACAAAAAGTCTTAACAGATGGCGCTGTACGCGGTTATTCCATTTTAACATCATATATATTGAGTACTATGAGAGGGAGAGCTTTGTAATTTTGTGTGAGGCCATCTATTATAAATATGGATAGCCATACCGAAAATGGTCAGTATCTGATAAGTAGGTGTGGTACCTCCCATACAAAATTAATTTTTAATATCATATCTTGAGTACTATTTTATGGAGATCTTTGCAACTTTATATGAGGGCATTTATTATTGTGAGTTGCTGTGAGTTGCTGTGAGTTGCTGTGAGTATCCGTTGAAAAAGTTAGCGTTATCGGAACAGTGGGCGTGGCAACAACAAAAAAAAATAGTCACTCAATATCAGACTCAATATCATGACAGGGAGAGCTTTGATACTTTCTGTGACGTCATTTGTTATTAGTGTAAGTACACCCGACGAAAATAGGCTGGATCGAATAAGTGGGCGGGGTACATCCCCTACAAAGTACTGATTAAATATTATGTACATATACCGAGTATAATGCTAGGGAGAGCTTTGCAAGTTTGTGTGCGTTCATCTGTTATTTCTGTGATTAGCCCTGGCGAAAATGGGCGGGATTGGACAAGTGGGCATGCCACCGACCGTATGAAATAAATTTTCAAAATAATAAAAGTATCTTAAATAATATGAACGGGAAAGTGAAGATAATTTGTGTGAGTTCATGGGTTATTAGTGTGAGTTATTAGTGTGAGTGTGAAAATGGGCGGTTACTTCCATAAAAGTAATTATTGAACTTTAATATATGGGATCGTTTCGAAGGAAAATGTTTAAGAGAAATGGCAATTTCAGCAGCATAACAAAAATTGAAATTTCCGCAATTTTCATTCAAGTTAATTGCTACTGCGGTAGTATAAGATGAAAGAGTGAATTTATCAAAAGACTTTTTAATTAACTTTATTTGCCAGGTCTTCCATCACATAATTTAATAGCAAAGTTGGATCTTAAAATAATATACTTAAATTTAAACTTACATAAGCGCTTCTATTATTGAGTTATTCTTTCTTTAAAAATACATATTCCTTTTGACTTTCGGATAATTTTATCATTTTCATAACGATGCCAAGAAGAGTTCATGGTAACATTGGTCGGCGTTGTCAGGATGCAACGCATCATCGAACTGTCGCAACACATCGAACAGAAGAGGAACGTGCTTTTGGAAGGGAATCAGTTCGACCAGAATGGTTGGAAATCGTGCACGACAGTCAGAAGAGATCAACGAAGCACACAATGAGCAGCAATGATTGAGAAGGAGAGAAGTTCGTGCTCGGCAAAGTGATGAAGCCAGATAATAATGTGCGACTTTTGAACGACAACGTAGGCTACAACAAATTATTCAGGTGAACACTGAGCATGCACCCTTTCGATATGAGCCCAACATTCAATACAGCTCGCACACATCGGTTCAATTCGGCCAGATGTCTGTCGTTTGTGAGCATTGAAATGAAGTTAAATTTGAGAAAGAACCGCTCGGATTGTGTTGCGTGGGCGGAAAGGTGAAATTGCCAAATTGCTTCTCCAACACCAGAGCCATTATCCACGCTGCTTTACGGTGAATCTCCCAATTTGAATTAAAGTTGGATCTGTCATCCTTAGGCCCCGAAACTATGCAATGGAACCCGACTGATTGTGACGAAAATAATGAGTAATGTGATAGTGGCAAGGATTTTGAAAGGGCGGTTCAAGGGAGATGCTTAATTCCGTGAATTCCCTTGACTTCAACCGATTTGATGTTCCAGTTCAAAGGTGTTCAGTTCCCAGTGAAACTTGTATTTACGATGACAATAAACAAGTCAGAAGGACAGTCCCTAGAAGTGTGCGGCATAAACCTGAAAATGCTTTTCACACGGCCAGCTATATGTTGCGTGTTCCCGAGTTGGGAAACCATCCTCACTATTCATTTACGTTCCGGAGCAGAAAACAAAAAATGTTGTATATCGTGCAGCATTAACTGAATACAATCATCGTTCCATTCTTTTTTTAATTCATACTTGATTTTATTCCATTTTCGCCAAATGTTGGACGGGACGAAGACAGTCGGGTCAGCTATCCGTATAATTATAAGATATTGAATTCAACTGAATTCGAAAAGTGTTGTATTCAAATTATATTATTGCGTCATCTGTTAACGGTCGATAATTTTCGATAAAAAAAAAATTCGAAATTATTTAAATCAAAAAATCTCTTTTGTACAAAGCGAAGTTTGCCGGGTCAGCTAGTTCTTTATATAAATTGAATATTTTTATTTAAGTGACCCAAAAAAAGATTATTATTGTATAAAATTTATTGAATAAAATTTATTGTATAAAATTTATTGTATAAAATTTATTGAATATTACAATTCATTATTTATTTTTGAATTTGAACCAGTTATATACTTTTTTCTTAACCGGATAATTTTTTAAAGCATTTTATCGGCTTTGAGATGAACGCTATTGAAATTGGTGAGAATCGGTCCATGTTCAGACCTAGCCCCCATACAAATATTGCCATAAGATCCAAATTATCATACAAATCTTAGTCAAATTAGGTTTATATGTATATATTACATCCACTAATCAGTAGTCCAAAAATGATCCCTATTGGACAACTCTTAGTCATAGGCCCCATATAGAGCTGCTTCCCGATCTTCACTTAAATCTATCAAAAAACAAAAATATTGCACTGATTCTTCTCAAATTTTGTTTGTATATATTTTTGCAAAATACAAGAGACTCTACCAAACATGGTCCGGATCCGATATGAACTTTTTCATATCTGCAGCCGAAAAAATTAATAAAAATCCCACTCAAATTTGGTTTATGCTTATTTTCTATATCCAGTTAGTTGGGCCTGAGAGATAGGGTCTCTAAACGCATGGTATAAGGTATCGTATAGTCGGTCTAGACCGGCTATAATTATACCCTATATCACTATGTGGTTTGGGTATAATGACTTTGTGCTGCTGTTTGTAACAACCAAAAATATTCGTCCTAGACCCATCTTTAATTATACAGATCGACTCAGAATCACTTTTTAAGTCGAAATAGCAATGTCCGTCCGTCCGTCCGTCCGTCCGTCCGTCTGTGTGTCCATGCAAACTTTGTAATCAAACTACAGGTCGCAAATATGAATATATTTTGATGAAATTTGGTATATAAGCTTTCATCGGCCATGGGATGAACGCTATTGAAATTGGTGAGAATCGGTCCATGTTCAGACCTAGTCCCCATACAAATGACCCCTATGAAATCGTCATAAATTGCCTTAAGTTCCAAATTATCATATAGATCTCATTCAAATTGGGTTTGTATGTGTTTATTACATCCATTAATGAGTAGTCCAAAAATTATGCCTATAGGAAATTCTTAGTCATAGGCCCCATATAGAGCTGCTTCCCGATCTTCACTTTAATCTATCAAAAAACAAAAATATTGCACATATTTTTCTCAAATTTGGTTTGTATATATTTTTTCAAAATGTAAGTGACTTTACCAAATATGGTCAGGATCGGTCCTTTTTTGGACCTAGTCCCCATATAGACATATCATCCGATATGAACTTTTTCATATCTGCAGCCAAAAAAATTAATAAAAATGCCACTCAAATTTGGTTTATACTTATTTGCTATATCCAATTAGTTGGACCGAAGAGATAGGGTCTCTAAACCATGGTATAGGTTATCGTATAGTCGGGCTAGACCGACTATAATTTTCTTACTTGTTTTATGTTAGGATTTTTAAAAAATCTTAGAGAGAATAATTCTGAGATCAGTTAGTGACTCAGTGCGCAGATGACCTTATGGAAAGTATTGTCTTTATTTATTCTCCTTAAAAGCGGTGCTTGTAAAAAAACAACATAAGGAAAATTTTTGTGTAAAATTAGTTTAAAAAAAAATATTTTTAATTTTCTTTATTACACATTTTATCTCATTTTTTAACTCTTTCTTTTAACTCATACTCTCAGTCTGTCTGTCTGCCATGGGTGGATCCCATTCCCCCTTATCCAATTGGTCTGAAACTTGGCCCATAGTCTTGTCGTGACTACAGATTAATTTTGGGGTAGTCACGCACAGTCACGTGTGGTCACGCACAGTCACGGAGTGATCTAAATGTCATATCCCCTCATCCGACCGATCTCAAACTTGGTCCATACACTTGCTGTGAAAAAAAGATCAACTTTGACTTAGTCACGCACAGTCACGCATGGTCACGCACAGTCACGGAGTGATTTAAAACCCATTTTCCCTTATCCGATCGATCTAAAACTTGGTCGATAGACTTGCTGTGAAAAAAAGATTAACTTTGACATAGTCACGAACATTCACGGAGAGATTAAGACCCCACTTCCCCGCATCCGATGGATCTGAAACTTTTTCCATAGACTTGCTGTGGCCAAAGATTAATCTTAAGATAGTCACACACAGTCACGGAGATATTCAAAACTCATATGCATAAGGGAAGAAAGAGTTTTAATAAAAACTTTGTTTTTATGGGTTAGATTATTATATTTTTTAAGTTAAATATCGGTTTATCATTTTGTTTTTAATAAAATATAGTTTGAATTGAAATACATATAAATCTCTGATGGGGTTTTTTTTATAGAGCCTCGAGAATAAGAGTCGTAAGTTTTTTTTTAATGGGTTGAAAGTTAAAAATATATAAATAATTTTTGTCACTTTTTCTTTATTTGTCAATTAGTTACAGTAACTTGTCCAAGAAAGTATACAATTTACGTTGGAAGTTCTATTATCTTTATTTTAACTTGACTTTTTTTCCCTGTTTTATTGTTTGCTATTGTTTTTTGATTTCCTTTTTTCTTTTGTTCCTGCACTTGACATTATAGCAGGAAATATTGCACACAGAGTCACAATAGAATTGTCATAGTGACAGCAACAGATTATGGAAAAAAGTCAACAATAAATGTCTCTTTTAATGTCTATTTAGATACTACTCGAAACTGGCAGCCGTATTTTTATACTTTCAGGGGGAGAAATATATGATTATGTTAAACAAAGGGAGAATCTGTATAAAAAAAAGCTCAAAAAACAAGTGAACTTCTACATTATTTGCATTACTAATTATAACAAACAGGATTCAAGTTTGTCATTTCCAAACAGAAACTGTTTGTCCAAGTATGAATGTATGTATGTATGTTTGTATGCTGTATATCTAAACTTGGAGACTAAAAGTTTGTTTAACTATGAATAATGTTTATTCATTGTTTATACTCCTAAGTCGTGGTGGGAGTTTGTCAATATTTAAGTAGTCTGTAACCCAGCCAATAGAATACAAAGCCAGTCAAAAATAATACTTTTCGCTTACAAATAAGAATTATGTGCCGATCTGTAATTTATGAAGGATCTTCTTCCAAACTACTTGCTAAAATATAAACAAAATGGGTTCTTCTATTTACAATAAACGAAGGAAATAATTTTTTTTCGGCCGTATCGTATGGTAGAAAAAGCATTTTATTGTTCACTCAAGACCTTTATTATCGTAATGGCAGGATAACCAATCACGCCAAAAATATGCGAACACATCATATTGGCTTTGGGAAGTAGTCTCCCTTGTAAAGACTCCTTAATATAAATTACTTGCTTCTTTCGTCGCAACTGTATATTGTTTTTTTTTTTTTTTTTTTTTTTTTTTGTTAACCAACACTCAGGGGATGCCCCCTACAAATGTTAGTGCATTGTGTTGATTTAAGGAAAATAGGTTATGGGAAGGAGGAGAGAGGGAGTAGTGTTTATGGATATTTGACTTAAATTTTATTAGATTATAACTGTCAGGAAAGACCTCTGCGGGGAGTTTATTCCACATACGGCTAGTTCGACTGATAAACGAATTCTCTCTGTAATGCGTTGTGCGGTCAACTGAACAATAGACTACAAACGGATGTGATCTACTAGAGAAGCGGGTAGAGCGAACCGAAACTCGGGCACTTCGAATAAGTTCGCTAATCTCAGAAGAACATTTCCCATGGTAATATCTAAGGAACAGTGCTACACAACCCACATTCCGACGGTGTTCCAATGAATCAATAGAATTGGATACCCTACTGTCATTGATGAGCGCCAACGCCCTCCTTTTCACACGGTCCAGTGGCTCCAAAATAGACTTCGAAGCCCCTGCCCATATATGGGAGTTGTATTCCATTGTCGGTCGGATGTAAGTGGTATAGATTTTAAGGAGATCAGAAGGAGTGAAGTAATTTCTACACCATTTTAGAAAACCAAGACACTTGAATGCTTCTTTCGACACTTGAAAAACATGCTCGTTCCAACGAACATCACATTGAATTCTCATGCCCAGAACATCAAGAGTATCCGATTCCTCAATACCTATACCACCCATATATACAGATGACATTGTTGATTCCATGGCCCTATGGGTCAACATACAACATTGAGTCTTCAGCGCATTAAAATCAACCCTAGTCGCTTTACCCCACTCGCAGATTGTTAAGAGGTCTTGATTGAGTGTGTCATTCATTGTCCGCCTTTTGCCCCCAACCTCCAAGAGGCTTGGCCTACAATGAAAGGAAAATGAATGACAAATGCTGCTGTCATCTGCGAAAGAGTATATAGAGTTAAAAGTTTGGTCAAGAAGGTCGTTCAGAAAGATAAGGAAAAGAGAAGGAGAAAGAACGGAACCTTGGGGTACCCCTGAATTAAGCTGAAACTCAATAGATGAGACCCCATCAATAACAACACGTATTGTTCGGTCTCTGAGAAAACTCGATATAAATCGAGAGAAGTCATTACCGACCCCAAATGCAATAAGCTTTGATATCAATGCACCGTGCCATACACGGTCGAATGCCTTGGAAATATCCAGAGCAACCACTTTACTTTCGCCAAAATTGCGAATGGATCGACTCCAGCGCTCAGAAAGTAGAGCTAACAGGTCTCCCGTGGAACGATTTCTACGGAAGCCATACTGTCGATCATTAAGAAGTGAGTTGGCCTCTAGATAGTTCACAAGGTGGAAATTGATCATGCTCTCCATCATCTTTGAGAGCGCAGAGCAGATTGCAATTGGACGGTAATTTTCAGAGTTATTAGCCGCACCCTTTTTAGGGATTGGCTGGACATTAGCAACCTTCCAGGAAGAGGGAAAGACTCCCGCACGGTACGAAAGGCTGAAAAGGTTGGCCAATGGACTGGCTAGCGTCGAAGAGCACTGTTTCAGCACCAGTGCTGGTATACCATCCGGTCCCGGAGACTTGTTAATGTTGAGATCCGAAAGAACCTTTTTAACTGCACGTGCTCGGAAGAATATTTTAGGCATAGTACAAGATACTCTTTCGAGTTCGGGCAGTGGTTGATCGCTATCCGGCAAAAATGAATTTTTTGCAAAAAGTTCAGCTAAAAGGTTAGCCTTATCAACCGGGTCAGTGAATATTTGGTCATTCATTATAAGAGTTGGGATAGCAGAACTAGCATTATTCTTTTCTCTTTTAACAAATGACCAAAAGCTCTTGCTGCCCCGAGGAGCAGAAAGAACTTTAGCACGAAGGCGCTGATCGTGAAGAAACTTTTCGCGCCTTAGTACTTTGGCACATTCATTTCTCGCCTGTTTGCGTAGCAGTTCAGTGACGGAATTTCTATTTGCACGCCAAAGTCTGAATGCTTCCTCTCTGGATCTGACTGCATCTCTGCAAGTCTGGTTAAACCAAGATTTTTGATTAGGTTTAGCCGAAATGCGCTTTGATGGAATGAATAATCTCATACCAAGCACTATTATTTTTTCCACCATTATCACAGCAGCATCAACATTATTATCTAGGAAACAAAGTTTCCAGTTGAAATGCTTGAAGAAATCGTTGAGCTCGGCCCAACGAGCCTTTTCGTAAATGAAAACTGAGCGTTTCATAGCTGGTGTTGAAACACTGTGAAGTACAGAGTACGAAAAAGAAGCGGAAATGGTACAATGATCCGAATTACCAAGAGGTGCAAGTATTTTCACTTCATACTTGTCAGGGTGTGAAGTTAGAGAAAGGTCGAGAGTATTCTGTCTTTGCCCTTCAATGCACGGAATGTGCGTTGGTTCATTCACTATTGTTTGCCATACCTGTAACTTTTTTGTAAATTTCGTATCCTTTTGGATCTTGAAGTTTTCTTTAATATATCTTCGAGCATTAGCAACATACAAATTTTGATCCAAAAGCTGGCAAAAATCTGTTGATTATGCAGCAGGAATATTTTTTATGATTGCTCTGCTTTCCTACTGTATGTGTTGGGAGCCCTTTTCAATATGCTTTCTATTTTGTTGGGCTTACAAGCGTCATGCGGACCTTTCCTTCTTCCCGAACCAAGTTTGATGATAAAATTGTCCTGACGTTGGAAACAGTTTCTAATAACATTGTAAACAGTTTGATGGCAGACATTTGTTTATTTGGCCAACCTTTAACAATTTTAGCACGTACTTTAATTTAGTCACAAATAATACTTGTAAAAAATTAAGAGGAAAAATGTGTGTTAAGATTTTTTCGTTCTCACTCCTTCAGAAGTGAGTTGTTGTTAATTCCTGAGTATAGGAAAAAAACCATTTTCAACTAGCAAACAAATTTCATAATTTGATTTAATAAAAATGTGGGGTTATGTTTTCTTTATTATTTCTGCAATATTTCGCACTTTTGTAAGTTAAACTAAGTAATAAAATTATAGTCGACAGAGAAAGGGTCCAGCTAATAGGATAAAGAAAGTAAGCGTTAACTAAATTTGAGTGGCATTGTTATTACTTTTTTTTTGCTTACAGATATGAAATAGTTCATATCAGAAACTTTTTTTTTATATGAGAACTAGTACGAGAAATGGACCAATCCAGACCATATTTAACAAAATTACTTATTTTTCTCAAAAACATATAGTGAGTGACAATTCAATGGAAATTTTTAAAAATGTATAAATAAAATTAAAAACTCTTTTATTAATTTAAAAAGGAAGAAAATTATAGTCGATCTATACCTTATACCATATGTTTAGAGACCCCATCTCTTAGGTTTAACTAATTAGATATAGAAAATAAATGTAAACCAAATTTGTGTGGCATTGTTTTTTTTTTTTGCCTTCCCAACCCAAATTTGAGGAAAATCTGTGCAATATTTTTGTTTTTTTTTTTACAGATTTAAGTGAAGATCGGGAATCAGCTTCATATGTGGCTATGACTAAGAATTGTCCTATAGGGTTTATTTTTGAACTACAGATACATGGATGTAATAAACATACACAAATCCAATTTTGTGGCAATTCAAGTCGATCTCTTAGAGGTCATTTGTATGAGGAATATGAATATGAACCGATTTTCACCAATTTCAATAGCGTTTGTCCTATGACCGATAAAAGTATATGTACTGAATTTCATCAAAATATATTTATATTTGCGACCTGTAGTTTGATTACAACGTTAGGATGGACACTCAGGCGGACGGACGGATGGACGGACATCGCTAAATCGACTCCTAAAGTGATTCTGCGCCGATCAGTATAATAAAAGATTGATCTAAGTCAAATATTTTTGATAGTTACAAACATCAGTAAAAAGTCATTATACCCTGACCACACAGTGGTATAGGGTCTAAAAATTTTTATGATTTAGTTATTTAAATAATCCAACCCATAAAAACAAAGTTTTTATTAAAACCCTCTCTTTCCTTATGCATACGAGTTTTGAATCTCTCCGTGACTATGCGTGACTGTTTTAAAATTAATCTTTGGTGACAACAAGTCTGTGGACCAAGTTTCAGATTGATTGGATGAGGGGAAATGGGGTTTAAATTACTCCGTGACTGTGTGTGACTATGTCAAAGTTAATCTTTTTTTCACGGCAAGTCAATCGACCAAGTTTCAGATCGATCGGTTAAGGGGAAATGGATTTTTTAAAGCACTCCGTGACTATGCGAGACTACCCCAAAATTAATCTATAGTCACAACAAGCCTGACGGCCAAGTTTCGGATCAATTGGATGAGGGGGAACGGGGTTGCCCCATGGCAGACAGAGAGACAGACAGACAGAGAGTATAAGTTAAAAGAATGAGTTTAAAAAGAAAAAAATATTAAAATTTAACAATATTTATTTATGTGCTGTTGACAAAACATTGGAAACCTTAATCATAAAATAAATAAAAACTTTCCTTCTATTTACGGTTTCAATATTTTGTTGAGTATCCATTAGTTTCTAGTACTGCTTCATAACGCCGAGAAGTGGTGTCAATTAAGTTGTTGATGTTATCCATTGAAATTTTTTCTACTATGTATTAATTAATTTCTTATCCGTTCTGTTCGATCTACAATTTCCAATAGTTTTGCTATAGGATTGAGATCTGGTGATTAGGCTGGCCATATCAAACACTAACTATATTAGACTGTATCATTGCCATGTTGAAACTTCCAGACCAGGAGCATATTTACCTCTTCGTATGGATACGTTACGTCACTTAGAATTTGCCTGTATCCAATTAAGGTATTTTTTACTACATGAATTCGACGCATACCTTGGCCCGAAAGGCAACCCCATACCATAATATTTCCACAGCCAAACATAACTGTTTTATTTGTATATTTTGGTTCGCCGTAGAAACGATTTTTCTCTGATATCAGTGGTTTCTGCACAGGAAGATAACAACCAAGATCAGCGTCAACTGATCGTCGGGAAACAGATCGGGCACATATTTTTAATTTTAGATTGGTAATGACCTCTTTAGGTAGCTTTTTTGGAAATTTTTTTTTAACTATCTTGATATTAAATTTAACAAGGCAGGCATTGTTTTACGAGGCCTGCCGCCTAAATTATAAGTCATCACCGTAGCTCTTTCACGATATTTCTTGATAATTTTTTAAATTATGAATTTATTCGTAGAATATTTCCCACAGATTTTCATTTGCTTTAGACCAGAAGTAATATCGTCTATTTTTCTGGTCTTTAACTCTTCACAAAACTTTATTCTTGCCATTATTTTATAACAATTAATTATAAAATTGTATTTAAAAAACAGTTAAAAGAAAACGTCGAAAACCATAAATATTTAAATAACGGTTAAAATATTATACATTTGCTTTTAGTCCATTGTTTTGTCATCACTAAAAATATACTTTTTTCGTTTATCTGTTTTTTATTTTAAATTGTATTTTTTTAAACAAATTTGTTATCTTTCAATAATGTGATATCGCAAAAAAATAATAATGTTTTTCAAATCGCCATCTTCTAAAGTATTAAATTTTCTAATTCTGGCAAATTGCAAATTGTTCAGTTTCGCAAAAGTGAAATACATCAATGATAATAAAAAGAAAATTTACTCACCATGTAAAATCTTGAACATAGACGGTGGATGACATTAACATACAAATGTTAACTTTGATTGCATTTTCACAATACAATGGCAACTCTTTAATAATATTGCACTCTACAACGAATTTAATACGAACGAAAACAAATTAAGTATTTGCTTTTTCATAAATAAATCGGATAAAGCCGTGAACTTTTAAGAATTTCAAGAAAAAAACACTTGAATTATTTTATTTATTTATTTTTTTTTTTTTTTAATTTTATATAATTTTAAGGCTTAAATTGAATTCAATATTAATAAATATAAAAACACACACGATCACAACAAAAAATGAAAACAACAGAGTGTTGCCGATTGTTGAGTGAACACACAATAAAGCTTTTTGGTTGCTGACTGTGCTGAAATGAAAGAAAGAGAAAACAGGGTTGTTATTTTTATTGAAAATGTGTATTGATTTAATGCTTAACAAATTTTTATTGTTTTATGTTTTTGAAGAGAATAAAACTAAATAGAAACATTTGATAGAATTTTATAATTAATTAATTAATTTTTTTTTTTGAAACAAACCACTCTTTCGGCTTTAGCATTTGAGAACGGAAAAGTCAATATATGTACAACGAAACTTGATAAATTAAAAAATGGAAATTCATTAACTGAGTTGTTGAAGTTGTGTACTTCATTCCGAGATAAATCAGTTCTGTCTCTATCATTCCATTTATGTCGTTTTAAATTTTTGAGACAATGTTCGTAAGTAATACATACATATATAGTTGTTTTAACCATTGAAATATGAGTATTTTTTCTCAACTGATTTTTCATTATCAACGTTAAAATGAGTTTAAACGCAAGCCACATATCCAGAATTGCTATAATGGCTCTTTCTATAGAAAGCCATTTGGTTGGTACTACCATTTTTGGGCATTTCGAAATCTGTGTTAACCAACTTATATTTCTTCTTATATAATTTTTGCCTTACTAACGAATTAGAGAACCAGTTATGAGTCTCTTTGACCAAACAGTATAAATTTGGAGGAAAGTTATGAAAATATGTGCAATATTGTTGAAAGACTCTAAAAGCACTGAAAAGGAATAGCGAAAGCGATAATTTAGCACTTTTGAAAGCTCTAATAGTTCGCTTAGTTGGCATCGCTGTACAAACCAATTTTGAATAAAATATATCTTAATTGAATTTACTACTAGGTTCTAGGTTCTCATGATAAGTTGATTTTTGTGGAAATATGAAAAAAATCCTTTTTTTATTCTTCCAAACCAATTTCATCACCCCCTCCGATGCACTAAACTTATGCTACTATTTTTCTCAAACCCCGAAATAGTTGTTAAATTTGATTTCTGGAATATTCTACGAAGCGCGCAGCAATTCGACTTTTATCTCCTGTATCGATACAAAACGGTGTCCTGGCAGTTCATAATGCACCACGACAATCTAAGGAAACTGTTAACATGGCCTCGATTTTTTGACGACTTTGGCTTAACCTTTTCAATTTTAATTCACTTTTTGCATGATATTTGCATGATCGATCAGTTGCTTAGGGATCGTAGGCATTACATTTCGTTTTGATAGTCAGAAAGTGTTTTTTCAGATGTATTAATGCGACGCTCTTTAAAGCAATGGCTGTTTTTGGAGATTTGGCTCGTTTCAGGTCCAAAATATCATTTAAAATTGTGCTCAGTATTAAGAATAGTAGATAATTGTCAATCAAATATTTTTCAGAACAATGTGTACTTGTACATCAACAGAAGTTTTTTCTCATCCTGGGTGCTCTTTGTCTTTAACGCTTTCAGTGCTTTCTTGGAACTCTTTGTACCACTGGTAAGAATATTTTACATAACCTGGTGACCTAGGGCCTTCTGCAATATCTTTATCGCTTCTGCAGCAGAAAAATAAAATATATTTAACTTTAACTTCTTTGATCTACAAAATCGGACATTGAACAAATGAGGTTATTAACATGAATTTTGACCAAGATATTTAAAATTGTACTACCAACGCGAAAAAACATTATTTTCCCAAATCGAAAAACTCTCGAACTATGAATTGCAAAGTGATCTTTTAATTAGAGCATAGTAAAGAGTGCGCGCAAATTTAGTATTTAAACTTTTAGGCTTGTAAAAATCTTTGCTTCAAAAAACAGGATACCGTTAATTTGTTTACATTGTCATTATTGGCAAAAACCTCGAGCTAAATCTTAGCTTCATTGCAATATTAATTTTTCCACAATGGACAATCAACAAAAAGTACGCGATAATCAACAAAACTATGCGGATAATAAAAAATTATAAGGAAAGCAATTATGGCTGTGGTAGAAAAAGTGGAGACCGTAAGAAAGCCGGTAAAGTAGTAAGCATTTGCTCCAAGAAACCGAATATTTCTAGAAGATGTGTGGGCGAAATGGCCAATTGTTCGGGGACTTCTGTAAAAAAAATTAATAAGGGGACTGGCCTAAAAACGCACAAAATGCAAAAAGTTCCGGATAGAAATTCCAAAAAATATTTGCATATGTGTTGTGTTACGGATGATGAAACGTACGTGCTTCCTGATTTTTTGCAGCTGCCTAGTCAGGAACTCTATATCGCAAATGCAAGAGGGAATGTTTCACAAGGCTGTATTCCAAAAAGTTGAATTTCCAAAAGTTTTTGGTTTGGCAAGCCATTTGTACTTGTGGTCAAAGAATCCGTTCATTCATAAGCACAGGTTTGATAAATACAGATGCCTACATAAAATAGTGCCATAAAAAACGATTTAATTTTTAAGAACTCGCATTGTGTCGTCATTTCTCTGACCCGACCTCGCCACTTGTTATTATAGTAAAAAAGACTATTGAGTGGTACCAAACAAAACGTGTTACGTATGTACTAAAGGAAGCTAATCCTCCAAATTTCCCAAAACTCCGACCGATTGAAATATATTGGGCTTTAGTTAAAAAATATCTCAATGAGACTAAAGTATCAGCTCGAACTGATAAAGAGTTCGGAGAAAAGTGGGCAGCTGATGGAAGGCGTTTCGGAACAGGTTAAACATTTTATTAAAAACAAATAGATGATATTAAAGTATTGTAAATTTAATACGTAAATTTAATATTTGTTAATAAAAAAAAATCATGTGAGTAGTAATTAAAATTTTGTTTGTCAATCTTTTAAAATAAAACAGAAAGCGTCATCTATGTATCACTTATAGCAAACAACTGCAGGAACTCTTGTTATACTTGTTGGGTTGTTGAATTATGTATATTAGCAGATTCCAGCCCTCGGAAATCGAGTGCAAATTCTAGAAAATTTTATTTTTCATTAAATAAAGACCCTAAAGTTATGCTAATCAATTATAGCCAATTCACAAATCAACACAAAAAACAAACTCACTTTTATTACAAACACATTAACAAACTTAATAAACACACACATAGCATTCTATAATTTTATGTATGTGTTAGTAGCAACTTTAAATGCAATTTACTAAAAATAAAGGAAAAAGTTTAAAAATCTGTAAATCTGCAAAATGTCTAAAAAGAAATACCTTTCAAATAATATACGTTTGATCAAAATCGGGATAAAACGGTAGAACAAAACATCGGTCACAAGCAATCGCCTAGCCTATTAATAATATAGATGTAACACGTTTATATTTTGAAATTTTTAACGTTTTAGAGCAAAGGGTTGCTGAATTACCTGAAACAATTTTATATCAAAATTTTTTCACACCGATTTGTCTTACGGCTCACAACGTAACATGTGAGCTCATATGTAACGCTGTTTTTGTGATTGTATTGTGAAATAGGAATTTACCCCCCTGCGCGTATAGATGTTTACACATAAAAATTAACATTAATATTTGTTTTAATTTTATTACGACAAATGCGTGCATTTGTATTTCGCGCACACTTTTTCACCGGTAGGTGAGTAGGTAGCGTGCTTGCCTATCATGCGGGGGTTGTGGGTTCGATTCCCACCAGAGGCTTTGGTCTGTCGCTATAAAAACCAGCCAAATGGTCTTTGTCACCCGGCTTATCCCAAATTAGAATACAAATTTACTTTGTATTGTAATTAATATAAATAAATAAATAAATAATAAATAAAAAGTTTTTATTATTTCTTTAAGCAAATTCTAGTTAATATCGGCTAACTAAAAAAGGCCACACATTGTATATTTTTACACTGACTTACATATATCATTGATTTTTAGTCGGATATGTAGACGTTTAGGATTTTCTATAGCTGGAAACATCAATCATTTCCAATTATTGAGAAACCAAAAAAAAATATATCCCGATATTCAGTTCCAGCACCATAATATTAACATTATAACATTACAAGACATAGTCGTTTTTGTAAATAAATATATATAATAGTACCTCAATTTCGTTTAAAGTTCATAATGGTTTTAATTATAGTATACTCTAATGACGAAACGTAAAATAAATTCTGTAAAATCTGTAAAATAAATTATATTTATAAAGATTGCCATCAACATATTATTTACTATTTTAGACTGTACCCGCAATAATAAAATTTGTCGATAAATCGTGTATAATAATCAAAATGATATTTCATTATTGTCTTGATCTTTAGAGTCAAGCCCTCAAAATATTTCCCAGAAAAAATAACTCCAGAATATATCACAAATGTGAAATGATAATGGGTACGTCTCAGTTCGGTTCAAAAATGCAGAAATGTACAGATGAACGTTTTCCTATGCTTCATTGATTACGAAAAAGCTTTCGACACGGTAAAGCATGACGAGAATTCTTGGGTCCAAGGAAAACCGATATATTAGGAGCCAGCATTGGCATCAAATAGCACAAGTTAACTTCAACGGATACCTGACAGAAAGTGTCATAACTAAGAGTCAGACAAAGCTGTAAAGTATACTCAGCAACTTTCAAAAAGGTGATGTATATACTAGTAATATAAAAATATCTATATATATAAAATTCATTTTCTGTTTGTTTGTTTGTTTGTTTGTTTGTTTGACCGCTATACAAATTTTTATTTTTCAACGGATTTTCCTGAAATTTTGTACACGCGATCTCTATACCCCAGGAAAGGTCGCCATATACTTTTTACCGGCCACGCCTACTTTTACGCCCACTTTTTATGTAAAATTCATTTTCTGTTTTATTCATATTTGTTCACTATACAAATTTTTATTTGTTAACAGATTTCTCTGAAATTCGGTACTCCAGCTAAGGTCACCATATAATTTTTATCGACCACGCCTACTTTTACGCCCACTTTTTATATACAATTCATTTTCTGCTTTTTGTTATATTTGTTCGCTATACAAATTATTATTTTTCAACGGATTTCTCTGAATTTTGCTACACACGATCTCCATACTCCAGGAAAGGTCGCCATATGATTCATACGGCCACGCCTACTTCTGCGCCCACTTTTTGTATACAATTCGTTTTCTGTTATTTGGTATATTTGTTTGCTATACAAATTTTTGTTTTTCAACGGAATTCTCTGAAATTTGGTACACACGACCTCTGTACTCCACCTAAGGTCGCCATATGCTTCGTACCGGCCACGCCTGCTTTAACGCCCACTTTTTGTATACAATTCACTTCGTTTTTTGGTATATTTGTTCCCTATACAAATTTTTATTTTTCAACCGATTTCTCTGAAATTTGGTACACACGATCTCTCTGCTCCAGGGAAGGTCGACATATTCTTCATACCGGTCACGCCTACTGGTACGCCCACTTTTTGTATACAATTCATATTCTGTTTTTTGGTACATTTGTTCGCTACACAATTTTTTTTTAACGGATTTCTCTGAAATTTGCTACGCACGATCTCTTTACTCCAGAGAGCTCGCCATATAATTCTTGCCGGCCACGCCTACTTCTACGCCCACTTTTTATACAAAATTAATTTTCTGTTTTTTGGTATATATGTTCACAATAGAAATTTTTATTTTTCGAGGGATGTCTAAAATTTGGTCACACGATCTCTATACTACAGGGAAGGTCACCATATGCTTCTTACAGGCCACGCCTACTTTGCGCCAACTTCTATGTATATAAAACTTAGTTTTTCCTTTTATTTGTTTCTTTATTTGATTGCTATACAAACTTTTATTTTTCAATGGCTTTCTCCGAAATATAGTACATATTCCAGGGAAGGCCGCCATATGAATTTTACCGACCGCGATTACTTTTACGCCCAATTTTCATATAAAATTCACATTTTGTTGTGTGGTATATTTCTTCCCTATACAAATTTGTACTTTTCAACGGATTTCTCTTAAATTTGGTTTACACGGAAATAACTACACGGTGAACAAATTCCCCAAACTTAAAAAAAGGCACCCATTTTTTTTTTAATCGAAAGAAAAAATGAACTTATCCCCAAATTCATTCTTAAATTTTTACATATTTTTATTTAATGAATTTTTTTAATATTTATTTTAGTAAACATTTGCATACTGCTCTCAATATATGTCCTACAATAAATGCATTTAAAATGAGTTTTCTTTTCAATAGCACGGGGAATATAGCTTAGCTGGAATATCGGAATGATCTGAAAAATATATTTTGACAATTAAAATAAGTTGGCAACAGCTGCGCGGCAGCACAGGTGTGGTTGCCAAATGCGCGGAAGCGGCGCGCGACCGCGGACTCGGACTCGGACGCGACGGATGCGGACGTGACGCGCGCTTTCGGAACACAGGCGCGAGGAAGCGGCGCGAAACGCGCGGACGCGGACGCGACGGATGCGAACGCGACACGCTCGCGGAACACAGCTCAGCAAAAATATCGCAATGATCTGAAAAATATATTTTGGCGATTAAAATAAGTTGACAACAACTGCGCGGCAGCACGGGTCTGGCTGCCAAACGCGAGGAATCGGGCGCGACTCGCTCGCGGAACACAGCTTAATGAAATGTCATATGATAAATTTTATCTACGCATGTGAAATAATTACCTGTTGATCAAAATAGGACACACATATACTATAAGCAGTTGCTTAAAGAAACCTTGCGACACAATATTAAACGTCGCATTAATATTTCATTTCTGAAACTTGAATTTGACGTCTCTGCTCAATGATGATCACTTATTGAATGAAGTAATTCAATTTTTAAAAGTTCTGATTCCTTTAATTTGCAAACGATTCCGTTATATTTGATGTTTATAAATAAACTTAAAAAATACTTAAAGCGGTTTCGCAACTTATTTTTGAAGCATTTTTGCTGCAGCATCTTAAAAAACTTCTAAATTAAAAAATCAAAAAAATTTTGAATTGAAATAAAAAAATTAATTTACTGCCCATACAAATTTTTAAGTATCCAGCGCCTGGTAAGCATAGTGAACCATTTTTCAAGTAAAAGGCCTTTTTATCCCGGACAAGACCGGGTAAAAACAGCTAGTAATATAATAAAAAGGTAATGTGTGTTTGTTTATTTGTTTGTTTGTGTGTTTGTTTGTTTGTTTGTAGGAGGTAATCTCCGTAACTACCCATCCGATCTTCCTGAAATTTTCACAGAGTATTACTGCGGATATGGAAAGTGCTATAGGCTATAATGTTTTTTAATATTTTAGTGGGCGTGGCACCTCCCACACAAAGTAAATTTTTAATAACATATATATTGAGTACTATGATAGGGAGAGCTTTGCAAATTTGTGTGAGGTAACCTATTGTTAATATTAATACCTACGTCAGAAATGGGCGAGATCGGATAAGTGGGCGTGGTACCTCTCATACCAGTAATAGTTCAATATTATATATCTCGAGTACTGTGATAGGGAGAGCTTTTCAAATTTGTCTGATGCCACTTATTATTTATGTGAGTAGTCGGAAAAAAAATGGGCAGTATCGGACCAATAGGCGTGGCTTCTGCCATACAAAGTAAATATAGAATGCCATATATCTGAAGTACTGAAATAGTGAGAGTCTTGGGACTTTGTGTGAGCCCATAAGTTATTCATGTGATTAGTTAGACAAAAATGGGCGTGATCGAAGCAATGGGCGTGGCACCGTCCATAAAAAGTAAATATATAATATCATATAACTGGTGTACTAAAAAAGGGAAGCTTTAACACTTTGCACGACCCCATCAGATCTTAGTATGAGTAGTCGGACAAAAAGTTGGCACTCCCCAATCAAGGTAACTATTTAATGTCATATATCTGGAGTACTGCAAAATAGAGAGCTTTGTGGCTTTGCGTGAGCCCATAGGTTCTTTGTGTGATTAATCGAACAAAAAAATGGGCGTGATCGAAGCAGTAGGCGTAGCTCCACCCATGCAAAGTTGATATCTAATATCATAAAGGTAGTGTACTATAAAAGGGAAAGACTCCACATTTTGCACGAGTCCATCAGATATTAATGTGAGTAGTCTATAAAAATTGGGCGGGATAGGATTAGTGGGCGTGGCACCTCCTATAAAAAATATGAAGTACTACGAAAGCGACAGTCTTTTGACAAGTAAATTAGTTATCAATGTGATTTGTCGCGGAAAATATATCGCCAAAATCAAAAATCGGCAAAACCGAAAATCGCGAAGAATAAAAACTGCCAAAAACAAAAATCTTCAAAATCAAAAATGGGCAAAATCAAAAATCGCTAAAAAGAAAAATTGCCAAATGATATTCTAAGTTCAAGGCCAATAGTTAAGTGTTGCCAGATCTAATATGGATAATCCATCTTCTTCTCATGGGCAGCTACATGTACCCTGCTCCAGGGTAGGAACGCCGAAAAATCTGATAATTATTGTACAGAATGAAAAAACAAAAATTATTGTATATCAGCATCAGCAAGCATTGAAATAAAAAATATCTATACTAATAATCTATACTAACATAATAAAGAGGTAATATTTGTTTGTTTGTTTATAGGAGGTAATCTCCGTTACTAATCATCTGATCTTCCTGAAATTTTCACATTGTCTTACTGCGGATATGGGAGTGCTACAGGCTTTAATTTTTTTAAATATTTTTAGTGGGAGGTGCCACTCCCATATAAAGTTAATTTTTAATATCATAGATATTAAGTACTATGATAGAGAGCTTAGCAAATTTGTCTCAGGTCATCTATTATTAACGTGAGTAGTCAGACAAAAAAATTGGCGGGATTGGAAAAATGCGCGTGGCACCCCCACACAAACTTAATATTAAATGTGATATATCTGTATTAATGAGAGTCTTGGGACTTTGCGTGAGCCCTTTCATAACGATTCGGAAGGAGGGGAGAGGGGGAGGGTGTAGCGAAGCACACCGGGTTACATCTAGTACATATATGAACGGTTTGTGCCTCAATAATATTAGATATACTGATGATACTCAATTACTGGTTAATAGTATGTCTGAACTCCTAGATCTAGTAGACAAACTGACGGTAGTTTGTGTTACGGAAAGCGAAATATATGATTGTGAGTGGAAAGAAAATAGCCACAACACAACCATCTTAAAGATTCAAAACTCATACGTCAACTTATTACAGAGTTTTAAATATATTAGGATTATAATAATTGAAAAGTGGGAAATTTCGAAAGAAATAAGATCTCCCACTGAAATGGCATTTTTTAAATATAACAAGTAGAAAATTATAGTCGGTCTAGACCGACTATACGATACGCTATACCATGCGCTTAGAGACCCTATCTCTTATTATCTATCTCTAATTAGATATAGAAAATAAACATAAAACAAATTTGAGTGATATTGTTATTAATTTGTTGCCTTCGGATATTAAAAAGTTCATATCGAATGCTATATTTATATGGGACAAATTCGAAAAATGGACCATATTTGGTGAGGTCATTTATTATTTGCAAAAACATACACAAACCAAATTTGAGAAAAATCTGTGCAATATTTTTGTTTTTGATAGATTTAAGTGATGATCGGGAATCAGCTGGATATGAGGGCTATGACTAAGAAATGTCCCATAGGGTTTATTTTTGGACTACTGATTAATGGATGTATTAAACATACACAAAATTAATTTGACCGAGAACTATACGATAATTTCAATATTATGACGATTAAGTCGATCTTAGGAGTCATTTATATGGGGACTAGGTCTGAACGTAAGCCGATTTACACCAGTTTCAATAGTAGTTACAAACATCAGCATAAAGTAATTATACTCAGACCACAAGACCTACGTATGGTCAGTTCTGATATATGTAATGGAGTCATGGACCATAAAATCAGTAAATACGAAAAGCTTGAAGTCTTTTAAATATCGATTTAGCGACGGGTGCTGGAGTTTGCCATGGATCCACTTTATATCTAACAAGCAAATTACTGAGAAAAAAACACACAGCAATTGTAGTGTGTCCCAAAAAAAAATTTTTTTTTTCGACCTTCAGAATTTTTTAAAAGCTTATAGAGAGTGTATTTTGTGATTTTTTTCCAGATTTTTCGGAAGTGGTATAGAGGTTGCTAAAGACGAATTTTACCCAAAAATTTATTTAATTACGCTCATTACTCGGCCCATTAGCACGATTTTCTTTGTTACTAAATCAATTTAAAAAAAAAAATGTTCAACCTTTACTTTTCAGGGTAGAAATCACAAGTTATGAGGAACCCAAAATATAAGATGTTACTTATCATTACCCGTGAAAATAGAGCCTACTAGAGGTAGAAGGGAAATTAATTACTATGTTACTCGAGATGTAGGACGTCTACGAGCGAGGCGAAAAGGTTGACCATCCTTTATAGTTAGTAACAGCCCTTAGTCTATTTGGTATGGAGTGGATTAACCACTTGTTACATTTTCGACAATGTTAAGTCATTCTTCCATTCACGCTGTTTTAAGTTCAGCTATATTTACCTTCGTGCGTTTTCGAACTCTTCTCTCCAATTCTTCCCATAAATATTCGATATGGTTAAGGTGTGGGGACTTCGGAGGGTGTGGCAAGATATGAGCCGTATACACAAGCCACATCTTTAGAATTGTGTGTTTCAACTCATTGTCATTCAGATAAGTTTAGGTTTTCTGAGTTTTACGATTTTCCCTCAAAATGTTTAGGTAAACTATCTAAACCATGATGCCATCAATAAATGCAACTCCACACCAAAACTCCGTCTGCACCATACTTTCGTCATACCTTCTTCTGTCAATCGGAGTGAAAAATATTAAATTTGCTCTCGTCTGAGAAAAGAAGCTGGTCCCAGAAACCGCATGGCTCATTTTCAAACTATTTTTATATGCCACTCATTTCTTCTGATTGATAGCAGAAGTTTCCGTTTAGCCACACGTGTGTTGCATCCAGTTTCGTACAGAAATTTCCGAACAGTTTTAGAGTGCACGTCCTTACCAAAATCTTTCTTTATCTCTGATGCAATCAGAGCGGAAATTATTATTGGGTCAACTTTAACTTTTCGTGCTAATTGGGTACATTCTCTTTCGTTTATTTACGCGGACGGCCACTACACCTTGTTAGTTTTGCCTTTGAAACGATTTTCAATTGTCCTAATGATAAAACGGCTGGTATCTATTTCTTCTCCGATCTCAGTTAAAGGTTTTTCTTGATTTTGCAAATGTTCCACTTTGTTTTGAACTCATTGTTAAAAAATGCTTCGGAAAATAATAATTTCATTTGCCGCATGAGAATCGATGCTGCGTAAAAGAAGAACTAGTGTCCTAAAATCTACATGCAGTCCGTAATAGAACAAGAGCAATTTTTATTGTTTATGCTGCTATATTACTAACCTTTAAATAGTCAATTGCTGTTGTGCCTATACTTCTTTCCATCACTGTAGAAAGATAGATTTTAGTGAATATCGTCAGGCTGGTTAATAAGGTGACTATGACTAAAATTTGCCCTATACTTTTTTTTTCATACATATTACAATCTGGATCCTAGGGCAATTGTGGGGATATTTATATGGGGGTTAGGTCTGAAGATTCGCCGATTTTCACAGGATATAATGTAGCATATGATTTGCGAATGGAAGCACAACTTACATTGCCATATTTTGTTGTTGTATGGATTCATTTAAATTAGAAAATCATGAAACCCCTTAATATTTTAATTTTATTTATAGCATTGTTATTCAAATTTCTAAGCAGAAAATCCATAACAAATGCAAACATTACAAAACAAGTGTATGTCATCTAGAAATCGGCCACCCCTGTGAAAGGTGTTAGAAAACATTATCGAATTGTTTGCATACACAATTTAATTCTCATTTTAATACGGACATTTTCAACCCTCAAATGAAAAGGCAATTTTTCTATTTTATATGCACAACGTCACCGGAGAACGGCAACAAAACATAACACAATGTATAAATATGTTACGTTTCGTATAAAATATAGGAACTTTGTTGTACATTTACATAACACCCGTACAACACCAGTCCATCATAATATCGTACGTGTTTTCTTGGAGTTGAACATTACCCCCAACCCAATTCATTTTTGTTTTTCCGTTTTGATTAACCCTGAAGTGCAGAGAAAATTTGAGCTTTGAAGTGGATTCCTTTTTTAGGGTCCAGATTTGTAGAAGTCAAATAAAATTTAGGTGATGTTGGTTTGGAAGGGTTAGTTTACTTTAAAAATCCATCAATCTGCCTATGAAATGGTGTACAGTAATAGCCAGAAGACAGGTGATACTAAATCAGGCGAAAAGGGTGGTTGTGGAATGATATATGTCGAATTTTTTATGGTCTCGAAGAACCAATACTATGTGAGATGGTGCATTACCATGCAAAAACAAAGAAATGACTGCCCATAATTCTGGACTCTTGTTTTTGGAATAGCTTCACGTAAAAGATGCACAACATTTAAATAACATTCGTTGTTAACGGATTTATAAGGCAATGGAATGGAATTCATAATGCACCATACCACAATAATTAAAGAGAACTGACCTTGATTTTGATTTTTAGCGCATCTGCTCGGCCTTGCCTCACCTTTTGCACGATAATTGCTTGATTGGTCGTTTGTTTCGGGATCTTAGGTGTAGATCCAAGTTTCATGCATTTTATTTCATTGCGGTAGCCAAAAAGCATTTTTTCTGAAATATTAATGCGATTCTTTTTTTCCACTAATCGATATTTGATGCGATTGAGGCAAAAAATATTTTTTAAAATTATGATGGCTGTTCCTTTTGAAATTTCCACAGTTTCAACAAGATACTCTAATTGTAAATAGAAAATTTTCACCACCCAATCTTTGATTTCTTTGATATTCATCATTATTCATCAGTCGATATTTTTTTCTCGTCCGGGCCGCTCTTTTCGTTCAATGCTTCCTCTGGGTTTGTGGAACTGTTTACCCACTTTTAAAAGAAATATTCGACGAAGTCTGATCATAAACCTTTCTGTCGAAAAATTTTCAAATTTAAATTTTATGTTAAATATTTGTTCAATAAAATCGCCAAATTAATTTTCAGTTATTTCCAAAAACGAACGGCGCACAGTGGACCATATTTTGAGAAGGCGGCCAAAAATAATTTTTTTTTTTGTTACCGATTTTAAAGTTATGTCATTCATTTGAAAGTAAATACTAGTAAACCTCGGGACTCTATCTCAACCATATCACAGCGAACAGGGTCTTTGAAAATGGGCTTTCTCAGTATTTTGCTAAAATTAAAAATTTCTTTGTAAATTTTTATTTTTGAATGACTGTAACTTTTTTGGTTTAAAAGATTTTGAAGATTTTGAAATAAATTTTGTATAATTTTGGGGCTTCCATACTATTAATGTTAAAAATCTAAAATCACTAACTCATTCCGAAATTTAAAAAAAAAAAATTTTTAATAAAGGTCCAAATTTTCCGAAAATCTCTCTTAATAGAGCATAACTCCTGCCAGTCAAAAGCAGTCAGAAAAAATCTTGCATTCTTCTATAGTCCGAACCCTCCCCTATACTCCTATACCCCATTATATACCCGCCAGTTTCCGCCCGTGTGCACCAGAACAATTTTTCTGACCCAAGGTTAGATATTTTCTGCAAAATTTATGAATACAAAAGTTGGCCACTATGTGGTTAGGATATATTAAGTTTGAGGTGATGTTTGTAACTGCCAAAAATATTGGACCTTTATCCATCTTTTATTAAACGGATCGACTCAAAAACACTTTCTCAGTCTATTAAACATGTCCGTCCGTCAGTCTGAGTGTTATGAATATAAAAGTTGGTCGTACCGGTGCACCGCGGTGTATCTTTTGCGTGTCGGTAGAGTTGTCAGGAGTTGTTATATATTTATAAAAAAGGGTTGAGATATAATGCGCTAAATTGTTACAGGTACATTTACATAGGCATCTTTCAAAACCATTAATAGTCTGAATTAGAGTTATGTAGTTTAAATACCTGACAAAATGGGAAACAATTTAAATAACAGGCAAATGGTAAAAAAAAACTATTGCAACATAGCCCTTTAAGATATAAGCAGGTATGCTTCACCTTTTAAAAGGGGTTAGGGTGTGGGTTTTTTATGCTTCTAAAAGTGGTAATAAAAGATAAAAATTTGTATTTTACATAATTGCAAGAAAGAGTATTTATAATAATGTTTCCACAATTATTATTCATTACAATTTGTGCAATGGCTAAGTACTGTTACAGAGATCCGGCAGATATTTATTTTCAACGAAATGATGTAGACGATGTAATTTTGCACATAGTGAGCAACGACTTCTTTAAGAATTGTAACCTAGAAGACATTGAAATGCACAAAGGAAAAATTACTAATTTTGCATCGAATTTGAATAGACGATACATTGAATGCTCTCATAGCAAGGCGAAGATGTACAAACGTTACCAAGACTGGTTAATAAAGGAACTTATTTTTGAGAGTGCATCTACAACTGCCAACGAAAGTGGGTCGACCAGCAAAACCAATTGACGGATGTAGTGAAAGATCTAGACGGCGCAAGCTGGAGAATATCAATGAAGAAATTTCTCAAAGAATTATTAAGGATTCATTTTTGCACCAAATTCAACCAACCCAAAATAAAAAAAAAATAAAATTGAAATAATTGAAAAAATAGTAGAAGCGAGCCCAAGCCGCACAAAGAGGATTTTGAAAAGCATTCCTACACCAAGTGAAGATAAGAAATTTACGCCGGAAGAAGCGTTCGCCCTATTTTTGGATTTGAAATCGACCAAAAATCAATATAAGGAATGGCGGAAGCGAACCAATGAAAAGAATTGTGGGATTTTTCCAGAGTATCGAGATTTAGTTTCTGCCAAAAAAGAATGCTTACCTTCACAATATGCTATTAGTGTCACTTCAACATCAGCAGAAATAAAATTGCAAGATCTCCTTGAACATACTGCAGAAGGATTGCTAAATACGCTTGATACTGATCATTTAAAAAAAATTGGTAATGGCAGCATTACTTTAATTTCTAAATGGGGATGTGATGGATCCTCTGGTCAGAAACAATACAAGCAATTTAATGCCGAATATTCATCAGATGCTCGTTCCGTTGCGCTTAACAAAAAGGTATAGCGTCTTAGAGCCGTCAACTAGTAGAGAAACAGAAATTGATATATGGAAAAATGAAATTCCTTCTTCAACAAAGTATTGCAGACCAATAAAATTTGCATTCAAAAAGGAAACCAAAGATGTCATAACTGAAGAAGTTCAAAAAATAAGAGATCAAATTAAGGAACTTCAACCAGTAATATTTAAATTTGATGACCAAGACATTGAAGTACATTTTAAAATGTGTCTCACAATGATTGATGGAAAAGTTGCACAAGCTTTAACTGGAACAAAGTCAACGTCAAGCTGCATTTTATGCCAAAAGACATCAAGTCAATAAAGCCAACCCCCACCAGAAGACGATAGTTTTAAGGAAGCCTACGAATTTGGAATGTCCCCTCTTCATGCTAGAATACGTTTCATGGAGCATATTCTTAAATTGGGTTATAATTTGGAATTTGGTCCGTTAGTCGAAACAATGAGAAAAAACAAAGACAATTAAGAAAAAAAAAGAAAGCAAAAAAAAAAACAAATTCAATAAAAATATCTACAGCTAGTAGACCAACCAAAACAAGGGGAAGGAAACACAAATGGTGTAAATACTGCAAGGAGATTTTTTTCCGATCCGGAAACTGCAGCATCTATCAAAGGTGTAGATCATGAAATAATAAGACGATTCAAAATCATATTACAAGTTCTAGCATGCAGCAGAAAGATAAATGCAAAAAAATTTAGAGAGTACGCCAATAAAACAGCTATACTTTATAATGAAAAATACTCTTGGAGATATATGGCATCCACAGTTCATAAAATTTTGTACCATGGGGAACAAATAATTCAAAACAATATGCTACCAATAGGAGATCTATCTGAAGAAGCGCAAGAAAAAAGGAACAAAGACTACAGATTCTTTCGCGAGCACAATACAAGGAAAATATCCAGATGTTGTACTAATGAAGACCTTATCACTATTTTGTTGTGCACATCAGATCCATATATGTCCAACATCCGTCAAAAATGGAAAACTACCTCTATTGAATTAGACGAAGAATCTAAACAACTTCTGGAAGATGAAAATCAAGGCTATTTAGAAGAAATTTTTACTAAAATTGGTGATTTAAAGTACTTTTTCATTACACTAACAATAAGTTACACTTTTTTTTACATAGTTAAAAAATTTTCTTGATTTAAAAATTTATATATTTTGTAAATTTACAATAAAAATTGTTATATTTCATAAATTTACCATAAAAATTGATATAGAAATATTTAAAAAGACAATAAAAAAAATTTAACTAAAGCAAAAACATACGAGTTTTTCATTGAAACTTCTCTATCTTGAACCAATATAAGGTAACTTTTACGTTCGCTGCTTAATATATTATATTTTAACTCGGGATCTTTCAAAAAAAACAACCTTCGGCCCTTGTGCACATTAGGACTAAAAAGTTTACGGAGGCCAAAGTTTGGCATTTTCTGAAAAAATTAACTTAAAAAATTGTTAAAAATTAACTGAAAAAATAAGACATTATATTAAAAAAAACCTTTTTTTGCCTTTTAACACTTTACTTTTGTACTAAAATTCAACTACAAATGAAAACGTATTTTAAACCCTCCGTAACTTTTTTTATTTTCGGTCGAGAATTACGTTTTATAGCAAAAGGCTAAAGTCTCACCTACCAAACAAGAAAAACCGCATATCAAAATTCCAATCCAATCAAAAGTTATAGATTTTTGACCGCCTTCTCGTCAAATGGTCCACTGTGCGGCGCTATGGAACCAAAAGTAGTACTAAAATTCTGAAAAAAAATTATTTTCCCAAATCGATAAGCTCGCAAAGTTTAAACAGAAAAGTCATTTGGGTACATTAATATACTGGACACTGAACTGAGGGCTCACCTGTACCGTATAGGGCGAGCAAAATCGTCCACATGTAGTGCTTGTGGAGAGGATGGAGAGGAAACCCTAAAACACTACCTTTGTTACTGTCAAGGGTCAGCCATCTATCCAACGACATCTTACCAGGCTGGAAACCACTCAGGAAATTTGCTGATGAAACCGAATTCCTAAGTTAATATAGGGATAGAATAACGGATGAACGTGGAGATGCAGAGTGCACAACAAGCCGACTTTCTGCCTTAAGGGGGGTAAGGTTTTAAAACCATTTTTTTTGCATTTCTCTTTCTGAATGTACAACATGTCGAGAGTATTGTGTCAAAATTTCAAGTAAATCAGAGCAAAACTTAAGATACAGCGCTTCCAGGGACCGGCCTCATACGCTATATCGTATATAAATCTGTTTTTAAAAAACTTAAAATCGATTTTCTCCCAAATAAATGTTCGAAGTCCGTGAACATCATAACTCAAAATCTACTTGACCCATTCTTTGGAAATTTTACGCACTAAATCTACACATAAATCGCCAGGTAACCACGAAGAGCTTTTTTTTATTTTCCATTTTCTTCCCCATTTTTTAACAACAAATTCCCGAAATTTTTCCAAATGTAAAATTATTAGTTATTCTCGTTAACATTTTCCTATTATGTACAATTATATAGGGAAGAATAACGTAATTTTTCCACGGCTTAATTTGGTAAAGGATCTTGGTATTCTTTTTGATTCTGCTTTGACTTTTAAACCTCATGTAGATTATATAATTTCGAAATCAAATTCTCAATTTAGCTTTTTAAAAAGAAATTCTAACATTTTTTCAATCGTAAAACTTATTATTCTTTTTCACTCCATAGTCAGATCCCATCTGGAATATCTGAGTGTTGTTTGGTGTCCTTTTTATGACACAGATATTAAAAGAATTGAAAAAATCCAAAAGCGTTTTTCAAGATTTGCTCTAAGAAAACAGTTTTCTCTTGAAAATATGCCCTCATACCTTGATCGATGTCATTTGATAGGCATTCAAACGCCTATGATCCGTAGGAAAATACAGAGCATAACCTTTACAAAAGATATAATGGACTGCAAAATAGACTGCTCTCGAGAGTATTAAGAGAATATCATTTATTTGAGCCTCCATTCCATATAACTAACTATGGACGGAATGAGCCCATATATAGATGTAGTCTTATTTAATTCGGTATGTGACCGAATCGATTTTAATATGGGCAGACTACCATTTACGAAGATATTAACCAGCATGCTTGGCGAGGATGAATCCTAGTAAGATGTTTTTATACTCCTGTTGAAGATGCTGTTTTGAATTTGTTATTGAATTATTGTTTACTAACTGATATTGTGATATATGTAATTGAAATATATGTTATGTTATTGGAATATATGTATTAAATGTAATCTATAAGGGCTACTGCCCAGTAGATGAAATAAATAAATAAAAAATTTTATAGCAAAAATCGTGTTTTTTCACTTCAAAATGCTGCCAAAAAAAAAAAAAATAAATTGAAAAAAAAAAACTCTTCGTCACTACCTCAGGAAACACGTCTCCTTTTAAATGCATTTCGATTTGTTTATTTCACATGATCAGGTAACGAGTTATGATGACGTTCACCGCAAAACAACAACGCCTCTGGAGATTCGCTGTCACCGACTTATTATAAAAATTTTTAATTGAAAAATTTTTCAAAGATTCTTCAAATGTTATACTATAACGTGAATATGAAATTAATCTCCTTAAGTGTATATCCGGATATGTATTAGCACACATTGCTCTTCTTCTAACCGTAACTTAACTTAACCTAAAATAGAATTAAAGACAAAAGTCTACATACACCCCACTATTTTATGGTTGTGAAGAAATGGTAACGATAATGAGAAATCATTTTATGTCAGTAATTAAAGCACTATTGAATAAGATTATTTGTAAAAAAAAATTTACAAAAATAACACGGATAACATAATTATAATTATACTTCTAGGAAAACATGAAAAATACAAAACAAAACTAAGAAATCCCGGTTTTTTAGCTGATATTATATTTTTTATTATAAATTTCTAACATTGTATTTAAATACTGCGTTTACATAATTTATTGACCTTTAAAATGGAAAATCATTTCTTGTTGATCTAATTAAAAAAATGTAAAATTAAGGCGTTCTACAGTGAAATTCATTATAAGAATCTATAATAAATAAGGAAATATCCTCATGAAAACCCCTTTTGGATGCCTTACATCTGGAATGGGGTGCGATTCCCTCTACATACAAATACAAGTTGCTGGAATCAATACAAAATGACTGCAAGCTGTTATATCAGCTAAATATTATGAATATTTATTTTTAAATTTTGTATGAAGTGACTCACTTTTGCTGTAAAGCATATTTGTGAACAACAGCAAAGCAGCGTTCAATTAATAATCTTATAATATGATATGTATGTAATGAATTTTCAATTAGTACAGTTTTCCTCTCTTTTATCCATACTTTTTGCAGCAAGAAGTGGCTCATTTTCAATGTGACCCTTATATACGACACTTTTGAATTTTGTACCAATCCACTTCTTAAAAGATGTTTAGTTTGTTATCCTATATAGTTTTATTGATTCAAACTGAATTGGTAGAGTTGTAAAGGTACACTTACAGAGTTGTATTCTGAGGTCTTCTTATTCATAAAATACAAAATTTAATTACTTAAATAGTTGGCTTTACATTAAAAAAAAGACCATTAAAATTCAATAATGAACTAATGACAAAGAAAACCCATTGAATAAGCATGGCTATATTTAACGGTGCAAGTAAATACAATATTTTTGAAGGAGGCGGTCGATCCATAGTTTGGAGAAAACCCAACACAGCCTTAGAACCAAAGAATATTACCACCACAGTCAAACATGGAGGTGACTGCGTTATAGTTTGGACAGTGATCTCGATGTGGTAATTTGGTTTCTATTTGAAGTACAATGTACCGCTACCTTTATAAGTGCACATTATTCGGGATTGGCTTCTATATTATGCTCATCGACAGCTCTATTCCCTACCACAATCATCCTACTTAAATCATATTGAACACATCTGGGAAGTTTTAGAAAAAAAGCTGAAAACTGCTTTAAACAGAGGTTGGGCAAAATAACTTCGGAAATTACATAAAATTTGGTAATGTCAATGCCCCGACGTTTAAAATCTCTGATCGGTACTCGAGGTGGACCAACTACGTATTAAAAATTTTAAAAAATTGTAAATTTTCTGATGCAATTTTCTAATGCAAATTTTCAAATGCAATTTTCCTGTATGTACACTAGGGTGTCCCAAAAAAAAAATTGGGTTCCCAAGCATTGTTGAAAGCTTAAAGGATAAAGTATTTTTGTGATTTTTTTCAGATTTTTCGGAAGAGGTTTAGAGTTCGCTAAAGTCGAATTTTACCCAAAAACCGGGATTCCCGGATATTTTTTGAGTTTTACTTATTACTTGGCCCATAACCACGATTTTATTTGTTACAAAGTCAATATTTTAAAAGAAGAATGTTCAAGCTTTACTTTTCTGTGTAGAAATCGTAAGTTTCGGTAATTTTTTTTGCTCGTTTAGGTCCCCTTAATTAAATTTTTTTGTAAATTGTGCATAAATTTTAAAAGTAATGCTTTGTAACTTTTAAAATTTCTATCAAAGTTAAAAAAAATTAATGACGCAGTTTAAAATGTGGATAAAGGCTGAGTCATTTAAAAAAAAAACTATTGAATTTACTCTTACGGTTCCAAAGTTATACCCTTTTTACGCTTTGTACCCATTTTGTGAAATCAAAAATATTCTAAGGTGTTTTTGCCAGTTATGCATCGGGAAAATATTGTGCAAGCATGCTTTGCGTAAAGTAGTTCTTTCGTTAAAAAAAAAAAGAAAAGTAAAAACATTTTCTGTGTGCAAAAAGTTTTTCTAAGATTTAAAACAAATCGCGCGAATATTTATTAATCTATATATATAAAAAACAAAAAAATGTTTCCTTTTCCTTTATAGACTCTGAAACAACTTCGAGGTGATTTGGTTTTAGGGTTTAGGTAACAATTCATGTTTAACTGGTACACTAAACAAAAAAAGGAGGTTTTATTGCTGTAGTAACCACATGAGGTTTAATTTACATCCTTACAGAATTTAACAAGTGAAGTACAAGTCATCATAGAATTAAAAAGTTGAATGGAACAGGTATATTTTATTCAACTGATTTGCTCCTTAAAATGTTATTGGAATTTCCCACTTTAATACTGAAGAAGGCATTCTTAATGACAAAGGTAGTTTTTTTATATAATTTTAAGAAAATCATTGTAAATTTTCCAATAATTTTATTGCTTCATGCACAACTTAAGGTGCGTATTCAGCACAATAGTTCAACCTTCCGCAAAATCTCCAAGTTCAAAGCAGGTCCGGAAGATAAAATTGGAATCTGTTGCAAACATAGATAGCTGCAGCGTTAATAGCGATGATGATGAAGATGATAATGATTCAGAATATGAGCCAGTAATAAAACTACTCCAAAAAAGAATTTGCTACTTCCTCAAATAAGCAACAGCTTTGTTGCTGGACAGCAGTTCTGGACAAAACTGGAATTAGTTGCCGCAAAGCCGCACTTGCGTGTAATGGTCCGAAATCTACACGTACCAAGTAACGGCAAAGAATTAGTAAAAGCAGTTTTATCCGAAAACATGCTCAAAAACAAACGAATTCAAGATTTAATATCAGAAGCCAGCTTAGCCTTTTTTGAAGCCTGCAACATATCTGTTGATTTTTTACAAACAGATCCGGAAAATGGCAAAACAACAAATGAAGCAAAGAAAAAAGTTCAGCAATTGCACGTGGTAAATGATGTCGCAGAACGCGGCGTGGCCATGGCTCATTCTTATATAAATGTAACAACTTCTGAAACAGTTTCATAATTTATTGCAGGGCATAGAACTACATCGCAAAAGCTCTAATAATAATTGTAAAGCAAAAAAATATATATTTTAATTTATTTTGGGTGTGAGAAGTAAGCTACCTAGAGTTGGGGGGAGTTGCAAAAAATTTCAAAATCAACCATATTGACTCATATTGCAACAGAACTACCCATATTTAATATTTGAAAAGAAAAAATAAAAATAAATAACAAATCCGATGCATAACTAGCAAAAACACCTTAGAATATTTTTAATTTCACAAAATGGGTACAAAGCGTAAAAAGGGTATAACTTTGGAACCGTAAGAGCAAATTCAATAGTTTTTTTTTAAATGACTCAGCCTTTATCCACATTTTAAACTGCGTCATTAGTTTTTTTTTTAACTTTGATAGAAATTTTAAAAGTTACAAAGCATTACTTTCAAAATTTATGCACAATTTACAAAAAAGTTTAATTAAGGGGACCTAAATGAGCAAAAAAATTACCGAAACGATTTCTACACAGAAAAGTAAAGCTTGAACATCAAAGAAAGTCGTGGTTATGGGCCAAGTAATAAGTAAAACTCAAAAAATGTCCGGGAACCCCGATTTTTGGGAAAAATTCGACTTTAGCGACCTCTAAACCTCTTCCGAAAAATCTGAAAAAAATCACAAAAATAGTTTACCCTATAAGCTTTCAAAAAATGCTTGGGCAACCATGAAAATCGAAAAATAATTTTTTTTTGGCTCACCCTTATGTACACTTTTGTCTTCTGATTTTTTATGAATTATTATTTTTTTGTTATAAATAAATTAATTTATTAATGCATTAATATTTAAGGCGTACAAGTTTTTTCCAATAACGTTGCCAAATCTTAAAATAGCAATATAGTAGGGTGTATATTAGGGTGGCCCTTCATTATATGGAGGGGAAAAAAGTGTTAGAATTTAAAGTCTCACCCCCTAGAAATATGCGAATAGCAAAAAACTTAGAAATACAAAGTTTTGGGTCAGTCAAAAAAAATTTAAAGGTGCCTCAACGCGACTGAAAATTGTGTGTTTTTATGAGGAAAATATGACTTTTTTAAATATTTTACGAAAAATTCGTTCTATAGTTTTATTTTTTCGACAAGTTGTTATATGACTCGGTATCAAAATTATTTTTTCAAACAGCTATACAACTTCAAAATCGATTAAAAACTCGCCAAGAAATAACATATGCCCCAGACCACTTTTGTGCCAAACAACTCTAGGTCATGAAATGTGGCAAACGTTTTTTCAACTTTAACAAATTGATTAAAGCCATCATTTTTTTGGTCTCTATACCTATAAGTACTCAGATATGAAATATTGTTTTGTTAACACGTTGTGAACCTGTTGCGCAATGTGACAATTCCTTTTTTAACTTTTAAAAATTTTCTTAAACAAAATTTCAAAAAGTGGATCTGCCACTTTAAAGTTTTGTTAAATATTAACTGTGTGAATTTTTAAGTAAATTCCTCTGCCAGAATTTTTTTACAAGAAATTTTTTTTTTTTTGCGGATTTCGAGAAAAATTAGTTTTTTGTGAAATATTCAGTAAATGTAATATTTCGAGACCGGTGAGACCGAGAGTTTATTAAAGGCCACCTTAGTGTATATAGATTTTAATCCTTAACTGTATGTGAACGAATCCCTCTATACGTCTCCACACGAGACCTCGGAAAATTATGATGCTATATAGCAGAAAAACATATGAATGTATGTTTGCGCATGGAGTAACGAAACTTTGTGTGAATCCACAGTCTTGCCGAAGTTGGCAGGATCGGACTTTTAGGCCTGGAACATCTCATAGAAAATAATAATTTATCATATTGTATACATAGAGAGAGCCTTGAAATTATGTGTGGGTTCATAATTAATAAATTTGAGTATTCTATGGAGTAAAATATAAAAGTAAATTGTCTGCTGCTATGATACTAAGAGCCATTGTACTTTTGTAAGTTCATAACTTATTTATGTTAGAAAAAAAAATGGTCTGATCATGCAAGGTAAACATTAGATATCATACATTTTGAGTACAAAGTTGTGAAATCGAACAAATCTTAACACACATTCCTCCGCTTTTTTTGCAGGCATTATTTAAATTTTTTTTTTTCAAGTTATCTTTGAAAGATATGTCAGTTAATATGCTTAATGACAACACTATTTACTTGTTGTTAGTTTAATTAAAATGAGTGATGAAATATAAGTGCGTGCTAAAATTATTCAATATTTTCAACAAATTCCAACTTGGTCAAGAAAAAGTTAGCCAAAAAATCAAAAGTCTGCCCTCTAACTATTTCCAATGATATTAGAAAGTATCAAGGGAATTTGACCATTGGTAGGAAACCAGGTACGTGTAGAAATAAAGATCCACATGAAATTTGTAAAGCCAAGAAAATAGAAAACATAGTGAAAAGAGCTTCCAACACATCCGAGAGAAAATCAGAAAATGGTTAGCTCAGTGCTCAGAAATTTTTGTGTTGCTACTGCTCGAGGAAATGTTGAATGTACTCGTAAGTTTGGACCGAAAAGCAGATGAAGTTTCCAAATAAGTTCCTGGCAATATCCAGTTCCGACAAAAGAAACGAATCATTTGTTGAAACGGGCTCTAAAAAATACCGTTACACAAGCCAACAAAATGTGACCACATGTTTTTGGCCTAACTTGTCCACCTGTCACTACTATAAGAAAGCTCTTGTATGGTACAATATCTTGGTTTCCGTGCCAAGAGAGATAAATCCGCCAAACTGTCCTGAGCTTAGACCTGTGGAGCGACATTGGGCTCTTGTGAAAAGTGAATTGAAGAGCACAAAAATGGTGCCCCCAAAATGTGAAAGATTTTAAACGGAGAAAGGCTGCCAGCTATAAAAAGTGACAGAAGCCACTATAAAATCCCTAACGGAAGGGTTACCGGCGAAGGTCCATAAGTTCATAAGTAATGATTAGAACTATAAAAATTATCTTTAATGGTGCGTAATAGAGAAGAAGAAAGCATATATTTCTAAAAATTAATAACTACTGTGCATTCTTTATTCCACCGGTTTCTGGCACTTGAGCCTTCATCAGTGATTGTATTAACAAGTGTAATAATTTTTATGTTATAATTGATTAGATTGTTTCTCTATATAATATATCTACTTAGGGCGGACGTGTGGTTTGAACCTGTGGTTATCTCACATACATTCGTACTTGCACTTTTTGGTCATATGCTTTAATTAAATTAAATTGTAGTTTTTTGTAAGTTGTAATATGATTTCAATTAAATAAAATGAATCAAAACTGTATGTTGAATGGTATCCATATTTCGCTCGCACTCCTTATGATCATCATTTTTAAAATTCCATAACTAATGTTATTGTAAGTTACGACAGAGATTGTTAGTATTTTATAAAATAACCAGTGCTTTTTTACACCACATGCTCATTTGATGGTTAAATGTGCGTAGACATAGTAAAATTTATTTCAAACAAACGAAACCAACTTACACATCCTCTAGGGAATTTAAAAATAGAAATCTCTTTATAAGGATAGAAACTAAAAACAACACGTAAAAAGTAATTTCTACATTTTTATACTTTTGATTTGGAAAATAAAATTTATAATTATTTTTTTTCGGCTTTGTCTGGAAATACAAAAACGTAAAATATTGTTAAAGTTTTAATGTTAAGAAAAATTAGTGGAAGTGTGTATGATTATCACTGAACAGTTTTTTATTTAATCTTATTTTTTATGTGTAATACATTGCACAATCAACTATTTAAGTAATTTAATTTTGTATTTTATGAATAAGAAGACCTTAGAATACAACTCTGTAAGTCTACCTTTACAACTCTAACAATTCAGTTTGAATCAATAAAACTAAATAGGATAACAAACTAAACATCATTTAGGAAGCGTTACTATTAGATTGGTAAAAAATGCAAAGGTATCGTATATAGTGAGTTACAGTCCCAGTGAGTCACAGTCCCAATTGTCCTATATGGCTTATTTTTGGACTATTGATAAATGTAGTCAACATACACAAACCCAATTTGACCGAGATCTATATAATAATTTGGATCTTATGGCAATTTATGTCGATTTCATAGGCGTCATTTGCATAGGTACTAGGTTTGAACATGAACCATCACAGTCATTATACCCTGACCACATAGCGGTATATATTATAAACACACAAAAATTCACAAATATGCTTCACAGTAAATGTGAGCCACTTCATACAAAATTTTAAAGTAAATATTTCTATTATTTGCAGTCGTTTTGCCATTGATTCCAACAACTTACATGTGTATGAAAATGGAATTGTAACCCATTTCGCATGTAAGGCATCCCAAAGGGGTTTTTATGAGGATATGTTGTACTTTCGTATATTTTGAACAAGCTGGGCCCACAAATTTTCAACTATTTTTAAATGTGAGGACTATGGTGGTACTTCTAGTGAGTGGGGTCATTTAAAGAGAAGCCACTCTTGCGCAACGTGACTTATGCTTGGGTTCATTGTCTTGATAAAAAGAAAAGTTGCCTTTGATTCCCAATTTGAGCACACTGGGCTAGAAATTTTTCTTTAAAATTGTGATGTAGACATTTTCATTCACAACCCCTTTAATATTATGTAGACTTCCCGTACCACTTCCTACCATGCAGCTCCAGACCATCACTATGCTTTACTCCAGGAGTTAGATTTTTAAGTCCAAGCTCCGTTCCTTTGCTTCCATACCTGTGCTTACCGTCTGACCCAAATAAATTTAATTTACTTTGTTTTGAATGTTTTAAACATGTTGAAACGGCACAAACCTTTTGCCAGAAGATCATATCCCTCATCACATAGTGCAAATTTCGAAGTTTTCCCTTTTTTAGGGGTTTATAAATAGCTTGTTCCGAGACACACGTCCATTTAATTCAGTTTTTTTTCAACTCTTCTAACGGCTTCTGGATTCACATCGATACCCAGATGTGCATTAACCATTTGGGTCAGCTTCGGATCACTAAGATCAGGGCCCTTCTTAGTCGCCTTTATAATTTTTGCTTCGTCTCTATATGCAAAACGCCTTTTTTGCTTTTCTTTGGCTTATTTACTATTCTTCTCATCTCTATCGAAGCGATGAATCATGTACTGAACTATTCCTCGATTTACATTTAAAGTCATGGCGACACTCCTTTGCGATTTCCCCTCCAAGTACAGTTTTCCAACGAGTTGACTAATTAAAACACTTTTTTGTCGAGCAGTCTTCACTAATTGCTTCACAAAGCACACTAAAGCATGATCAACGATATTTTTTCAATATTTGGCATTCCTAACAAATTTACCGTTATATTAACATATACCATAATTATTGGCTCACTTTGTGATGCTCATTTTTTCTTCAATTTCTATTTTATATGTAAGAAAAGGAACGTTAAAATGATAATATTGGCTTTATGAACCACAAAAAAATTAATTTTGTCCCTACATTATTATAAATAGCAACAAGGTTTTGGACTGGAGCAACAAAATATCTTTCCTAGGGTAATTCGAATCTGTAATTGGTTTTTCTCTATCACGTCAGGTTTTCGAGATACAAAAAAAATGTTTTTATTCGTTTTTTAAATAAAAAATCATTAGTTTATTTAAAAATCAATGAATTTTCAAAAGTGAATGGCGTTATTTGAACGTCATTTGCATTTTGTTGGTTCGGTTTCACATATTAGAGTCCAGCAGTAGTCTCCCAGTATGCTTTTGTCCCAAAATCATTGATAATTTCTTTCTTGGATTTTTCATATTGAATCCAGCAACTTTTGTTTAAAAGAAATAACAATCGGTTTGGTGGTTACTTGACTCTCTCCACAGTACTGGAATTGAAAACATCGAAATAGATCTTCTTGCCATTTGACCACATGTATAAAACAGTTTTGCAACTTTGGCAAAACATTGTCGGTGTCCACGGTTTGTCCAAGTTTCTGACAGCAAAACCAAAATAATATAAATATGCATATTTTAATATTAATATTCACCACACACAAAGCAAAAATAGCTTGAATCAGTAACACACGATCTCCTTGACATACTTAAACGCTACTATTATGAAGATTTAGAATGAATGTGGTTGTTTTTTCTTTGTTTATATTTTTTTGACAGCTAGTTCAGATAAACTAGCGATAATTTCTGATAAAAATTGATAGTAAATTCTTCGTGGTTCGCTACTATGTAGATTCAAAATGAGCCAAGATGGTTCGGTCTCAAATTTTCTATGGCGAAACATGTTGATTCAATCATGACTGGGGCGCGAACCGTGAATGAGAGAACGAACCTCGAACATAGCATTACAGAACACCCGTAAGAACCAGCTGCAGGGCTTTACAAAATTATGTCTGCATTATATTTTCAAACTTTGTTGGCCAACTGATATAAGCCATGCAACAGAAGAAAATGTTGGCCAAAGCCCACATGGAAAATAAGTTTAATGAAAGATATAGATAGTAAAAGTGTTTGTGAATGATACAACAACTTGAAACGATTTTGTGGAGGTCCTATGCCCCACCAGAAAACGAGAGAAAGTCCGGCATAATAATGTGTTTAACTTTGTTTTTTCTTTCTTTCTTTTCAGACACTCCCAAAGGTACCTGTCCCACCGTTGGAACAAACCATGGCCGATTATATACGGGCCTTAGAACCGATAACCACACCTGCCCAATTGGAACGTACTAAAGCCATTATAAAAGAATTTTCAGAACCAAATAGTCTGGGTCCACGATTACATCAATATCTAATAGACAGACGTGAAACAGAAGATAATTGGGTAAGATATTAATGATAATAACAATTCATTATATTATGAATATAATAACCATAACATAAAAAAATAATTTCTGAAAAAAAATGATCCTAAACAACATGCAAGTATTTGTCATCTGTAATGTCAATTTTCCCAATCACCTGTGATTCCATAGCTGTCTGTAAAAATTTGTATTTTACAGGCAATTTATAAATGTGTAAGACTGGCACCAACTTCAGTCGTTATGTTGCGTTAGATGAATATAGAACATTTTTTAGAAGAAAAGAAGTGTGTTTGACAGAAGCAGTGTTTCAATGGGATCACAAGACATTTACTTAGGCAGTTGGAAAAAGTTGACTGTCAGCTGATAAATACATGTCGTGTAAGGGACCCTTAAGGGGGGGTAAAGTTTTAAAACCTTTTTTTCATTTCTCTTTCTGAATGTACAACGAGAGTATTGTGTCAAAATTTCAAGTAAATCAGAGCAAATCTTAAGATACAGCGCTTACAGGGACCAGCCTCATACGCTATATCGTATATAAATCAGTTTTTTAAAAACCTTAAATCGATTTTCTCGCAAATAAATGTTCGAAGTCCGTGAACATCATAACTCAAAACATACTTGACCGATTCTTTACAAACTATATCTACACATAAATCGTCAGATAACCACAAAGAGTTTTTATGCCCTATACCACTATGTGGTTTGGGTATAATGACTTTGTGCTGCTGTTTGTAACAACCAAAAATATTTGACCTACACCCATCTTTAATTATACCGATCGAATCAGAATCACTAACTGACTCGATTTAACGATGTCCGTCCGTCCGTCTGTGTGTCCATGTAAACCTTGTAATCAAACTGCAGGTCGCAAATATGAATATGTTTTGATGAAATTTGGTATATAAGCTTCTATCAGCCATAGGATGAACGCTATTGAAATTGGTGAGAATCGGTCTATGATCAGACCTAGCCCCCATACAAATTACCCATATGAAATCGACATAAATTGCCATAAGATCCAAATTGTCATATAGATCTTACTCATATTGGGTTTGTATGCGTTCATTACATCCATTAATGAGTAGTCCAAAAATGATCCCTTTGACCCCATATAGAGCTGCTTCCCGATCTTCACTTAAATCTATCAAAAAACAAAAATATTGCACTGATTCTTCTCAAATTTCGTTTGTATATATTTTTGCAAAATAGAAGAGACTTTACCAAACATGATCAGGATAGGTCCATTTTTGGACTAGTCCCCATATAGATATATCATCCGATATGAACTTTTTCATATCTGCAGCCAAAAAAATTAATAAAAATCCCACTCAAATTTGGTTTTTGCTTATTTTCTATGTCCAGTTAGTTGGGCCTAAGAGATAGAGTTTCTAAAAGCATGGTATAGGGTATCGTATAGTCGGTCTAGACCGACTATAATTTTCTTACTTGTTTTATTTTCCATTCTCTTCCCATTTTTATACCCTATACCACTATGTGGTTTGGGTATAATGACTTTGTGCTGCTGTTTGTAACTACCAAAAATATTTGACCTAGACCCATCTTTTATTATACCGATCGAATCAGAATCACTATCTGATTCGATTTAACGATGTCCGTCCGTCTGTGTGTCCATGTAAACTTTGTAATCAAACTACAGGTCGCAAATATGAATATACTAGATGTAACCCGGTGTGCTTCGCTACACCCTCCCCCTCCCCCCGCCTTCCGAATCGTTATGAAAGGGCTCACGCAAAGTCCCAAGGCTCTCACTAATACAGTAATTCATATATATCACATTTAATATTAAGTTTGTATAGGGGTACCATGCGCATTTGTCCAATCCCGCCCATTTTATTTTCTGACTGCTCACGTTAATAATAGATGACCTGAGATAAATTTTCAAAGCTCTCTCTATCATAGTACTTAATATATATGATATTAAAAATTTACTTTGTGTGGGAGGTGCCACGCCCACTCAAAATATTTAAAAATACAGCCTGTAGCACTTCCGATATCCGCAGTAAGAATCAGTAAAAATTTCAGGAAGATCAGATAAGTCGTTACGGAGATTAACTCCTACAAACAAACAAACACATTACCTCTTTATTATGCTAAGTATAGATTATTAATATAGATTCTTTTATTTTGATACTTGCTGATATAAAATGTTTTTTGTTTTTTTAATTCGGTACAACAATTATCAGATTTTTCGGTATTCCTGCCCTGGAGGTACATGTAGCTGCCCATGAGAAGAACATGGATTTTCCAAATTAGATCTGGCACCACTCAACTATTGGCTTTGAACTTAAAATATCACTTGGCAATTTTTATTTTTAACGCTTTTTAATTTTGCCCATTTTTGATTTTGAAGATTTTTGTTTTTTGGGCGGTTTTTATTTTTCGCGATTTTTGGGTCTGGCGATTTTTGATTTTGACGATATATTTTCCACGACAAATCACATTGATAACTAATGTACTTGTCAAAAGACGGTTGCGTTCGTAGTACATCATATTTTTATATAGGAGGTGCCACGCCCACTTATCCCATCCCGCCCAATTTATATTGGACTACTCACATTAATATCTGATATACTCGTGCAAAATGTCGAGTCTTTCCCAGTTATATGATATTAGATATCTACTTTGCATGGGCGGTGCTACGCCCACTGCTTCGATCACGCCCATTTTTTGTTCGACTAATCACACAAAGAACCTATGGGCTCACGCAAAGCCACAAAGCTCTCTCTTTTACAGTACTCTAGATATATGACATTAAATAGTTACTTTGCATGGGGAGTGCCACGCCCATTGGTGTGAACCCGCCAATTTTTTGTTCGACTACTCATACTAAGATCTGCTGGTGTCGTGCAAAGTGCCAAAGCGTCCCTCTTTTAGTACACCAGTTATATGATATCATATATTTACTTTGTACGGGCGGTGCCACGCCCACTGCTCCGATCACGCCCATTTTTTGTCTAACTTATCATATAAATAACTTATGGGTTCACACAAAGTCCCAAGACTCTCACTATAACAGTACTCCAGATATATGGCATTTTATATTTTATTTGTATGACAGGTGCCACGCCTATTGTTCCGATACTGCTCATTTTTTGTCCGACTACGCACATTAATAATAGGTGCCATCAGACAAATTTGAAAAGCTCTCTCTATCATAGTACTCGAGATATATAACATTGAATTATTACTTGTATGGGAGGTACCACGCCCACTTTTACGATCCCGCCCATTTTCGGCATAGCTACTAATATTAACAATAAGTGACCTCACACAAATTTGCAAAGCTCTCCCTATCATAGTACTCAATATATGTACATGATATTAAAAATTTACTTTGTGTGGGAGGTGCCACGCCCACTAAAAATATTAAAAAAGTTATAGCCTATAGCACTTCTCATATCCGCAGTAAGACTCTGTGAAAATTTCAGGAAGATCAGATGGCTAGTTACGGAGTTTACCTCCTACAAACAAACAAACAAACAAACAAACAAACAAACAAACAAACACACATTACCTCTTTATTATTAGTATAGATTGGGATGGAATTTGGTATATAAGCTTTTATCGGCCATGGGATCAACGCTATTGAAATTGGTGTGAATCGGTCCATGTTCAGACCTAGTCCCCATACAAATGACCCCTATGAAATCGACATAAATTGCCATAAGTTCCAAATTATCATATAGATCTCAGTCAAATTGGGTTTGTATGTGTTTATTACATCCATTAATGAGTAGTCTAAAAATAATCCCTATATGAAAATTCTTAGTCATAGGCCCCATATAGAGCTGCTTCCCGATCTTCACTTAAATCAAATTTTTCTCAAATTTGGTTTCTATATATTTTTTTAATGTATAAGTGACTTTACCAAATACGGTCAGGATCGGTCCATTTTTCGACCTAGTCCCCATATAAATATAGTATCCGATATGAACATTTTCTTATCTGCAGCGAAAAAAATTAATAAAAATGCCACTCAAATTTGTTTATTCTTATTTGCTGTATCCAATTAGTTGGACCGAAGAGATAGGGTCTCTAAACCATAGTATAAGGTATCGTATAGTCGGGTTAGACCGACTATAGTTTTCTTACTTGTTTAACAATAAATTTCCGAAATTTTTTAGCAAAAATTTTTTTCACTTCAAGATACTGCCCAAAAAAATAAAAAAAAAATTGAAAAAAACTCTTCGTCACTACCTCAGAAACCATGTCACCTTTTAAACGCATTTCGATTTTTTTTATTTCACATGATCCGGTAACGAGTTATGATGTTCACCGCAAAACAACAACACCTACGAAGATTCGCTGTCACGGACTTATTTATTAAAATTTTTAATTGAAAATTTTTTTCAAAGATTCTTCAAATATAAAGTTATAACGTGTATATGAAATAAATAATCCAACATTATCTCCAAAAAAAAAAAGAATTATGAAAATACGACTTTTTTTAACTTTAAAAACCTACCCCCCCTTAAGCCATCAAAACATTTACGTTCAGTTGTTTAGTATGACACTTCAGCCATCGATTTATCTTTCACAGACATAATTTTTGGAGAAGGAAAACACTCATGTCTATTAATAAATAGTTATTAAAAACAAATTAGTGATTAAAACAAATAAATATTATTAATGCATGACTAAACAAGTAAGAAAATTATAGTCGGTCTAGACCGACTATACGATACCCTATACCATGCGTTTAGAGACCCTATCTCTTAGGCCCAACTAACTGGACATAGAAAATAAGCAAAAACCAAATTTGAGTGGGATTTTTATTAATTTTTTTGGCTGCAGATATGAAAAAGTTCATATCGGATGCTATATCTATATAGGGACTTGGTCCAAAAATGGACCGATCCTGATCATGTTTGGTAAATTCTCTTGTATTTTGCAAAAATATATACAAACAAAATTTGAGAAGAATCAGTGCAATATTTTTGTTTTTTAATAGATTTAAGTGAAGATCGGGAAGCAGCTCTATATGGGGTCAAAGGTACCATTTTTGGACTACTCATTAATGGATGTAATGAACGCATACAAACCCAATTTGAGTAAGATCTATATGACAATTTGGATCTTATGGCAATTTATGTCGATTTCATATGGGTAATTTGTATGGGGGCTAGGTCTGAACATGGACCGATTCTCACCAATTTCAATAGCGTTCATCCCATGGCCGATAAAAGCTTATGTACCAAATTTCATCAAAATACATTCATATTTGCGACCTGCAGTTTGATTACAAGCTTTACATGGACACACAGACGGACGGACGGACGGACGGACATTGTTAAATCAACTCAGAAAGTGATTCTGATTCGATCGGTATAATTAAAGATGGATCTAGGTCAAATATTTTTGGTTGTTACAAACAGCAGCACAAAGTCATTATACCCAAACCACATAGTGGTATAGGGTATAAAAAATAACAAAATAATCATTTGAAATTGTTGATTACAAATTCCAAACATACACTAAGTATATTAAAAAAGTAAGAGTGTTAAATTCGTCTGTTCCGAATCTTTAATACCCTCCACAATATTATAAGCACTGTTGTCACATTAGAATTGGTAGATTTTTTACAATGATGTTAAAATTAATAAGATAATTAGCAAAAAATTTGGGTATTTTCATACGTTTTTTAATTGAAAACACTCACTAAATGCAATAAGCATAAATGTAAAAATACATACAATTCAATATTTATTTGTTTAAAGAGAGCAAAACTATAACCATTTTGGTTATTCTCTTTTATTCACATTTAGAAAAAAAACAAAAACAAAAACAACAAGCAAACAAACATTTATATGTTTATATGTACATTAGGGCTATAACAAATTTTTTCACATAGTACTACGAGGTGGGCCATGACGTTTTATTAACGAAAAACATTATCTGGGGCTATTTTACAAAAAAAAAACCTCACGCACCAAATTCATTTTCTAAATCAATACAAAAAAAAAAAGTTCAATACATAACAAGTTTTTTAACTTCATATACAATGATGATATTATTATAGAAAAAAACAACAATGTTTAATTATTATTGAAAGATAAAAATTTTAAATTTATAGTACGTGTAGATTTGCAAAATGGATATATTTATATCCTGCACCGTTTTTATTACATGTTTTGCACAAATATTACTCCTTTACTGATTTTTAATTGATGAATCATCTTGTATCCAATTTTTAAGAAAGCATTCCTTGGCCTTTCTGAATCTTGGTAATGACTGGTTTAAAGTTGAAAGTTATCATCGTGAAATCGGTAATCTGATATATCCATATATCGTACCATTGACCGCAAATAAACTCACAAATTGGGTACAACTTACACTGATATTTTGGTATTAGTATAAATGCTAAAAGTGCAAGGATGGCCCTCTAATTTCATCGTGCAATGCTGATGGGTGGAATTGCTTTAAATTTTATAAATCGAAACTTATGGTTTTTTGAAAATATCTGAATGCCTTTCCCAATTTCCCAATTCCCAATTCAATGTCAATTTTTTCTTTATTTTTGGGATAGCTTTGCTCGAGTTCGTTGTAATTGTTGATTAATTCTGGTATAAAAGTGTAACATATCTCGGAGGATGAAGTTTATCCTTCGAACGACTCATCCTTAATATTAAATATAAAATATGGTGTTGACAAAAAATATATTGAAGTGTATTCAGTTTAGTTAATTTAAAATAGTTTTAAGTTTTCTACTTTTCTTTCCACTGATCTCTTAGTAAATTTTAGTAAACTCATCTTTTCTCACAATATTACACATATTCACCAAATATTGTAACATATCTTTTTTTTTTGTTTTTTACTGATTTTGCTAAAGCATTATATCATCCAATTATTATCTTTGGACTAGAAATTTTGTTTAATTGATCAAATTGAGTCTCTATATTGCGAATCATTCGAGACATTGATAAACTGTTCTGGAATCTGGTTAATTGCTTCTCCCATATTTTGGAATTTTTTTGAACCCCCTAATACACTTTTCTTAAAAGGCATATTGTAACTCACTATAAACGACGAAGTCAAAGTATTAGAAATAATGTTGGCTATCTTACATTTCTAAAATCAAATAAACGAGAGAATTTTAACCAAACTTCAGAAAATACACACATCAAACACACAATGTTCTGTTCTAAAGCAGCCAACAGATATTTTTATTTTCATATCAATTATGTGTGTTTCTAAATTTTGTACGGTGCCGAACACAATCATGACTGTGTTTCCTTTTAATATTTCGTTATGTACACGAACATGTTTCTATCACGTATTTTTTATTTCCAACACACATAAACCACACAGATTCGAGTGTAGCTTTATTTAAAGTTCGCGTTCTTGCACGTGTACTGCTAAAGAAAACAGAACATGTTCTTAAACGCGTACATCTAAATTTTAAAACATTATCCACTCGCGATCGGAAAAATCTGATACACCTCTATAAAATCGACAACAATTATTTCAACCAAATTTATTTAAAAAATCTAAAATAATTCATTAGCAGTTATAAAAAAATAAAAAAATAATAATAAAAATATAAAAAAATAAAAATAAAAAGATAGTAATAAAATAGAAAACAGAGAAATTTTATATGTCGTTTATGACTTAATTTCGTTTTTTCTTTTATTATTATTTTTTTAATTTTTATTTTTATTATTATCTTTAATATTATTTTTATTTTTTTTATAACTGCTAATGAATTATTTTAGATTTTTTTAATAAATTTGGTTGAAACAATTGTGAAATTGCTCATGAATTGATGATGGAAAAATCTTTGGGTTCTGAGTTTTTAAACTCGCTGGATTTTTCAGGATTATCGGGATTTTCCAGTGATCATAATGTTACGAAATATCAACCAACTCTTTGTAATGACACCCGACCTACGGTAAAAAAAACTTATAAACAACATTATCGATGCAAAAGTTCTTTAACCATTTCACGTCCAATGGTACATATATGTACCATTTTTATTTTTTTTTATTTTCCACATTTTCCAACCGATTTTTTTAAAGCTGACTTGAGTCGACAGAAGATAGTTTTATCTTTCAGACCATACCAAAAAAATGGCACATGTATTCTCAGGACCTAAGTCTGAAAATTGTGCTCTTTTTAATGATATTTGGATGTCATTAATTCGGACGTTATTGAACCGAAAACATTAAAATTTTGATCTAACATGGGCCAGTATTTATAGTTTTCAAAAACACCAAAATATTTGGTTTATTATTTAGCAAATTCAGTAAAAAAGATGTTTTATAGTTATAAATTTTTATTAAATTAAAAAAATTTATAATATTAAGGACCATTATTACAACTTCCCTTTAAAGTAAATGTTAGTTAAAGGTAACTTTAGCAAAAGTGAGCAATAAAGTTACCTTTAACTTCTTTTCGTTATTACAACTTCCCAGTAAAATAAAATTAATATTTTTGATATTGTGGCAACACCAAAGGAAACACCGATTACTTTTGACCAAATGAATTGCTGTATAAAATACGTAGTGGCAACGTTCCTTTATTTGTTCGCAAGCAAACAATAGAATAAAAACTAAAAACCTTTATTATAAGTTGCATAATTGTTGTAAATGTGTAATAAAACTTTTTAAAAAATATACAAGCATATATTTAAGTATATGCTACTAAATTTATTTCCAAACTAAATTGGTGTGAATTTATTCTTCATAGATCAGAAAATGTGGCAACAGTAAATACATAAACCTCACGTTAAAAGTTAAAGGCAACAATATCTTCCCTTTAGCTTATCGGTCACTTTTAGCTTAAAGTATAGTTGTAATAACGAAAATCTAATAATCTGCCCGATAACATCCTAACTTTAGCTATTGGCAAGTTGTAATAATGGCCCTAAATCAACAATTAATTAACAATAAATAAAAAGACTTAGAAAAAGATTAATTCTAAATATCTCAAAAATATAAAATCAATTATATTAATCTTCGAAGCAATTACAGATCTTTGTGAAACAAAAAGGTTTTTTTACAAAAGGAAAGATTTTCATTTCCATTTTTAGTACAAACTAAAAAAGTATTAATCGATTCTCTGTGATCTATATTTAAAAATTTACAACAAATACAAAACCAAAACTACAGTTATTTATGTAAAGAATAAAAACAAAAATCACTGACTTGTTTTAAGCGGAGTAAATTAGTTGCTCACTAATTTTGACCGTTGACGACCAATGGGATATATATGGCCCATGGATTTTTCCTTGAAGGAATTAAAAAAAAATATTTTTAACGACACTTTTGTTTAGAAATGTTGGGTCGTTAAGTACGAATCCACAAAAAAAATTTCAGCCGTTTAGGTTTAGTCGTGAAAGGGTTAAGGAAAATACAAGGGAGGGGACGTTTTGTTACCACGCATCCCAATAACTGCGGCCAACATGCCCTACGACTTTGAGTGCTTGCAGTTCGAGGTACGTCTTGCATTCGCAATTACAATAAACAAATCACAAGTCATTAAGTGTGTTTGCGGCTTTAACCTTAAAAATCCAAGGTCAAATGTATGTCGCCTATTCCTATGTGGGAAAACCATCAACTTTGTTTGCTTAAGGGCCAGACAACAAAACAAAAAATTTTGTGACAGAGAGCATTGCAATGAACAAAACTTATTAATATTGAAAAATAGTAGGAACTGTCTAGCTCCTTTTAATAGTCATCAACCACAGACTCCACCTCATTGTTGGCAAATATTTTACCATGGAGCCTTTTTTTTCAAATTTGGAAATAAAAAATAAACCAAGGGCGAATAAGGTGCGTGATGAAGAAATTCAACTTTTAGTCTTGGATTTTGGCCATCACAATAGGTTATGTGTAAACTGGTGCATTGCCTTGATAAAACAAAACTTTCTTCTTTGTCAAATTCGGTCCTTTTTCCTTAATTACATAACTTAAACGCTGCAAAATGTTAACTTAATACTCGCCGTTTATTGTTTTTCCTATTTGAAGATGATCAACAAAAAACAAGTAAGAAAATTATAGTCGGTCTAGACTGACTATATGATACCCTACACCATGCGTTTAGAGACCCTATCTCTCAGGCCCAACTAACTGGACATACAAAATAAACATAAACCAAATTTGAGTGGGATTTTTATTAATTTTTTTGGCTGCAGATATGAAAAAAATTATATCGGAAGCTATATCTATATGGGGACTAGGTCCAAAAATGAGCCGATCCTGACTTTGTTTGGTAAAGTCTCTTGGATTTTGCAAAAATATATACAAACAAAATTTGAGAAGAATCAGTGCAATATTTTTGTTTTTTGATAGATTTTAGTGAAGATCGGGAAGCAGCTCTATATGGGGCCTATGGCTAAGAGTCGTCCCATAGGTGTCATTTTTGAACTACTCATTAATGGATGTAATAAACGCATATAAACCCAATTTGAGTAAGATCTATATGACAATTTGGATCTTATGGCAATTTATGTCGATTTCGTAGGGGTCATTTGTATGGGGGCTTGGTCTGAACATGGACCGATTCTCACCAATTTCAATAGCGTTCATCCCATGGCCGATAAAAGATCAAATACCAAATTTCGTCGAAATATATTCATATTTGCGACCTGCAGTTTGATTACAATGTTTACATGGACACACAGACGGACGGAGCACATTTGGTTGAAATGGATCAAAAGTGAGGATTAATTCAAAAATTGAAATGAGTATTTTGTAATAAATTTTTATACCGGGTAACAGAGTATAAAATGGGTCATCACTAACTGTCAAAATTATTGTTCTAAGTTGTTTACTGTTCTTGCTATACTTCTCAAAGTTCAACAATTTTTTTTAATTTTGCTCGAAGTGGTAAAAAGTGAAAAACGAGATATTTCAAGTTTAATTTTTTTTCATTTTTTTTTATATTCTAACTTTTTTCAAATGGACGCATCAACTTCAGGTATATGACTGTATTATTAAAAAAAAAAATTTTAGATAAATGTTTTAGAAATATTTTTAATAATTTTTTGAAAATTGTCCTAAAAAGAGGGTATTTTTTAAAAAGAGATTGAGTTTAAACGTAGTTCTAGATGAGATCGGGTAAAATTATTTACATTGTAGTAAAATATGGGATTTTTACTTGTGTATTCCAAAAAAACATTTTGCCAGTACTTGCCAACGAACGTAATATTCAAGTTTTTATTAAAAGTCCCCAGTATATAAAATTAAAAAAAAAAAATGCTTGAAAACACAACAGAAAAAATCTTTTTTTAGTTTTTGTTTTGTGTTTATTTTCGTAGCTGTGATTGTTATTGTTGCTGTTGTAAATGTGTAACCTAGTATTACAGTAAATAATTTTAATGATCATGCACATTATAGTGGAGCGAAAAATCGAAGCTCTGAAATTACAAAATGTTCTCGGGTAAAAAGTTTTAGAACAATATCAAAAAAATTGCAGGAAACTAAAAGTATTAAGACAGATTGCAAATAAAGTTTTCAATTTAAAAAGATGTCCTTGTCTAAAGTCTGATACATAACATTTAAAAAACAAGTAAGAAAAATTATAGTCGGTCTAGACCGACTATACGATACCCTATACCATGCGTTTAGAGACCCTATCTCTTAGGCCCAACTAACTGGACATAGAAAATAAGCAAAAACCAAATTTGAGTGGGATTTTTATTAATTTTTTTGGCTGCAGATATGAAAAAGTTCATATCGGATGCTATATCTATATAGGGACTTGGTCCAAAAATGGACCGATCCTGATCATGTTTGGTAAATTCTCTTGTATTTTGCAAAAATATATACAAACAAAATTTGAGAAGAATCAGTGCAATATTTTTCTTTTTTGATAGATTTAAGTGAAGATCGGGAAGCAGCTCTATATGGGGTCAAAGGTACCATTTTTGGACTACTCATTAATGGATGTAATGAACGCATACAAACCCAATTTGAGTAAGATCTATATGACAATTTGGATCTTATGGCAATTTATGTCGATTTCATATGGGTAATTTGTATGGGGGCTAGGTCTGAACATGGACCGATTCTCACCAATTTCAATAGCGTTCATCCCATGGCCGATAAAAGCTTATGTACCAAATTTCATCAAAATACATTCATATTTGCGACCTGCAGTTTGATTACAAGCTTTACATGGACACACAGACGGACGGACGGACGGACGGACGGACATTGTTAAATCAACTCAGAAAGTGATTCTGATTCGATCGGTATAATTAAAGATGGATCTAGGTCAAATATTTTTGGTTGTTACAAACAACAGCACAAAGTCATTATACCCAAACCACATAGTGGTATAGGGTATAATGACAACGTTTATTTATATTCTATATAAAGTTTGGCCAAATGGTTTTTCAGTCCACTCTAATGTATGTATGTACCCAAATAAATTTTCAATTATAAATGTAGCAATATATTCAATATTAATTGAATTAATTTTTATAAAATTTTTTTTAATTTTTCTGAAATGGTTGTTTGTTTTGTGCTTATAATTATTCATCAATAAAAACATTATATTATTTTATAATGTGAATTTTTTGAGTTAAATTTGTGGAATTGATGGAATTTGGAAAATAAAATCGGATTTTAAAATTAAATTTCTATATTATAAATACATATTAAATATTTATTCCTTTTTTATTTAAAAAAAAAAGATTTATTTTTTCTAAAAGCACATTAACTAAGTTCTAACTTGCAATTTCATTTACTAATTTATCGCTTTTTATTCCAAAGTTACAGCGAAAATTGTAAGAAAAGATCATTTTTTCCAAAACACAAAAAAGCTCCTAACGGGTTAAAACAAATTTTTTTTTAAATTTTTTTTTAATGGTGGTTTTTTATGCATTAATGAATATCCATTAAAAAAAATTAACAATATTTTGAAATTACGTCTTCCCTGAATTAATCCTCACTTTTCATGCTTTTCAACTCACTGTGGGACGAACGGACATCATTAATTGAATCAGTTAGTGATTCTGATTCGATCGGTATAATAAAAGATGGGTCTAGGTCAAATAGTTTTGGTAGTTACAAACAGCAGCACAAAGTCATTATACCCAAACCACATAGTGGTATAGGGTATAATAAACCCATGCGAAGCCGATAGCCTAAGCTGATAGTGCTCTAGTTTTAAAGATTTATCATAATTTAATTTAAAATAAATAGCAGAATAATAATAATCCATGCGCATCCAATTAGTTTCAGCTTAACTCAGGGGTACCCCAAGCTTCTGTTCTTTCTCCTTCTCCTTTCCTTATCTTTCTGAACGACCTGCTTGGCCATACCTCCAATACACTCTACTTTCTATATACTCTTTCGTAGATGGCAGATTGTAGGCCAAGCCTTTTTGAGGTAGGGGGCAAAAGGCGGACAATGAATGACACACTTAATCAAGACCTGTTAACAATCTCCGAGTGGGGCAAACCGAAGAAAGACAGATGCTGTTTGTTGATCCGTAGGGCCATGGATGCAAGAATGTCATCTGTATATATTGAGGAATCGGATACTATTGATGTTCTAGGAAGGAATATTCAATGTGATGTTCGTTGGAATGAGCATGTTTTCAAGTATCGAAAGAAGCATTCAAGTGTCTTGGTTTTCTAAAACGGTGTAAAAATTACATTACTCCTTCCGATCTTCTTAAAATCTATACCACTTACATCCGACAAAAAATGGAATACAACTTCTATATATGGGTAAGACCTTCAAAGTCCATTTTAGAGGACCATTGATGCTCATTAATGACAATAGGGTATCCAACTCTATTGACTCGTTGGAACATCGTCGAAATGTGGGTTGTGTAGCACTGTTCTATAGATACTATCATGGGAAATGTTGTTCTGAGATTAGCGAACTCATTCCAAGTGCCCGTGTTTCAGCTCAATCTACCCGCTTCTCTACTAGATCACATCCATTTGTAATCTACTGGCCAGTTGACCGCACAATGCATTACAGAGAAAATTCATTTATCAGTCGAACTAGCCGTATGTGGAATAAACTTCCCACACAGGTCTTTCCTGACAGTTTTAATCTAACAAAATTTAAATCAAAATTTCCCAAAATCTATTTTCCTGCAGTCAGCACGATGCACTGCATTTGTAGGGAGCATAGACATTGCTAAATCGACTCAGAATGCGAGTCGATCAGTACAATAAAAAGTCAGATCTCTTGCCAAAAACCGAGGTAGTTAAAAGAATCGAGTAAAAAATTCCATAACGCCAATGACACTTACTTAAAATATAAACTTTATCGATACACACATACAATAGTTTAAGTCTTCAAGTTGAAACTTCATATTTATTTTTCAAGAGAAAATAAATTAATTTTTGGTGAAAATTTATTTGAAAATAAAATACGTTGCGTTAAGTGAAGTTTTTATATTGAAAATGTAAATAAACATTTTTAGTCATTGTCCCCATTTTAAAGCCGATTCCACAGATTTTTTTGAAATTTGGTGTATTTGTGTTTTTGAGAAAATTAAGCAACTTTATTAAATACAAAAATAACATCAGATATAAACTAATAACAATAGCACTAAAATTACGTTCATGCTTATTTTCTATATCCAGTTGTTGTATCAGCAAATTCGGAGCCATGGAATTGGTAAAGACAATGTTTTTTCATACTTTTACTTATTGGGTCGGATCTTCACTTGTACATATGTGAACTAACAATAATTAATTGGAGTTGCTATAAATCGAACTTCACTGTGCTATCTGTAATATTAATAGGCTAGGCGATTTCTTGTGATCGATGTTTTGTTCTACCGTTTTATCCGATTTTGACCAAACGTATATTATTTGAAAGGTATTTCTTTTTAGCCGTTTTGCAGATTTGCAGATTTTTAAATTTTTTCCTTTATTTTGAGTAAATTGCATTTAAAGTTGCCACTAACACATACATAAAACTATACATATGCTATGTGTGTTTTATTAAATTTGTTAATGTGTCTGTTAATGAGTTTGTTTGTTCTTCATTCACAATAATAATTAATAATAAGTGCATTAAAAGTTAGTTGAGTTGCCGGCAGGGAATAAAACAAAAAAGTGTTGGTTTTTGAATTGGCTAGTTGAAAACTAAAGCTGCCTAGCAATTGCACTCGAATTTTGAGCGCTGGAATCTGCTAGTTAATTTAAACTGTGTTGTTAAATTTTTTTTTTTTTTTATATTTTCACTGTAATATCATGTTACTACGTCCCTTGAAAAAGTCAACAAATAATTGCCGAAAAAGTTAAAAAACCTCAATTATTTGTTGACTTTTTCGTCGAGAACAATGGAGTAGAAAAAACTCATTTTATTTACATTAAAAATATAGGCCTTATTAGCTTAATTTCAGAATTAAATCCATACAATATTTTTAGTGCTTCTTTATAGTTTCTTCAAATAATTATGTTAAATAGACTCACAAGACTCTATAGACTTATAGATTTTCGATTCTGGAGTGGTCATATTGGCAAATCTTACGGCATCGTTTACCTCTGCTACCAAATATTTTATAGTCGTAAACGAAAGGAGCATACTACACCAGAGTCGATTCTAGCTCGGCTTTAATATCAGTTTTTTATTTATTTTTTTTTTAGTTGGACAATTTTTTCCATGTTTACAAATTCACAGAGATCGCTTATTTTTATGGCTACAAAAAAAAACTTACCAACGTGGCGCCGTGAAACTTAAAACATATGTTTAATAACGTTCCCACTTTTCACTATAGTAATTATCTAACTACGGCCGCCATCTATCGGATCGGATTCATATTCCCAGGACTATAACTTACAAAATTAGTTGTTGAATGCAAATGGTGTTCTCAGTCTTCTATCGCCGTCCCAGTGGCGTAAACCAGTTTTCAGGATTTCAGAAGAGATAAAAGCTAGGTTCATTAATTTTCCGATTAAAAATGTAATAGGGGGTCCACATTACCCGAACATACCATATTAATAAATATCTTTTTTCTTATTTTGTTTTATCCATTTTTTATATTTTATCGTATTGTTTTTAATAAAATTGATTTTTTTCATTTAAAATAACACATTAATCTTGGATGGATTAACTAAAGGACATTTACCTACAATTTGGCCTATTTCCTTAATGTTTTGATAATTAGAATGTTAATTTAAATTCAGTATCCTTTAGTTTATATTCATTGATTCATCATGTGAAGCTTTAACTTTAAATATGTTGGCGAAAGATTACAATTATGATAGGGTACCTTCAGGTTGGCTTGGAGGGGTAACATTAACACTTGGTGGTGTTGGAGCTGGAGTTGGTGGAGTAGGAATATTAGTAGCAGAAGTAGCCGGAGAAGGTGGCGCTGGGACATTGGAGACAGTAGTTGTTTGCAAAGTCGTTGTTTTCGGAGTAGTTGAGGCTGTAGTAACTGTGGGTTTAGCAGTTGTTGGTTTAGCAGTTGTTGGTGCTTTAGTAGTAGATGGTGTAGTACTTGGCGACGCAGTAGTTGGTGCCAGAGTAGTTGAACTTTCAATTGGAACACACACAGGTGTATTTTCAGTTTTCAATTCAGGACATGCCGGTGCTCGGAGGGTGTTCTCACAATCAGTACAAACTTGCTGAAAGTAACAGAACCAAGTACTTTGAGGACAGGCAACTAATACTGGATTACCAGCACCAAAGCATTGCCAATAAGATGTCATATTTTCATAATTAGGCCACAAGACATACACATCTCTGCCAGTACAAGCTGGCTTTAAAGTTGTAGTATAATTTTGTACGGCCGGACAAGACTGAGCAAAGGCATGATGGGCCAAGGCCAAAACTGCAACTACAACAAGCACTAAAAAAGAGTACAGATAAAAGAGAATTAAATTCCCTCCTTTTTTTAGAAATACCGTTATTTACCAGATTTCATAATTCTAAGGTTTTCAGTTAGTCAACGTTAGTCTCAGAACACGATTAAGAGCACACTGATTATTTTTAAAAATTCGTTACGTTTTTATTTGATTTTTTTTTTGAATTCTAAAGAATTGAAAATATTATAACAAAGCGTTTGGTTGTTTTTTTTAATCATTTCACATTAATGTCACTGATTTCATGCCTTGACATTTTTTAATCAGGACAACAGAAGCAGTTACGATTAAGAATAATACGCACTTGTTTGTATAAGTACTAACTAATTGTGGGAGGAGTGAGCGCTACTATTAAGAGAGGGTGTAGATAAGAAAATTACTAATTGTTCTACACTTTCAAAATATGTACCCCACATATATCATCTAAATATTTAAGATATGGGACATACGAATCAGTAATAATTAAGATAACTACTTAATATCATTTTTACTATTTCATTAAAGTTCGTATTAAGTTTTTGCATTCTTTTTTTTTTGCCAATTTAATATCACTTGATAACAGGGAGTTTTTAATTTATAATGACTGTTAGAATTAAAAAAGAACCACATTTTAAACTTTTATAAAATACATTTAGTTTTTTGGAGAGTGTAAATTAGTTTTATTAAAAAAAATTTTTTTACATTAGTTGTAGAATAGATGATCAGTTAAATATCCACCATTAAAATTTACTTACGTATCGGCTCTTTTCGTGGCAATTTGCATTATTTTTTCCACAGTGACCAGTTCACTATGCTTTGTTGTATATGCACAAATAAAAAATAGATCTCTTCAAACCTAATAAAAACGTCATTGAATATCTTGAATATCTCACTCAAAAAGCAACAAAGATCTTGGTACAAATCCCTCTTTTTAACGCCGCCAAAGGTTGCTGAAGTCAGGTGAATTCAACATTTTTTAATATTCCAATTTTTTTTTTTTTTTTGTTTACTATAAATATATTAGCGATTAACGGAATCAACTCCTAACTTGAACTTAACGTTAATTTAGAAAAAAAAAACAAGTAAGAAAATTATTATCGGTCTAGACCGACTATGTGATACCCTATACCATGCGTTTAGAGACCCTATCTCATAGGCCCAACTAACTGGACATAGAAAATAAGCATAAACCAAATTTGAGTGGGATTTTTATTAATTTTTTTGGCTGCAGATATGAAAAAGTTCATATCGGATCCTATGTCTATATGGGGAGTAGGCCCAAAAATGGACCGATCCTGACTATGTTTGGTAAAGTCTCTTGTATTTTGCAAAAATATATACAAACAAAATTTGAGAAAAATCAGTGCAATATTTTTCTTTTTTGATAGATTTAAGTGAAGATCGGGAAGCAGCTCTATATGGGGCCTTTGACTAAGAGTTGTCCCAAAGGGATCATTTTTGGACTACTCATTAATGGATGTAATAAACGCATACAAACCGAATTTGAGTATGATCTATATGACAATTTGGATCTTATGGCAATTTATGTCGGTTTCATAGGGGTCATTTGTATGGGGGCTAGGTCTGAACATGGACCGATTCTCACCAATTTCAATAGCCTTCATCCTTTGGCCGATAAAAGCTTATATACCAAATTTCATCAAAACATATTCATATTTGCGACCTGCAGTTTGATTACAAGGTTTACATGGACACACAAACGGACGGACATCGTTAAACCGAATCAGTTAGTGATTCTGATTCCATCGGTATAATAAAAGATATGTCCAGGTCAAATATTTTTGGTGGTTACAAACAGCAGCACAAAGTCATTATACCCAAACCACATTTAAGCGCCCCGGTAGGTGAGTAGGTAGCGTGCTCGCCTATCATGCGGGGGTCGTGGGTTCGATTCCCACCAGAGGCTTTGGTCTGTCGCTGCAAAAAAAAAAAAAACTAGCCAAATTAGAATCTGCAGACAAGCCACTCGGCTTCGCGGAACTAGGCTTAAAAAAAAACATAGTAGAATAGGGTATAAAAATCATGTGATCACAGGGAAGATGTGTAAACATCTAGTAATTAAAGATTTTTTATGTCATTTTTTAAAATCAAAGAGAAAGCGTCATCTATGTGTCAACAACCCTTTGCTGTAAAACGTTAAAAATATCCCAATATAAACGTATATAAATGATACATAGGTGACGCTTTTAAAAAAGTGGCATAAAAGAACAATCTTATATCAAAATTTTTTCACCAATACAATCATAAGTCACACAGCGTTATGTGTCAGCTCTCACCTATTACGTGTTTCACTGTTTTTGTGATTGTATTGTGAAATAGAAATTTACCCCCCTGCGCGTATAGATGTTTACACATAAAAAAAAAATTATGAAACTTAGAAGGAATTTAATTAATATTTTTTTTATTTGTTCTTGTTGCCCATTTATTAGTTGTCATTAAGGTTTAAGAAAGAAATTCATTAGATTTTGACCATAGATGAACTTTTATAGAACAACAATAACAAAACTGCAGTTATCATATAAATCTTGGTCATTTATCAGTAGTCCAAAAATTAACCCTAATGGACAATTCGTAGTCATAGCGACCATATGTAGCTGATTCCCGATCTTTGAAAAAAATAAGTGACTTTACCAAATATGGCCAGGATCGGTCCATTTGTCCACCTAGTCATCATGTACTAGTCCACTTAGTAGTATCCGACATGAACCTTTTCATATCCGAAGGCAAAAAAATTAATAACAATGCCATTCAAATTTAGTTTATGCTTATTTTCTATATCTCATGAGTTGGACCTAAGAGATAGGGTCTCTAAACGCACGTTATATGGTACCGTACATTCGATCTACTTGTTTTTTTTTTTTCAACAGCGTGTATTAAAATCTTAATTTTGTTTCATTCAAGACGTTTTAATAGTTGGGGACTTTAACTCTAATCTGCTAACAGAATCATGTTTAACCATCAATATGAAATCATTTGATCTTGTTTCTACAAATTCTCTAACGCCAACACATTTTACATCATCCAATAATACTTTGCTCGACCAATTTTTTGTCTCTAATGAAGGAAAAATCTCATTATATGACCAGTTGTCCGCATCGATCTGATATTTTTAATTTTTGACATTCCACTTGAAACTTCTACTGAAAAAATCCAATTTCGTAACTTGAAACGTATAAACTATCTCACTCTTGAAGAAGAGTTTGTCAAAATCGATTGGGATTGCATTTATCATATAATATCGGTTAATGATCAATTGGCTTTCTTGGAACAAAACATAACAACTTCATTTAATACAATAGTGCCAATGCAAACAAAAGAAGTAAGTTTCCGCCAGAAACCTTAGTTCACAGCTGATATAAAACATCTCATAGCAAATCGTGACCATGCTTACTCTCGCTGGAAGCGCTTTAAAACTGACGATCTATATAATACTTATCGCAACGCAAGAAAAATATTGTGACCAAAACCATAAGAAACGCAAAGTCAAAATACTATGGCGACTAATTTTCAAATTCTATTTCTACAAAAAATAAATGGAAAACCATTAAAGAAATTAGAATATTTAATAGTAAAAATAATCATATTAATATCATATCAGATCCAGATGTTATAAATAAAAAAATTGTTAATATACCCATGTCTCAAGCGGAGCATAATTATTACAATAACTATCATGCTGCCAATTTTCGAAAGTATAAGTCCGTTAGATGTACTCAAAAGTTGTCTATCCATAAAATCACACGCTACAGGCATTGATGGTATCCAGCCCGGTTTTATAAAAAATTTTCTCCTGTCAATATTACCATTAATTACAAATATATTCAATAAAATAATTACGATAAGCACTTATCCAATAAGATGGAACCAGGCTAAAATTCTTCCAATACCAAAGTAACCCACTGAGTATCGGCCCATAGCTATATTGCCATATCTATCAAAAACATTTGAAAAACTTCTACATTTACAGAGAACTAATTACATTAACCATCACAATTTGTTGACCGATAAAATTTCGAGCCAAACATAGTTGCATTACTGCTCTTACTGATCTAGCCGAAGATCTCAGAAAGGAAATTGACGATGGCTGTGTTGCAATGTTGGTGTGGTTGGATCATTCAAAGGTTTTTGATACCGTTAACCACATCATATTGATTCAAAAATTACAAAAAATCATGAATTTTTCCTCAACATCTACCGAATTAATTAAGTCATATCCAAAGGATCGAGTGTAGTGTGTTGAAATAAAACCATTAACAACCTGAACCTTTCTTCCCGTTATCAAGGGTGTTCCACAGGGCTCCATTCTCTGTCCTCTCCTCTTTTCCATCTATTCAAATGATCTTCCTGAACAGTTGCTCCACTGCAATGTAGAATGTATGTTGATGACTATACATAAGGGGCGTTTCATGTCAAGTGATCCAACTTTTGAAACCGATGTCTTCCGATCGGGATGAAATTTGCACCAAGATTAGTAACAAAAATAATAATTTTTCACAATTTCTATAGAAAAAAGTGATTTTTTCCTGAGGTTAACATATTGCGGAAATTTCAGTATCGAAGGCATGAAATTTTAGTTATGTATGTTACATACCGTCGGAAAGGTTAATTTGTCTAGTTTCTCAGTATATGCTTTATTTTTAAGGTTTTAGAAACACTTACTCACTAATAGGAAAAAATTCAAATTAGTGCATATGCTAAAAATTGAAAAACCGTTGTCTTGAGTTACAAAAAATTTTTTTTGATAGATATCCCACTCGCATCCCACTAAACGACCAAAAAGCTCTTAAAGGAAAGAGCTTTCTTTTGAGCAAAAAAAAAATTTCCTTTTTTGAAAAAAAGTCGAAAAATTTTTGATTTTGCAAATAAAGTAAAAAAAAATTTTATTTTTCTTAATTTTTTTTCCGAAAGACTGAAGAAATAGCTATCTAAACTATTTGGGACAAATTTTGCGAAGAACAATAGGTAAAAAGTTACATGGATGAGAAAAAACACCTGTTTGGCCAAAATGTCAAATTTCGACCCCCTCTAACTTAGAGAGTTCTAGACCGATCTTGTCGAAAAATAGTGTCTAAACGACTATCCAATAGGACTAAACTTGGCGCAAATTTCATCCCGATCGGAACACATCGGTTTCAAAAGTTGGATCACTTGACATGAAACGCGGGCGGATGTGAATGGTTTAAGTTTAAATCCTAAAAAATCCAAATGTATAAAAGGACAAAGAAAATTATTGAAAGTCCCAGTGTTTGTATTAACAATCAACCAATTGAAATATTTAATAAAGCAAAAAATCTTGGTATCATATTTAATAACACTCACACCTGGTTAGATCACATAATAGCTGCCTGTGGCAAAACATACGGGATGCTCAGAACACTTTGGCTTACGCAATATTACACACCAATAAAAATAAGGTTACTGCTTGCTAAAACGTATCTCATACCTACTCTTACCTACGGATGTGAGATTTTTGCAAGTTGTGATGGCGCTAGCAAATCAAAATTAAACGTTACTTATAACAACATTGCAAGATACGTTTATGGTCTCAGAAATTATAGAACTAATGGAGATTACCTCAATATAACTCCTTATTCTAAGAGAATATTTGGTGTGTTGTTCGAAGACCTGTTAAAAATAAGAACTTTAACATTTCTTCATAAAATTATAGTAACCCGAGAGCCATGTCATCTTTTTAATCGTTTGAGATTAAGTCTACTCAGAAGAAATAGAAATTTAGTTCAATTTAGTCATCATACATTGATATCTGCAATACGTCTTTGGAATATTATACCTCCAACAATTAAAGAAACCAGCAACGCGTTAGAATTTAAAAAAAAAATATTATTTGAATTTTGTCATAGATAACTTTTTTTCAATAGAATGTTTTATTATTACAGATTATTTGTTTATAATTTGTTAACTGTAGAATGACAATATGTATATCAGATTTAAGATAAGAGTCTCTGCTAATATAAAAAATTATTTTTATGAGAAAAAAAAAGGATGATGTTAAAATATATGTTGAAGAATTTTTAATGTTTTTCTAGTGTTTTTAAGAAATTTGCATTTGTGAAAAAAGTATTTTTTGAATCATCGTCCTATTTTAAACTTTGTTTTCAAATGTTTATGTATCCAATTTGGGCCATTTTGGACTAAATAAAAACGAGTTTACCAATTCCTTGCCAATTTCGTTGGCAAAAGATTTTCTTTATTTAATGCAGAAAATAAGTTTTTTTCTATTGACATCTGAAATGAGTGGTTTCCTACGTGCTATACGACGTATTCCGAAAAATTCCTTCATGGATGTCTTTGCCAAAGGATTAACTGATTTTAGAACCAATTTGAGAAACAGTAACTCTGCAATTTACTGCCTTACTGGCGCCAAAATTGTTTGCTTTTCGCTCTCAATTACGAGGGCGGATCAATAAGCCCGTGACTTTCACAATGAAAAAAATTTATTTTCCTTTTAACTCAATAGCTCAATACACTTAGTCCAATATTTCTCAAATTTTTGTTTGATCAATAATTTCATCGTTGGAGCTAAATCTCTTTCCACCGAGTCATTTCTTTAGGTTTGAAAATAGGAAATAGTCACTGGGGTCTAAATCCGGAGAATATGGCGGATGAGGCACCAATTCGTAGAACTTTTTTCTTGGCCATATGGGGTCGTTTCTTTTAAAATCCTCGTTAAATCGGTCCAATATGTTGGCATAATATTCTCCGTTTATTGTTTTTCTCTTTTGAAGGTAATCGATGTGGATTATCCCGCGTGCATGGCAAAAAGCTGTTGCCATCACCTTATTGGCCAACAAACTTACCTTGGCCTTCTTCAGAGCCGATTCACCCGGAGGAACCCATTGTTTATACTGCTGCTTGGTCTCCGGAGTATTGTAATGGATCCATGTTTCATCCACAGTTACAAAGCGCCACAAAAACTCATTCGAATTGCGGTTAAACAATTCCAAACAATCCTTTGAAGTTGTCACACGATTACGTTTATGGTCAATTCAGAGCAAACGCAGGACCCATCTTGCAGACAGCATTCTTAAACCCAACTGAACCCATTGAAATCGATGTTGCAGGGTCCCCATAGTATTTATCAAGCTTTTCCTTGGTTTGATTGATGGTTTTTTTTTCGCAAAAAATAATGTCGAAATTCACTTTTTTCAATTAAAAAAAAAAAAAAAATACACGAGGTTGTATGTTTTGAACAGCTGTTAAACGCAAAGTAAATGACGGAACTTGCTCAAAATTTTACAGTAGTCTATATTTCATATATTTGCGTGGGAAGTTCGAAAAGTCACGGAATTATTGATCCGCCCTCGCAGTTGAAGGGGCGATCGGAACGGGATTTTTAAAAAATATATAGTTTTGATCGATGTACAGCACGAAGGTGTGGCTGCTGCCAATATTCAAGATATTACACAAAAATATATACCCTTATTTCTGAGCTTTAGGATAATGTTTCTCACGTCAGCAGCGATTTCTTTGATTTTCGAACTTATCTCACATTATATAAAGAAATAAAATTAAGTCAAATCAACTTAATATAAACAAATTTGTCTTCTACATATACAAAATCAAAGTTTCGCCTGCTTTTTATTTTTAAATGATTCTATGTTACATCTTTTTGATTATAATTACTTATTTTTCTAAAAAAAACTGGACTTTACGACATAGAATATATAAATAAATAAATAAATAATAACAACACCGTACACACAAATCACAAATTAATCTTAACGCTAGTATCACAGAACATTAACTATTTTAAGTTTGCACAGATAAATGATTTATTTTGTGAATGAGCGTGATTTCAACAGACAGACTGACGAACGGGCAGACGGACATAGCTATATCGACTCCAGTTGTTATAAGGTTGAAGAATATAAATACATTATGAGGTCATAAATTAATTTTTCTAGGCTTTACACACAGAATGACAAACTGATATATACCCTCTGCACAGTGGTGTAGAGGCTATTACTGGATACGCGTGAACCAAATTTTAGTGGCATTGTGAATTATTTGTGGCATGCAGACTATAGAAAGTTCATATCTGATTTTATTCGTATATGGGGACTAGGTCAAAAAATGGACCGCTCATGGCAATGTTTCTCAAAAACATATATAAACCAAATTTGAAAAAAATCTATGCAATATTTTTTTGTATTTATAGATTCAAATGAAGATCGGGAATTAGCTTTAAATAGGGACAATGACTAAAAATGGTTCTAAAGGGTTTATTTTTGTAGTACTAATTAGTAAGTGTAAGAAACACATATACCAAATGATAATCTGTATCTTACGTCCATTTGAATCGGTCTGATAGGGATTATTTCTATGAAAATTAAATTTTTTTGACATGCTGGTTCTTTTCCTTTAAGATTTTTTTAATTAATTTTTGGACTTATCGATAGCATCATCAAATTATCACAACAAAACTGAGGATTGGGATAATTACCGTCTCAGTTTTAATGCTTTCAAAAAGGCGACACTCTGGGCTAAGGACCAGTTTCTATGAGGAACTTGAGGGAACTAGCGAAGCGGCAAGGCATCGTAAAGTCCTTTCCAAGGACCCGAGCACGCCGGGTTTTCTTCTGAAACCTGATGGCAGTTTTGCGGAAAGCAGCAAAGATACTATTGAACTTCTAGTGGACACTCACTTCCCGGGTTGCAAAGATGAGATGATGGAAGACAGCTCCACGAGCGCTCTCACGTCAGCCGCAATTCCCGAATATGGGCAAATTAGATCAGTAGTGGATGAAAGCAAAGTAGAGTGGGCGGTACGATCATCTAAGCCTTACAAGTCAGCAGGGCCAGATGGTATATTCCCGGCTCTTTTGCAGGAGTCCTTACAGACAATAATGCCATGGCTCTTAATGATCTTTTCAGGCAGCCTGGCATCAGGGTACATACCAAAGGAGTGGAGAGAGGTTAGAGTGGTCTTTATCCCCAAAGCGGGAAAGATAAACCATAATACCGCAAGTGACTACAGAACTATCTGTCTGTCATCATTTTTACTGAAAACATTGGAGAGACTGGTAGATGTCTATGTGAGAAGTAAGCTCACACCGGACAACTTCTGTAAAGCTCAACATGCATACCTCAAGGACAGGTCGGTGGATACGGCTTTACACGAAGTAGTGGGAACGGTTGAGGTTGCTCTTCATTATAAGGAATATGTTTTGGCTTCTTTTTTGGACGTGAAAGGGGTGTTCAATAATGTGATCGATCCTAAAAACCTTGGGTAGTATGGGTACGGATACACAGATAATCTTATGGACGGGCAACACTCTGAAGAGCAAGGTGAAAACTCGAAAATAGGTGGGGGGAAGCGAGGAAGGTGGTGACGAGGGGAACTCCACAAGGGGAGTGGAACCTGGTGATCAATAAAATCCTACAATCTTTTGACAGAACGAGCACCAAAGTGGTCGCCTATGCGGATGATATTGTGCTTCTGGTCATAGATAGATTTCTGTCAACGACCGGTGACCTCATGAAGTCGACATTAGGTAAAATCCTGAAATGGCCAAGTGAAACCCGTCTGGGGGTCAACCCTTCTAAAGCCGAGTTGGTTCTCTTTATTAGAAGGACGAAGGTAACTGAATTCAATCCTGTAAGACTGGACGGGAGGAAATGGTACTGTCAAAGGAGGCGAAGTATTTGGGTGTTATTCCGGACCCTAAACTCACTTGGTCGAGGAACGTAGAGGAAACGACTAAGAAGGAGTTATGTGCCTTCTACACCTGCAAACCGCAGATCATCCACTGGATGTACTGTGCGATAATTAGACCTATTTTGACCTTTGGTACTCTGATGTGGTGAGGAGCTGTGAACTTAGGAGCCAGACTTTCTGGACTCGAGAAGGTATAGAGATTGGCCTGTCTAGGCACCACCGGAGCCATTATATCGGCACCACAGGCGGGTCTGGAGGTAATGCTGAACATCATGCCTATTGATATTTTCATCAAGAGCACGGCAGCAAAAGTGGCTCTCCGTTTAAGGGAGTCATATAAGCTGGAACAATGCTCTTGGAGACACGGCACAATACTGCGGACAGTGTGCGGGATACAAATTGAGCGGGAAACCGATTATATGTCACCGGTGATGAACTTTGGGGGGAAATTTTAAGATCCAAATACCGACTAGGGAAGAGTGGGCCGCAAACTCTGTCATAGACAGGGCTGCGATCTCAGTGTATACCGACGGTTCGAAGATGGAAGAGGGTACAGGTTCAGGGGTCTACTCCGAACAACTTGACATTCAGGTAACTCGGAGAATTCCTGACAAATGTAGCGTTTTTCAGGCCGAGGTTCACGCAATTCTCATTGCAACGAAAATAATTCTGGAACGAAATATGGATCCAACGACCATTAATATTTTCGTGGACAGTCTTGCTGCTCTCAAAGCTCTGAAATCGAGGACAGTTAGATCGTAGTGTGTTAGGCAGCTGATCTTCAATTAAAGGTGGGCGCAACTGACCTCTTGCAGAATATCTCAAATCCTATGGCCCTTGCCTAATCCAAGGAGATCGAAATCACTCCTTGGTTTTGGTAAAGCGACAATCAGAATATTTATAGGAGTACTCACTGGACACTGTGTAATGGGGCGGATGGCCGAACGCACAGGTATCCCGAGAGTTGACTTCTGCAGGAGCTGTATGGATGTGGACGAAGAGCAGTCAGTGCAACATTTGCTGTGCGAATGTCCAGGACTGAAGGAGCGGCGCCTTAGTATCTAAGGCAAAGATTCTTCGATAACCTGGGCTGCATAGTAGGCGTTCCACTCGGCAACCTTGCGGACTTCTTGAGGAAATCTGGCTAGTTAAGGAGGAAGGCATTACGTACGAAAGGGGTCTTTTTTACTTGTTCTTTTCTTTTCTTTTTAATTTTCCATACCGCTTACACTACATATCTGTACTCTTTAATCTCACTTCCTATCTCTACCTTCCGGCACTTTCTAAAGGATAACACAATGGGCCATATGGCCTCCGAGTGTACCCGCCTTCGGGTGGGCGACCCATCCAACATAACCCAACCTATCAAATTATCATGAAAATAAGGTTAAAATTTGTATTCTTGAAAAAAAATTATAAATATTTTAATTTTTCTTAATTTTCTTTATTTTTTATATTTTCTTTTTTATCTTTTATCGTAAAGCATTTATCAAAAAACCATTTTGGTGATAAATGTAATGATGATATTAAAAACAAATGTTATAGCAAACGTTAAAATATTAATTTAGCCTATAACTGGTGGAGTTGGTATAGGCTCCGCTGGCGGCGTTGGAGGTGCTGGTACAGTAGAGCCAGTGGTAGGGGCATCAGTTGGAGCTGCGGTTGGGGCATTAGTTGGTGCCGCTGTTGGGGCATTAGTTGGAGCTGCAGTTGGGGCATTGGTTGGGGAATTAGTTGAAGCTGTGGTTGGGGCATTAGTTGGAGCAATTTTTGGTGCCTTTGTTGGTGTCTCTGTAGTTGCATTGGTTGGTTTACCGGTGGGTTGTTCAGTAGTAGCCAAACTAGTACTACCTATTGGTACACAATCTGGAGTACTTTGTGTTCTTAAACTTTCGCATTCCGGTGCTGGGATAAATTTATCGATTGTGATACAAATTTGATAATAATAACAAAAATACGTATCGTCCGCACAATTGACTATTACAGCGTTACCAACTTCCTGGCATTTGTAATACTCGGAGAAATTTTCATAATTTGGCCACAATGTTTCAAGATCGTTGGCCTCGCAAGCTGGATTGAAAGTTGTGCTATATTTTGGTATATTCGGAGACACGGTGTTGGGAGCTTGACTAGTTGAAAGTGCAGGAGCAGCTGTAGTTGAATTTTGAATTGCCACACAAACTGGTCCTGTTTCAGTTCTTAAGTTTTCGCATTTCGGTGCTGCTAAAAAACTAGCACATGGAGTACAAGTTTGAAAATAAAAACAGAAATACGTATCGACAGAACAGTTAGTTAATACTGGCTTTCCAACACCCTCGCATTTATAATATTGTTCGAAATTCTCATAATTTGGCCACAAGGTTTCAGTATCATTACCAGCACAAGCTGGTTCCATGGAAGTAGTATATTGAGGTATAGCCGAACATGCTGTAGCAATGCTATAATGGGCCAATGACAGTAAGCAAATTATTAAAAGCACTAAAAATAAAAATAATTTTGAATTTTACAAATTAAAGTTTTTTTTTCCAACATTTACTATTAATAATTGTACTTACCAGATTTCATATTTTCTCGGTGTTTAACGTTGTCTTCTAAGAACGTTTTAAAAAACACTGAACATTTAAAAAAAATCCAATTGTGTTTTGTGTTTTTTTTTTTTTTTTTTTCATTAAACCTCTTAAGTTGTCAGATTTTTATCAGAGCGTCAGTGTTAGTTAAGATTAGGAAAAATTCACATGAACTTCAAATTAAGAAATATAATATTAATGAATGGATATTCAATATAAATATAAAAAAATGTTATTACTCCTAATGTGGAAAAATCCATGGAACATACAGTGAGCGACAAAACATATGCACGAACTTGGTATGAACTCACTGGGATTTAATTTATTTTTATTTATAAATAACGACGATAGATCCTCGACCTGCCGGCTAAAAGCAAGAAAATGGATAAAAAATAAAAATAATTCAGGTCGGCTCAAAACAATTGAAAACAAGTAAGAAAATTATAGTCGGTCTAGACCGATTATACGATACCCTATACCATGCGTTTAGAGACCCTATCTCTCAGGTCCAACTAACTAGATATAGAAAATAGGCATAAATCAAATTTGAGTGGGATTTTTATTAATTTTTTTGGCTGCAGATATGAAAAAGTTCATATCGGATGCTATACCTATATGGGGACTAGGCCCAAAAGTGGACCGATCCTGACTATGTTTGGTAAAGTCTCTTGTATTTTGCAAAAATATATACAAACAAAATTTGAGAAAAAACAGTGCAATATTTTTGTTTTTTGATAGATTTAGGTGAAGATCGGGAAGCAGCTCTATATGGGGCCTATGACTAAGAGTTGTCCCATAGGGATCATTTTTGGACTACCGATTAATGGATGTAACAAACACATACAAACCCAATTTGACTAAGATTTATATGATAATTTGGTTCTTATGGCAATTTATGTTGATTTCATAGGGGTCATTTGTATGGGGGCTAGGTCTGAACATGTACCGATTCTCACCAATTTCAATAGCGTTCATCCTGTGTGTGATAAAAGCTTGAATACCAAATCTCATTAAAATATATTCACATGCGCGACCTGTAGTTTGATTACAAAGTTTACATGGACATACATACGGACGGACGGACGGTCATCACTAAATCGAATCAGAAAGTGATTCTGATTCGATCGGTATAATAAAAGATGGGTCTAGGTCAAATATTTTTGGTAGTTACAAACAGCAGCACACTATGTGGTTTGGGTATAGTGATACTTATATGAAAAATCCATTTTTTTTATTTTGATCCATTCTATCTTTTTTCCTGAGAAACAATTAGAAACTAGTCGGTTGTGGATTTCACTCAATAGATGACAACCCCCATTAAGGTCAGTTCAAAATGACCGCTTAAAACTTGAACATTACACGCTTTTATATGTGAATATAGATTATTTTTTATATGTAACTACAAAAATAAAAATAATAAAACCAATATATTATTTATTAGATGGATGTTTATAGTGTAAATTTTCTATTAATAAAAAAAGAAATTTCATCATTTACTTTTAAAAAATATTGGTTTGCTCATGTTAAATATTTAACAATTTCACCGATTTCAACAGCGTTCGTCCCATGGCCAATAAAACCTAATATACCAAACAAACATCAGAAAAAATCATTACACCCTGACCACATAGTGGTGTAAGGTATTCAATACTACAATTAATTAATATTGACAAGTATAAATAAAACAAGTAAAAAAATTATAGTCGGTCGACTATACGATACCCTATACCATGCGTTTAGAGACCCTATCTCTCAGGCCCAACTAACTGGATATAGAAAATAAGCATAAATCAGATTTGAGTGGGATTTTTATTAATTTTTTTGGCTGCAGATATGAAAAAGTTCATATCGGATGCTATATCTATATGGGGACTAGGCCCAAAAATGGACCGATCCTGACCATGTTTGGTAAAGACTCTTGTATTTTCCAAAAATATATACAAACAAAATTTGAGAAGAATCAGTGCAATATTTTTGTTTTTTGATAGATTTAAGTGAAGATCGGCAAGCAGCTCTATATGGGGCCTATGACTAAGATTTGTCCCATAGGGATGATTTTTGGACTACTGATAAATGGATGTAATAAAAACATACAAACCCAATTTGACTATTATTTATATGATAATTTGGATCTTATGGCAATTTATGTTGAGTTCATAGGGGGTCATTTGTATGGGGGCTAGGTCTGAACATGGACCGATTCTCACCAATTTCAACAGCGTTCATCCTATGGCCGAAAAAGTCTTATATACCAAATTTCACCAAAATATATTCATATTTGCGACCTGCAGTTTGATTACAAGCTTTACATGGACACACAGACGGACGGACGGACGGACGGACATCGTTAAATCGAATCACATAGTGATTCTGATTCGATCGGTATAATAAAAGATGGGTCTAGGTCAAATATTTCTGGTAGTTACAAACAGCAGCACAAAGTCATTATACCCAAACCGCATAGTGGTATAGGGTATAAAAAAGTAAGAGTGTTAAGTTCGTTTGAGCAGAATAAAAGCCAAAATTTCACATTATAATGACTAGAGCTTTTACAATGATGTTTAAAATTAATTAGATGATTAACAATAATATTAGGTAATTTCGTGCTTTTTTAATTAAAATTATTAAATGTAATGAGCATAAATGTAAACACATATAATTACATATATTTGGTTTCGGGAAGAGTCACCAACCCTCATCAGTAACCAAAAGTAGTAGATAGTTTGTTTAGTAAAAAGTTAAATTCATATCCATTTGCTGAAAACAACCAAGTGAGAATTCAAGCAAAAGTTATACTATTTAAGCCTCTTCCAATATAACAAACTAAAATATAAAACAACTTTTAAACAAATATGTTTGTATATGAGTACACATTGCATACTACAATATACATGTTTGTTTTTGTCTTGAAAAAACAAGAAAAACAATTTGTTTTTGCCAGACTTACATTTAGCGTTAACGGCGCACAGTGGACCATATTTTGAGAAGGCGGCCAAAAATCATTTTTTTTTTGTTACCGATTTTAAAGTTATGTTATTCATTTGAAAGTAAATACTAGTAAACCTCGGGAGCCAAAAAATTGCGACTCTATCTCAACTATATCACAGCGAACAGGGTCTTCGAAAATGGGCTTTCTCAGTATTTTGCTAAAATTAAAAATTTTTTTGTAAATTTTTATTTTTGAACGACTGTAACTTTTTTGGTTTAAAAGATTTTGAAGTGAAATAAATTTTATATACTTTTGTGGCTTCCATACTATTAATGTTAAAAATCTAAAATCACTGAGTCATTCCGAAATTTAAAAAAAAAAATTTTTTTTAAAAAAGGTTCAAATTTTCCGAAAATCCGAAGTCTTGCACTCTTCTATAGTACGAACCCTCCCCTATACTCCTATACCACATTATACACCCGCCAGTTTCCGCCCGTGTGCACCAGAACAATTTTTCTGACCCAAGGTTAGATATTTTCTGCAAAATTTATGAATACAAAAGTTGTCCACTATGTGGTTAGGATAACTTAAGTTTGAGGTGATGTTTGTAACTGCCAAAAATATTGGACCTTTATCCATCTTTTATTATACGGATCGACTCAAAAACACTTTCTGAGTCGATTAAACGATGTCCATCCGTCCGTCTGAGTGTTATGAATACAAAAGTTGGTAGTACCGGTGCACCGCGGTGTATTTTTTTGCGTGTCGGTAGAGTTTTCAGGAGTTGTTATAACTTATAAAAAAGGGTTGAGATATAATGCGCTTAATTGTTAGAGGTACATTTACATAGGTATCTTTCAAAAACGTTAATAATCTGAATTAGAGTTATATAGTTTAAATAACTGACAAAATGGGAAACAATTTAAATAACAGGTAAATGGTAAAAAAAAAAAATATTGCGACATAGCCCTTTAAGATATGAGCAGGTATGCTTCACCTTTTAAAAGGGGTTAGGGTGTGGGTTTTTGTGCTTCTAAAAGTGGTAATAAAAGATAAAAATTTTTATTTTACATAATTGCAAGAAAGAGTTTCCACAATTATTATTCATTACAATTTGTGCAATGGCTAAGTACTGTTACAGAGATCTGGCATATATTTATTTTCAACGAAATGATGTAGACGATGTAATTTTGCACATAGTGAGCAACGACTTCTTTAAGAATTGTAACCTAGAAGACATTGAAATGCACAAAGGAAAAATTACTAATTTTGCATCGAATTTGAAAAGACGGAATGCTCTCATAGCAAGGCAAAGATGTAAAAACGTTACCAAGACTGGTTAATAAAGGAACTTATTTTTGAGAGTGCATCTACAACTGCCAATGAAAGTGGAAAATGGGTCGACCAGCAAAACAAATAATTGAAAAAATAGTAGAAGCGAGCCCAAGGCGCACAAAGAGGATTTTGAAAAGCATTCCTACACCAATTGAAGATAAGAAATTTACGCCGGAAGAAGCGTTCGCCCTATTTTTGGATTTGAAATTGACCAAAAATCAATATAAGGAATTGCGGAAGTGAACGAATGAAAAGAATTGTGGGATCTTTCCAGAGTATCGAGATTTATATATCTGCCAAAAAAGAATGCTTACCTTCACAATCTGCTATTAGTGTCACTTCAACATTAGCAGAAATAAAAGTCCAAGATCTCCTTGAACATACTGCAGAACGATTGCTAAATACGTTTGATACTGATCATTTAAAAAGAATTGGTAATGGCAGCATTACTTTAATTTCTAAATGCAGATGTGATGGATCCTCTGGTCAGAAACAATACAAGCAATTTAATGCCGAAAATTCATCAGATGCTAATTTATTTATGGTATATTTCGTTCCATTGTGCTTAACAAAGAGGTATAGCGTCTAAGAGCCGTCAACTAGTAGAGCAACAGATATTGATATATGGAAAAATGAAATTCCTTCTTCAACAAAGTATTGCAGACCAATAAAATTTGCATTCAAAAAAGAAACCAAAGATGTCATAACTGAAGAAGTTCAAAAAATAAAAGATCAAATTAAGGAACTTCAACCAGTAATATTTAAATTTGATGATCAAGACATTGAAGTACATTTTAAAATGTGTATCACAATGATTGATGGAAAAGTTGCACAAGCTTTAACTGGAACAAGGTCAACGTCAAGCTGCATTATATGCCAAAAGACATCAAGTCAATTAAGCCAACCCCTACCACCAGACGATAGTTTTATGGAAGCCTACGAATTTGGAATGTCCCCTCTTCATGCTAGAATACGTTTTATGGAGCACATTCTTAAATTGGATTATGATTTGGAATTTGATCCATTAGGCGAAACAGTGAGAAAAAAATGAAGAAAAAAGAAAGCAAAAAAAAAACAAATTCAACAAAAATATTTACAGCTAGGCCTCGTAATCTACCAACCAAAACAAGAGGAAGGAAACACAAATGATGGAAATACTGCAAGGAGATTTTTTTCCGATCCGGAAACTGCAGCATCTATCACAGGTGTAGATCATGAATTAATAAGACGATTCAAAATCATATTACAAGTTCTAGCATGCAGCAGAAAGATAAATGCAAAAAAATTTGGAGAGTACGCCAATAAAACAGCTGTACTTTATAATGAAAAATACTCTTGGAGATATATGCCATCCACAGTTCATAAAATTTTGTACCATGGGGAACAAATAATTCAAAACAATATGCTACCAATAGGAGATCTATCTGAAGAAGCGCAAGAAAAAAAGAACAAGGACTACAGATTCTTTCGCGAGCACAACACAAGGAAAATGTCCACTATTTTGTTGTGCAAGTAAATTTTGTCCGGAAATGCCAAACTTTGGCCCCCGTAAATATTTTAGTCCTAATGTTCACAAGGGCCAAAGGTTTGCTTTTTTTTTTTTAAAAAGAGCCCGAGTTAAAGTATAATTTATTAAGCAGCGAACGCAAAAGTTACCTGATAGAGAAGTTTCAAGATAGAGAAGTTTCAATGAAAAAGTCGTATGTTTTTACTTCAGTATAAAATTTTTTTTATTGCCTTTTTAAATATTTCTATATCAATTTTTATTGTAAATTTATAAAATACATAAATTCTGAAATCAAGAAAATTGTTAACTATACAAAAAAGAGTATAACTTATTGTTGGTGTACTGAAAAACTACTTTAAATCAAACAATTTTAGAAAATATTTCTTCTTAATAGCCTTGATTTTCATCTTCAGTTGTCTAGCTTCTTCGTCTAATTCAGTTGTCGAATGTTGGACATATATGGATCTGAAGTGCACAACAAAATAGTGATAAGGTCTTCCTTAGTGCAACATCTGGAAATTTTTCTTGTGTTGTGCTCGCAGAAGAATCTGTAGTCTTTGTTCCTTTTTTCTTGCGCTACTTCAGATAGATCTCCTATTGGTAGCACATTTTTTTGGTTTATTTGTGTCCCATGGTACAAAATTTTATGAACTCTGGATGGCATATATATTTCCAAGAGTATTTTTCGTTATAAAGTGTATGACTCAACCCTTTTTTATAAGTATATAACAACTCCTGTCAACTCTACCGTTTCCTTTGTCTGTCGGTATAAAAAACAACAAACTCACGCAAAAAAATACCCCGGTACGACCAACTTTTGTATTCATAACACACAGATTTTGAGTCGAAACGTATAATAAAAGATGGGTATAAGTGTATTTTTGGTAGTTACAAACGTCAGGGCAAACTCATTAAACCCTAACCACATAGTGGAAAACTTTTGTATTCATAAATTTTGAACAAAATATCTGACCTTGGGTCAGAAAAATTGTTCTGGTGCACACGGACGGAAACTGATGGGTATACAATGGGGTATAGGAGTGTAGGGGAGGGTTCGGACTACAGAAGAGTGCAAGACTTTTTTTGATGGCTTTTGATGGGCAGGAGTTATGCTATATTAACTAGATTTTCGGGAAATTTTGACCTTTTTAATTTTTTTTTTTAACTTCTAAACGACTCATTGACCTTATATCTCTAACATTATTAGCTTAGAGGCCACAAAAGTATACAAAATTTGATTTACTTTAAAATCTTTTAAAACAAAAAAGTTACAGTCATTAAAAAATTAAAATTTACAAAGAAATTTTTAATTTTAGCAAAATACTCAGAAAGTCCATTTTCGAAGACCCTGTTCGCAGTCATATAGTCGAAATGGAGTCGCAATTTGTGGCTCCCGAGGTTCACTGGTATTTACTTTCAAATGAATAACATAACGTTAAAATCGGTAACCATAAAAAAATGATTTTTGGCCACCTTCTCAAAATATGGTCCACAGGTGTCGTTAATCGCTTGTTTCGTCTAGAGGATCCAAATGAAATACCAAATTGCTGCAGATTATGACGAACATTTTAAGCTTAACTAGTGCGACCAACTCGACCTATTACAGACAGGAGAATGTTTACAACAGACAGACAGACAGAAGGACATCGCCAGATCCTTTTATATGGATCAAGAATATATATATATATATGGGGGATTTCATGTCAAGTGCACCAACTTTTGAAACTGATGTCTTCCGATCGGGATGAAATTTGCACTAAGATGAGTTCTATTGGATAGTAGTTTAGACACAATTTTTCAACAAGATCGGTCCAGATCTCTCTGAGTTAGAGGGGATCAAAATTTGACATTTTGGCCAAACAGGTGTTTTTTCTCATCCATGTAACTTATTACCTATTGTTCTTAGAAAATTTTCTCCCAAAGAGTTTAGATAGCTATTTCTTCAACATTTCGGAAAAAATACTTTAAAAAAAAAATTTTTTTGACTTTTTTTTTGCTAAATTAAAATATTTTTTGCCTTTTTTTTCAAAAAGGGCATTTTTTTTTTTTTTTTTTTCATAAGAAAGCTTAGGATTTTTTCTCTAAGAGCTTTTTGGTTGCTTAGTGGGATGGGAGTGGGATATCTATCAAAATAAATGTTTTGTAACTCAAGACAACGGTTTTTCAATTTTTCACAAATGCACTATTTTGAATTTTTTCCTATTTGTGTGTAAAACCTTACAAATAAAACTTATACTGAGAAACTAGACAAATTAACCTTTCCGAAGGTATGTAACATACCTAACTTAAATTTCATACCCTCGATACTGTAATAGCCAGAACATGTTAACCTCAGGAAAAAGTCACTTTTTTTCTATAGAAATGTTGAAAAATTATTATTTTTTATTTATTTGTAATAATAATTAAATTAATATATAATAATAATAATATTAAGAATAAAAAGATAAATAATTTAATAAAATTTAATCCTAATTACATTAGATCCATTTATATCATAACTATTTTTATACTTAATTTATTGTATCTGATTAAGTATTTAAGTCTTGCAAATTTTTAAATACCCAGTCTTTCATCCAGCTTTTTTGTCGCCTTTATTTACCGCGTTTTTTGTCAATCCTTTCTTGCTGTTACTAGGTTCCGCTGTTGATTTCGCTGCTGGTTTATTTGTTGTCTTTGGAAAGAAATCACATTGAATAGAGGCAGAAAACTTTTTCAACTTGAGTCTACCATCGACAAGCGGTATAAAAGCATGGTATTCAGCGGTGCCATCGATTATTAGCGCAGCATCGAATCTGCTCTTCAGTATTTTCAATGTTTCCTGATGATCCTCTTTGCTACTAAAAACTATTTTAGTTTCTTTACAATAATTCTTTGCCCAATGGAATAAAGCAGTCGCATCTAAGATGCGATCTTGATGAGAGCACTGGAGGCTATACTTCGCTGCATTTCTTTTAAGGGTTGCTCCATCACATGCTCCTTTACCATGAGCAGTAGGATGTAAATGCCACTCAGCTGTCATTCCAAAATATTTTTCATGGGCCATAAGATTTGCGAAGCTACTTTTGTTTTTAAAATGTTGTCGAGCTCCGTCCGAAACGTAGTATACCTTCTTTACTGTAAATTTAGATTTTAGATATTTTAATATTATCTTCTGGTACTCATAAACTGCAACGGTATATGTTTTAAATCGTCGGATATGATTTCCATACTTTTGGGTACCACTTTTTCATCTTTCATGTAATAAATAACTACTGTGAATATAGTTGCTTGGTCGTTATTGAAGTTGAATGCTTGTATGGCATCCTGAAGAACATATTTATAGTTTTCTGCGAAATCATATGAAATAACGAATTCACTAGACTTCAAATGTATCTTCAAATCCTTGAAGAATGACCATTGCTCTTTGACTAAAAAGTCATGGGTTCTCAAGTTTAGCAATCCTGTACACATTTCTTCCACAAAATCATCCACATTTAAAATGATTGTTTTCAATGTGCATCGGTCATTCTGAATCCAAGAATCAAATTTGACCTCCTCTATATATTCTCTATCTAAAGAGTTGATTAAATTTTCTTTGATGAATGTGGTTTTCGGGCAATTGGTACATTCACCTAAGTGGCAAGAAGTTGTTGCATTAGGACACATAGTCAATTTAAGGCAATCGCGGTAATCGTGTAAATCTTCTGCCGAATCATATGTTAAATACTTTAAGTTGATTTCCTTCAACATCAGTTTAACATTTTCATGGTAAATGCAAACGCATACTGTGTGAATTCCGCTGCTTCCTGCCAAAACGCAATGTTTTGGCCTCATTTGGGTAAATTTCGTGAAGCCAATTTTAACATCCCCGTGTTCAGATTGAAATGTTGCAAACAACTTTTTCAGGTTACAGAGAACCATTCTCTTCTGTTATGTTATGAAGGTATATTACATACCTTCGAAAAGGTTAATTTGTCTAGTTTCTCAGTATAAGTTTTATTTGTAAGGTTTTACACACAAATAGGAAAAAATTCAAAATAGTGCATTTGTGAAAAATTGAAAAACCGTTGTCTTGAGTTACAAAACATTTATTTTGATAGATATCCCACTCCCATGCCACTGAGCGACCAAAAAGCTCTTAAAGGAAAAATCCTAAGCTTTCTTATGAAAAAAAAGGCAAAAAATGCTTTGATTTAGCCAAAAAAAAAAGTCTAAAAAAAAAATTTTTTTTTTAAAGTATTTTTTCCGAAATATTGGAGAAATAGCTACCTAAACTATCTGGGAGAAAATTTTCTAAGAACAATAGGTAATAAGTTACATGGATGAGAAAAAAAACACCTGTTTGGCCAAAATGTCAAATTTTGATCCCCTATAACTCAGAGAGATCTTGACCGATCTTGTTGAAAAATTGTGTCTAAGCTACTATCCAGTAGGACTAACCTTGGTGCAAATTTCATCCCAATCGGAAGACATCGGTTTCAAAAGTTGGAGCACTGGACATGAAACCCCCCATATATATATATATAATGGGGTCTCCGGAATTAATTTCGATAAGTTACAAACGGATTGACAAGCTGATAAAAATTAAGTTATGGTTTTATACGATTGCAGATTAACCGTCAGAAATAATGAACACATCATGTACACTTGCTTAAAAAAAGTACTTTTAGTTTTTTTATTTATTTATAGTTTATTGCCTCTAATGATTTTTATGCAAAAAAGAAAAATTATAAAAAGAAAAATTAAAAAAAAGTATTCGTACATTTGACATTTTAATACAGAAAAACGAAATTTACGTTATATACTGTTTAAGTTAGTAATTTTTTGGATATACTTTGCGATTTAGGATTTCTGTGAGCCGATTTGGCATCGACTGTAAAACATCCTCATCCAAAATGACGTTTTTACCATTTCCTTTGAGGTTATTTTATGCTGACGGATTCTGCGCTCCAACAAATTCCACAAATACTCTACAGAATTAAGATCGGGTGATTGGCATACTAATTTCACACAGTTCGACATTGTGTGCCGTATGTTTGAGTTTATTACCTGTTGGAACGAAAATATTATGCGCTTTGTTTTATTTTTCTTTGTTTTATTTTTAATGTTTATGTATCCAATTTGATCCATTATAGATTCAATAAATACGTCTTTATGGACCCCGTTGCTCGCCATACACCCCAAAACACTTTTTCCTTTAATGCCGAAAATACAAAATTTTCTTTCATCTACAAATAAAAAACGGTCCCTAAATGCTGGAGCCTTGTTTACATAATAATATGCAGAGTTCATACGTTTTTTTAATATTTTGAGAAACGTATCTTGATGAATGTTTTTGCTGAATGATTCTTTGATTTTAGAACTAATTTGGGAAGCAGTAATTCTAGGATTTACTATTTCACTGAAATAAACGTAGTTTGCTTTTTGCGTTAAGTTAGTTTGGAAGAACGACCAGAACGAGTTTTGACAAAATTGTATTAGTGTATTTGTAATTTTAAGGACGTACTGCATTGACTCCGCCTATGATACGAGATATCTCACGAAATGATTTACTGTCATTTCTACGCTTTAGGATAATTTTCCTTTCGCTTTGTTTGATTTTGGAACTTATCTCAAAATATAGTTTCCAAAATAAATATAATTAAATCAAATCAACTTTATGCTAATAAGTTTGTCTTCTAACTAGTCGGGAAGTTGCTTTTCTTTGTAAATTAAGTTTACCATCATGTAATTAGGATAATTAGGATTGAAAATGAAATATGTCTAGAAAAATATCTACGCCAAAAATCAAACATTTTTTTTTTGCCAAAATTTTGCTTCCAAAAAAATGTGTTAGCTCGCCGCAAGTCTGCCTGCAAAGTTTCAGCTCGATTGGATCACGGAAAAAGGCTTAAAAATCGATCCAAAGTTTTGTCGAAAAGCAGAGAAGCAGACTCTACGAGTTAATATAAAGTGAGTAAAAATAAAATAAAAATCATAAAAGGAACTATAATTCGGTGTCATTGTTTTCTTAAAAACTTATATAAAAGCACATTAACTATAAAACTTAATTTAAAGATTTATTTTTGTAACCAAACAAGTTTTTTAGGGAGGGTATATATCAGTTTGTCATTCCGTTTGTAATGAAACGAACAATTTATGTGCGACCCTAGAAAGTATTATGGATCCTTACAACAACTCGAGTCGATATAATGATGTCCGTCTGTCTGTATGTCTCTTGAATTCACGCTAATTTCCATAGATATTTTACCTGGGTTCAATTAGGATAATATTTATTACTAGCAGATTCCAGCCCTCGAAATTCGAGTGCAAATTCTAGGAAATTTTATTTTTTCATTAAATAAGGACCCTAAAGGTATGCTAATCAATTATAGCCAATTCACAAATCAACACAAAAAACAAACTTATTTTTGTTACAAGCACATTAACAAATTTAATGAACACACACATAGCATAGTATAATTTTATGTATGTGTTAGTAGCAACTTTAAATGCAATTTACTCAAAATAAAGGAAAAAATTTAAAAATCTGTAAATCTGCAAAACGGCTAAAAAGAAATACCTTTCAAATAATATACGTTTGGTCAAAATCTGGAAAAAACGGTAGAACAAAACATCGGTCACAAGAAATCGCCTAACCTATTAAGATTATAGATATATTTCGTTGGTATTGAATTTGGAACCTCTAGGAACCTCTAGGAATAATGAACGAAATGTAAAGTTACTCATATAAAACAAGTAAGAAAATTATAGTCGGTCTAGACCGACTATACAATACCCTATACCATGCCTTTAGAGACCCTATCTCTTAGGCCCAACTAACTGGACATAGAAAATAAGCAAAAACCAAATTTGAGTGGGATTTTTATTAATTTTTTTGGCTGCAGATATGAAAAAGTTCATATCGGATGCTATATCTATATAGGGACTTGGTCGAAAAATGGACCGATCCTGATCATGTTTGGTAAAGTTTCTTGTATTTTGCAAAAATATATACAAACAAAATTTGAGAAGAATCAGTGCAATATTTTTGTTTTTTAATAGATTTAAGTGAAGATCGGGAAGCAGCTCTATATGGGGTCAAAGGGATCATTTTTGGACTGCTCATTAATGGATGTAATGAACGCATACAAACCCAATTTGAGTAAGATCTATATGACAATTTGGATCTTATGGCAATTTATGTCGATTTCATATGGGTAATTTGTATGGGGGCTAGGTCTGAACATGGATCGATTCTCACCAATTTCAATACCGTTCATCCCATGGCCGATAAAAGCTTATATACCAAATTTCATCAAAATATATTCATATTTGCGACCTGCAGTTTGATTACAAGGTTTACATGGACACACAGACGGACGGACGGACGGACATTGTTAAATCAACTCAGAAAGTGATTCTGATTCGATCGGTATTATTAAAGATGGGTATAGGTCAAATATTTTTGGTTGTTACAAACAGCAGCACAAAGTCATTATACCCAAACCACATAGTGGTATAGGGTATAAAAACTAAAAATAGTGCAAAATGTACATATACAGTGAGCGACAAAACAATGAAAACTTTTAACAAAATATATTTTTGGCCAATACCAAAAAAGTGGATCATAAAATTAAAAACGCTTTTATTAAATTTAAAATTTGGATTTTTTATTTATAAACATTAAATTGTTGATGATATCCATTGAAATTGTTTGCCACTCTGAATTACCGGCCTCTATGAGATCTGTCTTGTTTGTGTAATTTCGTGTCCGTATTTTTCGATCTACAATATCCCATAGATCTGATATCTGATGATTGGGCTGGCCATTCCAAAATACTAACTGCATTAGATTGTAGCTATTCGGTTACAACTTTGGAGGTGAGTATTGGGTCATTGTCATGTTGGAACCTCCAGACCAGGGGCATATTTTCCTCCGCATATGGATACATTACGTCATTCAGAATTTTAGTATCATTTACCACATCAATTGTACCCATTCCTTGGCCTGAAAAGTAACCCCATATTGCCATCGCCAAATTTAACAGTTTTATTTGTATATTTTGGGTCTAGTCTTTTTTCCTTTCATCGTCGTACAAAAGTTCATCCAACATGGCCTCTAAAATTGAACTAGGAGCATCTGAAAATAGAACAGTATTCTGTGTTCTTTAGCAAAATGCGAGCCAGATGACTTTTTATTTGCTATCACTCATTTCTCCACACGACGATAACAACCAAGGTAGGCCGCAATTCCTCGTCGGGAAAAAGTTCGGACACACCATATTTTTATTGCAGATTGTTAATGTTAATGTTCAGGTAGCATTTTTGGAAATTTTTTAAACCTCTTGCTTTTAAATAATCCTATCTTTAACTGGTTTTACGGAACCTCCGCCAATATGATGAGTCACCACCGTACCTCTCTCACGATATTTCTGGAAAATTTTTTTAATTATGAATTTATTCATAGAATATCTCTTACAAATTTTCTTTTGTTTAAAACCAGCAATAAAATCATCTCTTATTCTGGTTTTTAACGTTTCACAAAACTTTATTCTTGCCATTATTAAGTAATAATTAATTTAAAGATTAAAAAGTTGAAAGTACAATTGTAGTTAAAATTGTATTTGTTATCTTTCGAAAGAGAATACACCAAAAAGTAATTTCGCAAAAAATAATTACATAATTTCATGACTTAACGCGGAATTATTAAAAAAATAAAAACAACAAGTAAAAAATTATAGTCGGTCTAGATCAACTATATGATACCCTATACCATGCGCTTAGAGACCCTATCTCTCAGGCCCAACTAAATGGACATAGAAAATAAGCATAAACCAGATTTGAGTGGGATTTTTATTAATTTTTTTGGCTGCAGATATGAAAAAGTTCATATCGGATGCTATATCTATATGGGGACTAGGCCCAAAAATGGACCGATCCTGACCATGTTTGGTAAAGTCTCTTGTATTTTGTAAAAATATATACAAACAAAATTTGAAAGGAATCCGAGCAATATTTTTGTTTTTTGATAGATTTAAGCGAAGATCGGGAAGCAGCTTTATATGGGGCCTATGACTAAGAGTTGTCCCGTAGGGATCATTTTTGGAGTACACATTAATGGATAGAATAAACGCATACAAACCCAATTTGAGTAAGATCTATATGACAATTTGGATCTTAAGGCAATTTATGTCGATTTCATAGGGGTCGTTTGTATGGGGGCTAGGTCTGAACATGGACCGAGACTCAGCAATTTCAATAGCGTTCATCCCATGGCCGACAAAAGCTTGTATACCAAATTTCATCAAAATATATTCATATTTGCGACCTGCAGTTTGATTACAAGCTATACATGGACACACAGACGGACGGACGAACAGACGGACGGACGGACGGACAGACATCGTTAAATCGAATCAGAAAGTGATTCTGATCAGAAAGTGATTCTGATTCGGTCGGTATAATAAAAGATGGGTCTAGGTCAAATATTTTTGGTAGTTACAAACAGCAGCACAAAGTCATTATATCCAAACCACATAGTGGCATAGGGTGTGAAAAGTGGCAAATAGAGAATTTTGTAACAACTTTTATTGTCTCAATTTTAATGTATATTTATTGATGTTTTATCATGTTTAACAAATATATATATATATATATATATATATCATAATACTAAAAGGTAAGGTTATTTTTTGTGACCGATGATTTATTAAACAGTTTTCCCCCGATTTTGACCAAACATATCTTATTTGAAAGGTATTTTTTTTTAGCTGTACACCAGATTTACAGATTTTTAAATTTTTACATGTTTTTTTTTTTTTTTTTGAGTAAAATGCATTTAAAGTAGTTACTAACACATACATAAAACAATTGAGAAGTTTATAGTCGGTCTAGACCAATTATACGATACCTTATAACGTAAGAGGGTCTCTACTCTCCGGTCCAACTAATTGGATATAGACTATAAGCATAAACCAAATTTGAGTGGCATTGTTAATTTTATTGGCTGTAGATATGAAAAAAGCGGCTAAGTCGAAAAATGGACCCATCCTGACCATATTTGGTAATGTCACTTATATTTTGAAAAAATACATACAAACCAAATTTGAGAAAAATCTGTGGAATATTTCTGTTTTTTGATAGATTTAGTTGAAAATCGGGAAGCAGCTTTATATGGGGGCTATGACAAAAAACTGCCATATGCGTTTATTTTTGGATAATGACAAACATACATAAACCCAATTTGACGGAGATCTATATCATTATTTGGATCTTATGGCAATTTAAGTCGATTTCATAGAGGTCATTTGTAGGTATGAACATGGACTGAATTTCATCAATTTCAATAGCGTTCATCCTATGGCCGATAAAAGCTCATATACTAAATTCCATAAAAATATATTCATATTTGCTAGCTGTAGTTTGATTACAAGATTTACATGGACACTTTGGTTTATACTTACTTTCTATATCGAATTAGTTGGACGGAAGAGATAGGGTCTCTAAACCATGGTATAGGGTATCGTATAGTCGGTCTAGACCGACTATAATTTCTTACTTGTTTAATTTGTATATGTGTGTGAGTTTGTTTTCTTCATTCACAATAATAATTGTGTTGAGTTGAAAAATAATTTTGGATATATACCAATAACTGGACATAAACCAATAACGACAATAATCTATACTAGCAGATTCCAGAGCTCGAAATTCGAGTGCAATTTCTAGACAGCTTTATTTTTCAACTTAGCCAATTCACAAACCAACACTTTTTATACCCTATACCACTATGTGGTTTGGGTATAATGACTTTGTGCTGCTGTTTGTAACAACCAAAAATATTTGACCTAAACCCATCTTTAATTATACCGATCGAATCAGAATCACTTTCTGAGTTGATTTAACAATGTCCGTCCGTCCGTCCGTCCGTCTGTGTGTCCATGTAAATCTTGTAATCAAACTGCAGGTCGCAAATATGAATATATTTTGATGAAATTTGGTATGTAAGCTTTTATCGGCCATGGGATGGACGCTATTGAAATTGGTGAGAATCGGTCCATGTTCAGACCTAGCCCCCATACAAATTACCCATATGAAATCGACATAAATTGCCATAAGATCCAAATTGTCATATAGATCTTACTCAAATTGGGTTTGTATGCGTTCATTACATCCATTAATGAGTAGTCCAAAAATGATCCCTTTGGCCCCATATAGAGCTGCTTCCCGATCTTCACTTAAATCTATTAAAAACAAAAATATTGCACTGATTCTTCTCAAATTTTGTTTGTATATATTTTTGCAAAATAAAAGAGATTTTACCAAACACGATCAGGATCGGTCCATTTTTGGACCTAGTCCCCATATAGATATATCATCCGATATGAACTTTTTCATATCTGCAGCCAAAAAAAATTAATAAAAATCCCACTCAAATTTGGTTTTTGCTTATTTTCTATGTCCAGTTAGTTGGGCCTAAGAGATAGAGTTTCTAAACGCATGGTATAGGGTATCGTATAGTCGGTCTAGACCGACTATAATTTTCTTACTTGTTTGGTTTATTATTATTGTGAATGAAGAAAACAAACTCATTAACAAATTAAATAAACACACACTTAGCATATGTATAATTTTATATATGTGTTAGTAGCAACTTTAAATGCAATTTACTCAAAATAAAGGAAAAAATTTAAAAATCTGTAAATCTGGAGAACAGCTAAAAAGCAATACCTTTCAAATACTATACGTTTTGTCAACATCGGGATAAAACGATAGAACAAAACATCGGTCACAAGAAATCGCCTAGCCTATTAATATTATAGATAAATTATAAATTCCAGCTAGATATTAGTTATTATCTAAGTAGAAAAAAAATCATGTGAGTCCGATTACAGGGGAGATGTGTAAACATCTGGTAATAAATAAAATGCAGAAAACAGCGACAAAAAGTTTATTACATATCATAATTTTTTCACCAAACAATCACGTCACACCGATTTGTCTTAATGCTTACATGTTACGCGTAAGATCTTACGCTCACATATTACGCTATTTTTGTGATTGTATTGTGAATTAGAAATTTACCCCCCGGCGCGTATAGATATTTACACATCACACTAAGTGCTGGTTTATACATGAAAGTTTTCTTGCTGAAAGTCTTGAGTTTATAGGTGAGACGGGAGAGAAGAATGTACTCTGAAAAAGTCTTTTGTTTCTTGCTTCCTAATTTTCAAAGTGAAGTTATCTTACGTTTTCTTTAATTTTTATGTTCGATTGTGTTAAGAAAGATAATAAATTGAAATAAAGTTAATTTAATGAAATAAAATGATAAAATAAATAGATAAAATGATAAAGTAAACATTAACAAGTCATGAATTTCAATACAAAAATTTCAGTGTATAGATAGACACGGATGAAAGTTTAAAAGAGAATTTCAAATAGTTTCAGAAAGAAAAATTTCATGTGTAAACCGAGACTAAGGACCAAAATGAAGTGTTAATACAAAAAAAATTGTATTTTTCCTAAAACAAAATATTGCAGAGTTTTATATGAATAAAATAATATACCGATTTATTTATAATATGCGTTTATTATGGACATATAGACTAGTCGGCATAATTATTTTGATAAAATCGAAATGATGCAATCTTGTATTCAATTTTTAGTTGTCTTTATAATATATAATTATTTTTTTGTTTTGTTTCGATATTGCTAATATAAACTAAAAAATAACTCAATAGAGTTTGGCAATAGAGGTGTTGGCTTATGTATTTTGACAAGTTATTATCTATATATATAAAATTCATTTTCTGTTTGTTTGTTTGTTTGTTTGACCGCTATACAAATTTTTATTTTTCAACGGATTTTCCTGAAATTTTGTACACACGATCTCTATACCCCAGGAAAGGTCGCCATATACTTTTTACCGGCCACGCCTACTTTTACGCCCACTTTTTATGTAAAATTCATTTTCTGTTTTATTCATATTTGTTCACTATACAAATTTTTATTTGTTAACAGATTTCTCTGAAATTCGGTACACACAATCCCTGTACTCCAGCTAAGGTCACCATATACTTTTTATCGACCACGCCTACTTTTACGCCCACTTTTTATATACAATTCATTTTCTGCTTTTTGGTATATTTGTTCGCTATACAAATTATTATTTTTCAACGGATTTCTCTGAATTTTGGTACACACGATCTCCATACTCCAGGAATTGTCGCCATATGATTCTTACCGGCCACGCCTACTTCTGCGCCCACTTTTTGTATACAATTCGTTTTCTGTTTTTTGGTATATTTGTTCGCTATACAAATTTTTATTTTTCAACCGATTTCTCTGAAATTTTCCACACACGATCTCTGTACTCCAGAGAGATAGCCATATGATTCTTGCCGGCCACGCCTACTTCTACGCCCACTTTTTATACAAAATTAATTTTCTGTTTTTTGGTATATTTGTTCACTATAGAAATTTTTATTTTTCGAGGGATGTCTAAAATTTGGTCACACGATCTCTATACTACAGGGAAGGTCACCATACGCTTCTTACAGGCCACGCCTACTTTGCGCTAACTTCTATGTATATAAAACTTATTTTTTTCCTTTTGTTTGTTTCTTTATTTGGTTGCTATACAAACTTTTATTTTTCAATGGCTTTCTCCGAAATATAGTACATATTCCAGGGAAGGCCGCCATATGAATTTTACCAACCACGCTTACTTTTACGCCCAATTTTCATATAAAATTCACATTTTTTTGTGTGGTATATTTCTTCCCTATACAAATTTGTACTTTTCAACGGATTTCTCTGAAATTTGGTTTACACGGAAATAACTACACGGTGAACAAATTCCCCAAACTTAAAAAAAGGCACCCAAAAGAAATTAACAAATTCCCCATTTTTTTTTAATCGAAAGAAAAAATGAACTTATCCCCAAATTCATTCTTAAATTTTTACATATTTTTATTTAATGAATTTTGTTAAATATTTATTTTAGTAAACGTTTGCATACTGCTCTCAATATATGTCCTACAATAAATGCATTTAAAATGAGTATTCTTTTCAATAGCATCATTTCGTTGCGCGGAAGCTATGTGCACGGGGAATACAGCTTAGGTAGAATATCGGAATGATCTGAAAAATATATTTTGACAATTAAAATAAGTTGGCAACAGCTGCGCGGCAGCACAGGTGTGGTTGCCAAACGCGCGGAAGCGGTGCGCGACCGCGGACTCGGACGCGACGGATGCGAACGCGACGCGCTCTCGGAACACAGCTCAGCTAAAATATCGCAATGCTCTAAAAAATATGTTTTAGGAATCAAAATAAGTTAACGAGAACTAAGCGGCAGCACGGGTAGTAGCTGCGAGGAAGCGGCGCGAGGCGCGCGGACTCGGACGCGACGGATGCGAACGCGACGCGCTCTCGGAACACAGCTCAGCTAAAATATCGCAATGCTCTAAAAAATATGTTTTAGGAATCAAAATAAGTTAACGAGAACTAAGCGGCAGCACGGGTAGTAGCTGCGAGGAAGCGGCGCGAGGCGCGCGGACGCGACGCGGCGCGCGACCGCGGACTCGGACGCGACGCGCTCTCGGAACGCAGCTCAGCTAAAATATCGCAATGCTTTAAAAAATATGTTTTAGGACTTAAAATAAGTTAACGAGAACTAAGCGGCAGCACGGGTAGTAGCTGCGAGGAAGCGGCGCGAGGCGCGCGGACGCGGACGCGACGCGCTCGCGAAACACAGCTCAGCTAAAATATTGCAATGATCTGAATAATATATTTTGGCGATTAAAATAAGTTGACAACAACTGCGCGGCAGCACGGGTGTGGCTGCCAAACGCGCGGAAGCGGACGCGACTCGCTCGCGGAACACAACTTAGTGAAATGTCGTATGATAAATTTTATCTACATATGTGAAATAATTACCTGTTGATCAAAAGAGGCCACACATATACTATAAGCAGTTGCTTAAAAAGAAACCTTGCGACACAATATTAAACGTCGCATTAGTCTTTCATTTCTGAAACTTGAATTTGATGTCTCTGCTCAATGATGATCACTTATTGAATGAAGTAATTCAATTTTTAAAAGTTCCGATTCCTTTAATTTGCGAACCATTCCGTTATATTTGATGTTTATAAATAAACTGAAAAAAAACTTAAAGCGGTTTCGCCGCTTATTTTTGAAGCATTTTTGCTGCAGCATCTTATAAAAAACTTCTAAATTAAAAAATCAAAAATTTTTAATTGAAATAAAAAATTTATTTACTGCCCATACAAATTTTTGGGGAGAAAGTTCATTTTATTGGGGAATTTTTTAATTGGGGACTAAGTACTCAGCGCCTGGTAATCATAGTGAACCATTTTTCAAGTCAAAGGCCTTTTTGTTCCGGGCAAGACCGGGTAAATACAGCTAGTTATTAATATTATAGATTTAAAAAGTATTGAATTGTGAATTGGCTAAAATGATTAGCAACCTTTAGGGTCTTTATTAAATGAAAAATAAAATTTCCTAGAATCTGCACTCGAATTTTGAGGGCTGGGATCTGCTTTTTTTTCTTTTTTTTTTGTTAAAAAAATATTTAGTTAATTAAAGAAAATAAAAATAAAAAAGAAACAAATAGATATGTTGGCATACTATCAATATTTCAAATCAGTTCGTTATTTTCATAAACATTTTAAGATAAAAGGTAACTTGTTATATATAAAAGTTTTGAACGTATTGTCACCCACTGTATAAAGATATATTATATCAGCTATGCATACACATTTATTTATTTTTGATGTGTAAACATCTATACGCGCAGGGGCGTAAATTTCTATTTCACAATACAATCGCAAAAACAGCGTAACACAACGGTGTGAGCTGAATTGTAAATAGGTGTGACTTTATTTGATTGTATTTGTGAAAAAATTATGATATGTTCTTTTCTAAACATTTTCCAATTGTCTTTCAAAAAACATCAATTGTATTTCAGAAAACATCAATTGTATTTCAGAAACCATCAATATAATTTCAGAAAACATCATTTGAATTTCAGAAAACATAAATAGAATTTCAGAAAACATCAATTTAATTTCAGAAAACATCATTCGAGTTTCAGAAAACATCAATTGAATTTCAGAAAACATCAATAGAATTTCAGAAAACATCATTTGAATTTCTGAAAACATAAATAGAATTTCAGAAAACATCAATATAATTTCAGAAAACATCATTCGAGTTTCAGAAAACATCAATTGAATTTCAGAAAACATCAATATAATTTCAGAAAACATTATTTGCATTTCAAAAAACATAAATAGAATTTCAGAAAACATCAATATAATTTCAGAAAACATCATTCGAGTTTCAGAAAACATCAATTGAATTTCAGAAACATCAATAGAATTTCAGAAAACATCAATTGTATTTCAGAAACCATCAATATAATTTCAGAAAACATCATTTGAATTTCAGAAAACATAAATAGAATTTCAGAAAACATCAATATAATTTCAGAAAACATCACTTGAATTTCAGAAAACATAAACTGAATTTCAGAAAACATCAATATAATTTCAGAAAACATCAATTGTATTTCAGAAACCATCAATATAATTTCAGAAAACATCATTTGAATTTCAGAAAACATAAATAGAATTTCAGAAAACATCAATATAATTTCAGAAAACATCAATTGTATTTCAGAAACCATCAATATAATTTCAGAAAACATCATTTGAATTTCAGAAAACATAAACAGAATTTCAGAAAACATCAATATAATTTCAGAAAACATCATTCGAGTTTCAGAAAACGTCAATTGAATTTCAGAAAGCATCAATAGAATTTCAGAAAACATCAATTGTATTTCAGAAACCATCAATATAATTTCAGAAAACATCATTTGAATTTCAGAAACCATCAATATAATTTCAGAAAACATCAATTGTATTTCAGAAAACATCAATAGAATTTCAGAAAACATCAATAAAAGTTCAGAAAACATCAAATGAATTTCAGAAAGCATCACTATAATTTCAGAAAACATCAATTGTATTTCAGAAAACATCAATTGTATTTCATAAAACATCATTTGAATTTCAGAAAACATAAATAGAATTTCAGAAAACATCAATTGTATTTCAGAAACCATCAATATAATTTCAGAAAACATCATTTGAATTTCAGAAAACATAAATAGAATTTCAGAAAACATCAATATAATTTCAGAAAACATTATTCGAGTTTCAGAAAACATCATTTGAATTTCAGAAAACATAAATAGAATTTCAGAAAACATCAATATAATTTCAGAAAACATCATTCGAGTTTCAGAAAACATCAATTGAATTTCAGAAAACATCAATAGAATTTCAGAAAACAGCAATATAATTTCAGAAAACATCATTCGAGTTTCAGAAAACATCATTTGAATTTCAGAAAAATAAATAGAATTTCAGAAAACATCAATTGTATTACAGAAAACATCAATTGTATTTCAGAAAACATCAATTGTATTTCAGAAAACATCACTTGAATTTCAGAAAACATAACTAGAATTTCAAAAAACATCAATATAATTTCAGAAAACATCATTCAGTTTCAGAAAACATCATTTGAATTTCAGAAAACATAAATAGAATTTCAGAAAACATCAATATAATTTCAGAAAACATCATTCGAGTTTCAGAAAACATCAATTGAATTTCAGAAAACATCAATAGAATTTCAGAAAACATCAATTGTATTACAGAAAACATCAATTGTATTTCAGAAAACATCATTTGAATTTCAGAAAACATAAATAGAATTTCAGAAAACATCAATTGAATTTCAGAACACATCAATTGTGTTTCAGAAAACATCAATTGTATTTCAGAAAACATCAATAGAATTTCAGAAATCATCAATATAATTTCAGAAAACATCAATTGTATTTCAGAAACCATCAATATAATTTCAGAAAACATCATTTGAATTTCAGAAAACATAAATAGAATTTCAGAAAACATCAATTGAATTTCAAAAAACATTATTTGAATTGCTGAGAACATTAATTGTATTTCAGAAAACATCAATAGAATTTCAGAAAACATCAATATAATTTCAGAAAACATCAATTGTATTTCAGAAACCATCAATATAATTTCAGAAAACATCATTTGAATTTCAGAAAACATAAATAGAATTTCAGAAAACATCAATAGAATTTCAGAAAACATCAATATAATTTCAGACAACATCATTCGAGTTTCAGAAAACATCATTTGAATTTCAGAAAACATAAATAGAATTTCAGAAAACATCAATATAATTTCAGAAAACATCATTCGAGTTTCAGAAAACATCATTTCAATTTCAGAAAACATCAATAGAATTTCAGAAAACATCAATAAAATTTCAGAAAACATCAAATGGATTTCAGAAAGCATCACTATAATTTCAGAAAACATCAATTGTATTTCAGAAAACATCAATTGTATTTCATAAAACATCATTTGAATTTCAGAAAACATAAATAGAATTTCAGAAAACATCAATTGTATTTCAGAAACCGTCAATATAATTTCAGAAAACATCATTTGAATTTCAGAAAACATAAATAGAATTTCAGAAAACATCAATTGAATTTCAAAAAACATTATTTGTATTGCTGAGAACATTAATTGTATTTCAGAAAACATCAATAGAATTTCAGAAAACATCAATATAATTTCAGAAAACATCAATTGTATTTCAGAAACCATCAATATAATTTCAGAAAACATCATTTGAATTTCAGAAAACATAAATAGAATTTCAGAAAACATCAATTGAATTTCAAAAAACATTATTTGAATTGCTGAGAACATTAATTGTATTTCAGAAAACATCAATAGAATTTCAGAAAACATCAATATAATTTCAGAAAACATCAATTGTATTTCAGAAACCATCAATATAATTTCAGAAAACATCATTTGAATTTCAGAAAACATAAATAGAATTTCAGAAAACATCAATAGAATTTCAGAAACCATCAATATAATTTCAGACAACATCATTCGAGTTTCAGAAAACATCATTTGAATTTCAGAAAACATAAATAGAATTTCAGAAAACATCAATATAATTTCAGAAAACATCATTCGAGTTTCAGAAAACATCATTTGAATTTCAGAAAACATCAATAGAATTTCAGAAAACATCAATAAAATTTCAGAAAACATCAAATGAATTTCAGAAAGCATCACTTTAATTTCAGAAAACATCAATTGTATTTCAGAAAACATCAATTGTATTTCATAAAACATCATTTGAATTTCAGAAAACGTAAATAGAATTTCAGAAAACATCAATTGTATTTCAGAAACCATCAATATAATTTCAGAAAACATCATTTGAATTTCAGAAAACATAAATAGAATTTCAGAAAACATCAATATAATTTATGAAAACATTATTCGAGTTTCAGAAAACATCATTTGAATTTCAGAAAACATAAATAGAATTTCAGAAAACATCAATATAATTTCAGAAAACATCATTCGAGTTTCAGAAAACATCAATTGAATTTCAGAAAACATCAATAGAATTTCAGAAAACAGCAATATAATTTCAGAAAACATCATTCGAGTTTCAGAAAACATCATTTGAATTTCAGAAAAATAAATAGAATTTCAGAAAACATCAATTGTATTACAGAAAACATCAATTGTATTTCAGAAAACATCATTTGAATTTCAGAAAACATAAATAGAATTTCAGAAAACATCAATAGAATTTCAGAAAACATCAATTGTATTTCAGAAAACATCAATTGTATTTCAGAAAACATCACTTGAATTTCAGAAAACATAAATAGAATTTCAGAAAACATCTTTCGAGTTTCAGAAAACATCAATTGAATTTCAGAAAACATCAATAGAATTTCAGAAAACATCAATTGTATTTCAGAAAACATCAATTGTATTTCAGAAAACATCAATTGTATTTCAGAAAACATCAATTGAATTTCAGAAAACATAAATAGAATTTCAGAAAACATCAATATAATTTCAGAAAACATCATTCAGTTTCAGAAAACATCATTTGAATTTCAGAAAACATAAACAGAATTTCAGAAAACATCAATATAATATCAGAAAACATCATTCGAGTTTCAGAAAACATCAACTGAATTTCAGAAAACATCAATAGAATTTCAGAAAACATCAACTGTATTACAGAAAACATCAATTGTATTTCAGAAAACATCATTTGAATTTCAGTAAACATAAATAGAATTTCAGAAAACATCAATTGAATTTCAAAAAACATTATTTGAATTGCTGAGAACATTAATTGTATTTCAGAAAACATCAATAGAATTTCAGAAAACATCAATATAATTTCAGAAAACATCAATTGTATTTCAGAAACCATCAATATAATTTCAGAAAACATCATTTGAATTTCAGAAAACATAAATAGATTTTCAGAAAACATCAATATAATTTCATAAAACATCATTCGAGTTTCAGAAAACGTCAATTGAATTTCAGAAAGCATCAATTGTATTTCAGAAACCATCAATATAATTTCAGAAAACATCATTTGAGTTTCAGAAACCATCAATATAATTTCAGAAAACATCAATTGTATTTCAGAAAACAACAATAGAATTTCAGAAAACATCAATAAAATTTCAGAAAACATCAATTGAATTTCAGAAAACATCCATTGTATTTCAGAAAACATCAACAGAATTTCAGAAAACAGCAATATAATTTCAGAAAACATCATTCGAGTTTCAGAAAACATCATTTGAATTTCAGAAAACATAAATAGAATTTCAGAAAACATAAATAGAATTTCAGAAAACATCATTTGAATTTCAGAAAACATAAATAGCATTTCAGAAAACATCAATAGAATTTCAGAAAACATCAATTCAATTGTATTTCAGAAAACATCACTTGAATTTCAGAAAACATAAATAGAATTTCAGAAAACATAAATAGAATTTCAGAAAACATCATTCGAGTTTCAGAAAACATCAATTGAATTTCAGAAAACATCAATAGAATTTCAGAAAACATCAATTGTATTTCAGAAAACATCAATTGTATTTCAGAAAACATCATTTGAAATTCAGAAAACATAAATAGAATTTCAGAAAACATAAATAGAATTTCAGAAAACATCATTCGAGTTGCAGAAAACATCAATTGAATTTCAGAAAACATCAATAGAATTTCAGAAAACATCAATTGTATTTCAGAAAACATCAATTGTGTTTCAGAAAACATCAATTGTATTTCAGAAAACATCAATAGAATTTCAGAAATCATCAATATAATTTCAGAAAACATCAATTGTATTTCAGAAACCATCAATATAATTTCAGAAAACATCATTTGAATTTCAGAAAACATAAATAGAATTTCAGAAAACATCAATATAATTTCAGAAAACATCATTCGAGTTTTAGAAAACATCATTTGAATTTCAGAAAACATAAATAGAATTTCAGAAAACATCAATATAATTTCAGAAAACATCATTCGAGTTTCAGAAAACATCATTAAAATTTCAGAAAACATAAATAGAATTTCAGAAAACATCAATATAATTTCAGAAAACATCATTCGAGTTTCAGAAAACATCATTTGAATTTCAGAAAACATAAATAGAATTTCAGAAAACATCAATATAATTTCAGAAAACATCATTCGAGTTTCAGAAAACATCAATTGAATTTCAGAAAACATCAATAGAATTTCAGAAAACATCAATTGTATTACAGAAAACATCAATTGTATTTCAGAAAACATCATTTGAATTTCAAAAAACATTATTTGAATTGCTGAGAACATTAATTGTATTTCAGAAAACATCAATAGAATTTCAGAAAACATCAATATAATTTCAGAAAACATCAATTATATTTCAGAAACCATCAATATAATTTCAGAAAACATCATTTGAATTTCAGAAAACATAAATAGAGTTTCAGAAAACATCAATATAATTTCAGAAAACATCATTCGAGTTTCAGAAAACATCATTTGAATTTCAGAAAACATAAATAGAATTTCAGAAAACATCAATATAATTTCAGGCAACATCATTCGAGTTTCAGAAAACATCAATTGAATTTCAGAAAACATCAATAGAATTTCAGAAAACATCAATTGTATTACAGAAAACATCAATTGTATTTCAGAAAACATCAATAGAATTTCAGAAAACATCAATTGAATTTCAAAAAACATTATTTGAATTGCTGAGAACATTAATTGTATTTCAGAAAACATCAATAGAATTTCAGAAAACATCAATATAATTTCAGAAATCATCAATTGTATTTCAGAAACCATCAATATAATTTCAGAAAACATCATTTGAATTTCAGAAAACATAAATAGAATTTCAGAAAACATCAATATAATTTCAGAAAACATCATTCGAGTTTCAGAAAACGTCAATTGAATTTCAGAAAGCATCAATAGAATTTCAGAAAACATCAATTGTATTTCAGAAACCATCAATATAATTTCAGAAAACATCATTTGAATTTCAGAAACCATCAATATAATTTCAGAAAACATCAATTGTATTTCAGAAAACATCAATAGAATTTCAGAAAACATCAGTTGAATTTCAGAAAACATCAATATAATTTCAGAAAACATCAATTGTATTTCAGAAAACATCAATTGTATTTCATAAAACATCATTTGAATTTCAGAAAACATAAATAGAATTTCAGAAAACATCAATTGTATTTCAGAAACCATCAATATAATTTCAGAAAACATCATTTGAATTTCAGAAAACATAAATAGAATTTCAGAAAACATCAATATAATTTCAGAAAACATTATTCTAGTTTCAGAAAACATCATTTGAATTTCAGAAAACATAAATAGAATTTCAGAAAACATCAATATAATTTCAGAAAACATCATTCGAGTTTCAGAAAACATCAATTGAATTTCAGAAAACATCAATAGAATTTCAGAAAACATCAATATAATTTCAGAAAACATCATTCGAGTTTCAGAAAACATCATTTGAATTTCAGAAAACATAAATAGAATTTCAGAACCCATCAATATAATTTCAGAAAACATCATTCGGGTTTCAGAAAACATCAATTGAATTTCAGAAAACATCAATAGAATTTCAGAAAACATCAATTGTATTTAAGAAAACATCAATTGTATTTCAGAAAACATCATTTGAATTTCAGAAAACATAAATAGAATTTCAGAAAACATCAATAGAATTTCAGAAAACATCAATTGTATTTCAGAAAACATCATTCAGTTTCAGAAAACATCATTTGAATTTCAGAAAACATAAATAGAATTTCAGAAAACATCAATATAATTTCAGTAAACATCATTCGAGTTTCAGAAAACATCAATTGAATTTCAGAAAACATCAATAGAATTTCAGAAAACATCAATTGTATTTCAGAAAACATCAATTGTATTTCAGAAAACATCATTTGAATTTCAGAAAACATAAATAGAATTTTAGAAAACATCAATTGAATTTCAAAAAGCATTATTTGAATTGCTGAGAACATTAATTGTATTTCAGAAAACATCAATAGAATTTCAAAAAGCATCATTTGAATTGCTGAAAACATTAATTGTATTTCAGAAAACATCAATTGAATTTCAGAAAACATCAATTGCATTTCAGAAAACATCAATTTAATTTCAGAAAACAGCATAATCGACTTATTTTTTATGCACTGGAAAATATGATGTTGATGTTTTCTTTAATTATTAGATGTTTACACATCTCCCTTGTGATCGGATTCACATGATATTTTTTTTTTTGCAAATGTGAACGAATGGTTTATCGATGAGAGTAAGAGAATAACCAAGATGGTTACACCTTTACTTTCCTAAAACAAACAAAAATGTATTTAAATTTATGCTAATTGCCTTTAGTTGTTGCTTTTAATTGTAAAAAAAAAAGAAAATATTAAAAATTTTTGATAATTATCTTATTAATTTTAAACATAATTTAAAAAAAATCTAACCTTTTTTTGTGTCTAAGTGTTGATAACCTTGCTTATAATATATTGGAGGGTATCAAAGATTCGGCTTAGCCGAATTGTATACTCCTACTTGTTTCATAAATTGTAAACTGTCAAACTTTGGGTCAATTGGGTAACAACTTAATTTTGTTATAACATCAGATCTAAAATAATTTATGGCCCATACAGATCAGAAAATTGTAAGTAATTTCAAAAAAAATCGTTTTTCATTGTTATTAATACTTTACCTATATATTAATACGTGAAGGTACATTTTAAGTTCCCTTTTTAAGCAATATGCGGGCACGGAGGAGTGTGAAAATTGGCATAGTTATAGTTCATATGGAGGAGAAGCTGAGAATGATAAAATTTATGTTTAATCTGTCTTAAAAATATATTTAATTAAATAAAATAAAATATTTCTAATAATTCGTTAGACTCTGTTAATGCGAATGATTAAACTTTTATTTCATACGCCCTGTGTTGAATTTTGAATTGCTAAAACTGATTAGCCTCATTTAAATATTCATAAATTTTTTTAAAAACATTGAAAAAATTTTATGAAAAATAACATTTCCTGGAATTTGCACTCAAATTTCGAGGGCTGGAATCTGCTAGTATAAATAAATCAGTGAACCGTTCCTTTTGTCGAAGCTATAAAAACAAACACATTATTTGTAAATTCCTCCGCTTGTATTTTTTTTATGATTTTAAGAGACAAATAAAATTATTGCATAAATGTGTGTATGTAAAACATTAAATTAAATTTTGTAAGTAAGTTTCATGCATATTACTGCTTAAGCTTTAGTGGGCGCTTTTTTGGCTGGCGATTTTTTGGAATTTTGTTTGGAATTTTTCTCTGACTTTTTTGGGGTCTTGTCAGAAGTAGGTTTCTTTTTAGGATTTTTGTTGGGTTTAGTGGATGACTTCTTTTTGGCGACAGTAGGTTTTTTATTTAAAGAAGGTTTCTTAACAGCATCGATGGCAACAACAGGCTCAACCACGGGTGGTGTTGGAGCTGGGGTTGGAGGCATTGGCGGCAGTACTGCGGGCTTGGAAGGTTTACCTGAATTTACAATTTCTTGTTCTCCGGTTTTATATTCCTCAGTTTTCGGGGGAATAACTTCATGTTCGGGTTCTACAACTGATTCAATTGGAGCCTTGGGAGCATCTACCATCCAAACTGGGGGTTGCAACATTGAGGGATTTTCAAATAATGAAGGTTTAACTTCGCTGAAAATTGGTGGGTGGGGAACAGTTTGAATATCTACCGCCGCAGCTGGTTTATTAGAAGCGATTTTCAATAGTTTCAAGGCTGGAGCTGGTATATATTGGCTTGGTTTAGTACATGATTGCAAGACATATGTGAACACTTCACCGGGTTTACAATTGACGGTCATTTGTCTACCACCTATACGGGGACACACATAATAATCGGAATGACTTACATAGCTGGGCCAACGTATACCCATTTCTTCTTTGGTACATTCTAAACGATAGTCTTCCAATGTGGCCTGAGCAAATGCGAATGTGAGTAATAAAAGTCCAGTTACTATAGAATATTTGCAATTATTAATATACTTAACATGAAGTTCTTTGAAGTTTTTTTTTTTTTTTTTTTTTTAATAACAACTTAGTTACCTTTCATCTTAAAATTTTTATTCAACTCAGTATTCGTACGCAAAAGATGAAAATGATGAACTGATTTGAAATTTCGATAAAGTGCCAATATTTATACTTGTTTCTTTTTTACTTTTATTTTCTTTAATTATTTAAAGATTTTTTGTTTCTCCCAAAAAAATATATATATATATATGTATATATATTTGATAAACATGATAAAACATCAATAAATATACATCCATGTTAATGGAAATTTCGAAATGACATACATACATTTGATTGTTCTTTATTTTTGTTTTTATCTTGAAAATATGTATTTTCATTTGAACTTTTTACATTTTTTCGGCAGTAAGTTGCGTAGAAACCGCAAACAATTTTGTTAAAGATATCTTTAAAATCTCGATAAATAAAAATTTTGGTACAATAAAAGTTGTTACACATGTTATTGAATATATGTTCATCATACGTATACGTTAGGGTGACAGCGGTTTGTATGAAAAAAAATGTTGGCAGAATTTTGAGGTGTGCGGGTCGGATTATTATGACACTGAATCTAAAACCTTAGCGTGGAAAATTTGGAAGTATTTGTCGATCGATTTGCTACAATATCTATTAAGAAATAGTCGTAATAATCATGTATGATATCAAAATTAATATAATATTTGACAGTTATATTGGAGAACAGTTTGAAATCAAAAATTAATATTGCTGCCAAAATACAAAAAAAATTCTGATGAAGAAAATATTTATAGATTTTCATAAAGAGACAATTTCACATCAAAAGTACCCCACGGGAAAATATCCAAAAATAAGTCCAGAATATTATTTTTTAGAATTACAAAAGTATCATCAACAAATTTTATCAAAATCCTTTCACAAATATATGAGTCGTTTATTTTGAAAGTGGTTTAAGTCCATTTTTTAAAAAAAAGTAGTTAATGATAACAATAATCACAATCCTATATAATCTTTTTTTTTTATAAACAATTTAAGTCTAGTATCATTAAAATCGCTATGATTGTGGGCAATTAGTTAGCTAACGAAATCCAAAAAAAATTATTTTGAAACTGGTTTAAGTCCACTGAAATAAATAATTTAGATATGGCATCTTTTATGTTACAAAACTCCGAAAAAATGCATCACTGCATTGATAGCGGGAAAAAATTATAAGTTGGCGTTTCTTCAAATTATAAATTTTAATATGTCTGACGAAGATTACACTAGAATTACCTCAGATAGTGACACAGGTAACAAAAAAGAATTTACTTATATGTTTATAATTGAAATAACTTGTGTAATTATCGGTTATTATTTTCAATAGAAATCTACCCTATGCAAAGAAAAAAAAAATCATGTGAGTCCGATCACAAGGGAGATGTGTAAACATCTAATAATTAAAGAAAACATCAACATCTTATTTTCCAGTGCATAAAAAATAAGTCGATTATGCTGTTTTCTGAAATTCAATTGATGTTTTCTGAAATGCAATCGATGTTTTCTGAAATTCAATTGATGTTTTCTGATACACAATTAATGTTTTCAGCAATTCAAATGATGCTTTTTGAAATTCTATTGACGTTTTCTGAAATACAATTAATGTTCTCAGCAATTCAAATAATGCTTTTTGAAATTCAATTGATGTTTTCTGAAATTCTATTTATGATTTCTGAAATTCAAATGATGTTTTCTGAAATACAATTGCTGTTTTCTGAAATACAATTGATGTTTTCTGAAATTCTATTGATGTTTTCTGAAATTTAATTGATGTTTTCTGAAACTCGAATGATGTTTTTTGAAATTATATTGATGTTTTCTGAAATTCTATTTATGTTTTCTGAAATTCAAATTATGTTTTCTGAAACTCGAATGATGTTTTCTGAAATTCTATTTATGTTTTCTGAAATTCAATTGATGTTTTCTGAAATACAATTGATGTTTTCTGAAATACAATTGATTTTTTCTGAAATTCTATTGACGTTTTCTGAAATTCTATTTATGTTTTCTGAAATTCAAATGATGTTTTCTGAAATACAATTGATGTTTTCTGAAATACAATTGATGTTTTCTGAAATTCTATTGACGTTTTCTGAAACTCGAATGATGTTTTCTGAAATTATATTGATGTTTTCTGAAATTCTATTTATGTTTTCTGAAATTCAAATGATGCTTTCTGAAACTCGAATGATGTTTTCTGAAATTATATTGATGTTTTCTGAAATTCTATTGATGTTTTCTGAAATTCAATTGATGTTTTCTGAAACTCGAAAGATGTTTTCTGAAATTATATTGATGTTTTCTGAAATTCTATTTATGTTTTCTGAAATGATGTTTTCTGAAATTCTATTTATGTTTTCTGAAATTCAATTGATGTTTTCTGAAATTTTATAGATGTTTTCTGAAATTCTATTTATGTTTTCGGCATTCAAATGATGTTTTCTGAAATTATATTGATGGTTTCTGAAATACAATTGATCGAATGATGTTTTCTGAAATTATATTGATGTTTTCTGAAATTCAATTAAAGTTTTCTGAAATTAAAATGATGTTTTCTGAAATTATATTGATGGTTTCTGAAATACAATTGATGTTTTCTGAAATTCTATTGATGCTTTCTGAAATTCAATTGATGTTTTCTGAAACTCGAATGATGTTTTCTGAAATTATATTGATGTTTTCTGAAATTCTATTTATGTTTTTTGAAATTCAAATGATGTTTTCTGAAATTATATTGATGGTTTATGAAATACAATTGATGTTTTCTGAAATTCTATTGATGTTTTCTGAAATTCAATTGATGTTTTCTGAAACTCAAATGATGTTTTCTGAAATTATATTGATGTTTTCTGAAATTCTGTTTATGTTTTCTGAAATTCAAGTGATGTTTTCTGAAATTCTATTGATGTTTTCTGAAATTTAATTGATGTTTTCTGAAATTATATTGATGGTTTCTGAAATACAATCGATGTTTTCTGAAATACAATTGATGTTTTTTGAAAGACAATTGGAAAATGTTTAGAAAAGAACATATCATAATTTTTTCACAAATATAATCAGATGAAGTCACACCGATTTACACTTCAGCTCACACCGATGTGTTACGCTGTTTTTGCGATTGTATTGTGAAATACAAATTTATCCCCCTGTGCGTATAGATGTTTACACATCAAAAATATTCAAAGGCTAGAATTCTTATTAAATGATATTAATAGGCTAGGCGATTTCTTGTGACCGATGTTTTGTTCCACCGTTTTAGCCCGATTTTGATCAAACTATATTATTTGAAAGGTATTTCTTTTTAGCCGTTTTGCAGATTTACAGATTTTTAAATTTTTTCCTTTATTTTGAGTGAATTGCATTTATATTTGCTACTAAGACATACATAAAATTATACAATGCTATGTGTGTGTTTATTAAATTTGTTAATGTGTTTGTAATAAAAATGAGTTTGTTTTTTTTTGTGTTGATTTGTGAATTGGTTTTAATTGATTAGCATACCTTTAGGGTCTTCATTTAATGAAAAAATAAAATTTCCGAGAATTTGCATTCGAATTTCGAGGGCTGGAATCTGCTTGTTTAAATTATTAGAAGAAATCTAAACTATTCAATTTTCTATATGAAGAAAAAATAGTTTTTAAATAAAACACAATATAATCATATAGGCATAATTAATTTTTGCAAACATTAACCAGAATCTAAAATATTATAAAAAAAAATTAATTTAAATTTAAATTTTCAGCAGTTCACTTCATTTGAAAGCTCTGGTATCCCTGGTTTAACAATCTGGCTACAAAGTTAACATCTGTTTTATTTTTTGAAGTTGGCAACTCGAAATCAGATGTTTGTATAAATTTGTATGATTTTGTGAGATTTGTGAGATTTTTTGAGTGGTAGCAAGCGATAGTTATTGTGTTTATTAATTAAATATAAAAATAATAAAAGTGAAATTTATTAAAATAGAATGTTACAAACAATAAAAAAAGTGTTAAAAACACGAGTTACTTAGGTTTGTCTCTCCTACCACAATTCCGATTTCGAATGCATTGGGTAATTGCCCATGAACAGTTTCTCTTGAAAATATTTTTTCACCAATACAATCATAAGTCACACAGCGTTATCTCCTTCAGCTCACACCGATATAAGTTACGCTGTTTTTGTGATTGTATTGTGAAATAGAAATTTACCCTCCTGCGCGTATAGATGTTTACACATCAATAAAAATTCAAGAATTTTGGATTCAGAAAGTGAAGATGATTTAGAAAACAATAATTCTACTAGTACTATAAAGAGAAGAAGACGCATAGAAAATTATTTGTCATCAGATGATGATGGTGGAGTGCCATGTGATTTCAGCACAAATTCTCTAAAAGAGAATGAAATAGCAGAAAGAAATGGTGATAAATATGCTCAAAAATTAAGAAAACCTTACAGGAATACAGGAAAGAAATATTACATTGCAGCTGGAAAAATTATCAGGAAAAAAATATTCCAACACAAAGACTGCCATTCTTCAAAGAATTGCATAAATCTTATTAATGTAGAAGAAAGGAAAAATATTTTTGATAACTTTTGGAATTTAGGGAATTTGAATAAACAAAATGTATATTTACATGGAGCTACAGAGCAGCTTATTATGCAACGTAAACGCTTGAGAAACGGCAAGGGTTCGCCAAGAAATTACACTTACAAATATTACTTAAAAACTACTCACCGAAATGTTTCAGTATGTAAAAAATTCTTTTTGAGTCCTTTTAATATATCAGCAGGCCGATTACAGCGTAGTTTACAATGTAAAAATATTGGAAATGATTTGCGTGGACGTATGCCAGGATCTTCTAGGAAAATTCATGAAGAGGATAGAGAAGCCGTAACAAATCATATTAAATCTTTTCCTCAATATGAATCTCATTACACAAGGTCTCATAATCCAAGAAGAAGGTACCTATACCCTGAATTAAATGTTACTAAAATGTTTAATCTATACCTGGAAGAGTGTAAACAAAAAAATTTAAGCAATGTTGATGAGTGGACATATAGAAAAATTTGTAAAAACGAATTTAATTTGCATTTTCATCAGCCACAAAAAGATAATTGCCAAAAATGTGATCAATTTAATATTAAAATTAAAGCATCATGTAATACGGAAGATAAAGAAAACCTCACGGAAGAGCATAATATTCATTTAAGATGTGCTGAATTGGCCAGAAAATCATTAAAAGAAGATAAAGATTTGGCACGAAATAATCCAAATATATATTTCGCTATTTCATTCGACTTAGAAAAGGCGTTACCTTTTCCAAAATTGTCTGTTTCCATCGCCTGTTACAAACGTAATATGTTCATCTACAACCTAGGTTGTCATAATTTTCACGATAATGAAGTTTACATGTATGTCTGGGATGAAACTGTGGCATCGAGAGGTTCTCAATAAGTAGGATCTTGTATATTGAAACACCTCATAAAACTTAGAAATCATAAACATATCATAGCTTACAGCGATATGTGCACTGGGCAGAACAGGAATATAAAATTGGCATTAACATGTTTGAAAATTGTGCAATCGGCAGAAAATAATGCAGATATTATTTTGACCATAAGTTTTTACTATCAGGACATTCATTTTTGCCAAATGACAGTGATTTTGGAGTGATAGAAATGGCTTTGAGGAAGAATAATTTAATGTATGTCCCCCAGGATTACTATGAAATCATAAAAAAATGTCGAAAGAGTAAAGTTAAAAACACAACTGGGACGAACGACGAATTTTTCGTTCCGAATATTCGTCATCAGAAATAAAACACATTTGTATATATGAAAATGCACACAATCAGTGCGTCGAACGAAATACGTAGTGCGTAACGAACTCTGCGATAGGTTTATTTCTATTTCTAACGCCGATGAACGACGAATAAATTGGTGTAGAGTGACCGTATTTTATTGTAGTTTTTCAAATATTTTAGTAAATAAAGTCATTTTTGTCTTTAAGAATTGTTTTACATTTTATTTATAACTTATAAGATAAATAAAATCTATTTTTAATTATACAATTTTCTTTTACATAGTTTTTTGTTAATATTTATTCTTTTTCGTTTAGTGCTTCTTTTTTTCAAAAATATGGTCACACTATCAGCTACAACATGTAAACAAAAATGACATAAAATTAATTTATTAATAAAAATTTATGTAATTTTTTCAGAATTAAAAAATTAAACGCTACCGTACAAAAATTAAGGCATTTACCATCGTGAACATGATGTTTTCAATTGGAATAACTCGTACCAGGTTAAAAATTCTTTTATTCATATTTTTCCAATATTTATTTATGTATGTACATTAGGGTTATGACTTTTTTATTTTTTTTTTTTTTTGCAAATATCAAATTTTACATGCCCTAGCCAAAAAGGCTATTAAAAAAATATTAAGAAACGTAATCTTACTTATTCGCTGCTCTCAAAAAAGTTTCCGCACCAAACGCATTGAAATTTGGTCTATATTTTTTTATTTGATTTAAAATATTTCTTCTATAAAGACATTTGTGTATTTTAGGTGCGATGCCCCGAATGGTTTGAAATTTTCACCACTTATAACACATTTTGTTGCGATTCTAGCAAAATATTTTTTTTCGACGGTCGAGATATTTTCCGAGTTATGGACCTCCAAAGTTTGGACATTGACTTGTATATAACTTTTTTGTATCGGAATTGAGTAATATTTACATATATCATTTTGAAGCTCACATGAGTGCCTTTTATTTGATATTTTTAAATTTAAAAGCCAAAACTTGTCATTATCTCATAAAACGATCTCTGCAATGTTGATATCTACAACAACTGAATAAAAAAAAATCTAGATCCACTAGCTTCATCTCGATGTATATATTGACTTCTTAACCCGTTCCCTTGATAACTTTCAAAACTATACCACCAATAAGCTCGGTGGAATTCTAGAACAATTCTGGCAATATTAGCATTTATCCTAATTCCAAAATACCGAGCAAAACGATTAAAATATATCAATTTATATGTGGTGCATGACAATTTTGAATTATTAAATTTAAAAAAGGTAATGAGTGTTTTATAAGGCATGGGGTTATGCAGAAGTCGTAAATAATAAATCAGCAGCGTAGTAAAATTTGCGCAGAACGTGCTATAAAACTTGTTCAGGAGATTTTCCTTTCTGCAAAAATAGTCGCACTTTAAATCTTAAATTTATATCATACAATATTCCAATAAATAAATAATCATACCTCGTATCAAAATCTACATTGTTTAAATAATTTTTTTACTATGTATATATTAAATTAATAAAAAATTTAAACATATAAAAAAAAAAAATTCAGTGAGTTTCTTGAAATTGCATTTGGTGCGGAAGGTTTTTGCGCAAAATGACCTGCAAACACGATTTTTATACCCTATACCACTATGTGGTTTGGGTATAATGACTTTGTGCTGCTATTTGTAACAACCAAAAATATTTGACCTAGAACCATCTTTAATTATACCTATCGAATCAGAATCACTTTCTGAGTTGATTTAACAATGTCCGTCCGTCCGTCCGTCCGTCTGTGTGTCCATGTAAAGCTTGTAATCAAACTGCAGGTCGCAAATATGAATATATTTTGATGAAATTTGGTATATAAGCTTTTATCGGTCATGGGATGAACGCTATTGAAATTGGTGAGAATCGGTCCATGTTCAGACCTAGGCCCCATACAAATTACCCATATGAAATCGACATAAATTGCCATAAGATCCAAATTGTCATATAGATCTTACTCAAATTGGGTTTTGTATGCGTTTATTACGTCCATTAATGAGTAATCCAAAAATGATCCTTTTGACCCCATATAGAGCTGCTTCCCGATCTTCACTTAAATCTATTAAAAAACCAAAAATATTGCACTGATTCTTCTCAAATTTTGTTTGTACATATTTTTGCAAAATACAAGAGACTTTACCAAACATGATCAGGATCGGTCCATTTTTGGACCTAGTCCCATTATAGATATAGCATCCGATATGGACTTTTTCATATCTGCAGCCAAAAAAATTAATAAAAATCCCACTCAAATTTGGTTTTTGCTTATTTTCAATATCCAGTTAGTTGGGCCTAAGAGATAGGGTTTCTAAACGCATGGTATAGAGTATCGTATAGTCGGTCTAGACCGACTATAATTTTTTTACTTGTTATTATTAGTTTAGTATTGCCTATCACGTGGTGATAAAAATTTTGTAATAAATTAGTCATAACCCTAATGTACATATTATAAATTAAAAACAATTTCAAATGACGTTACAGCTGTTATGTGAATTCGTCGTAATTGTATTTCATTCGACGAATTTACGCAACGAATTGTTGCCGACAAATTCGTCGAGCTGTGCGAAATTCGTCATTCGTCCCAGTTGTGTTTCCACCTTAACAAATTTATATTAACTGAAATGAAACGTGAAGATTTTTTTCTACAAAACCTCTGGAAGAAGCAATTCATAAAAGATTAAAAAACACTAGTGGCGAACCTGTAAATTGGCTAAGGATATGTTGGATGCGATTTATAAAAAGTGAACCCTATAAAATGTTTTATAAAGAATCTATTGAAGTGGATAAAGAGTTAAAAATACTTGAGTTATTACCTTATTGGGGAAGACCAAGGAACTTCAACAAAATAAAATTAACACCATTATACAAAAATGTACGTCCCATTTCAACTCCTAAATATAAGGATATGATGGAGTTACTAAGGTATATACCACCTATATACCATGAATATATTAAAAACCGAACACATAATCTAAATGAGGAGAAATAATATGGCAAAATCTTTAATATTATCCTTAAAATTAAATTAAATGAATTAATATTTATTTTTAAAAACATTTTTTTAATTACATAAATAAAACTCTGTATCTAAATTGAAGGCTTCACTATTTATTTTTAAGTTATTACATCCATCTACATCAAACATAAAATATTTACAATTTCTATTATTTAATTTCTTTAAAATAAGTGGACTTATTCCTTTTCACAAACAAAAAAGTCATTTTATAAATTTTGAAAGTGGTTTAAGTCCATTTTAGGTTCTAAAACACAGCTTATATTTCTAGTAAAGTTTACAAAACTTATTACGTTATTATGTTCTAACATGTTTAAGGTCAGAAAGCCATAAAAAAAATAATACCACTTAACAATATATTTGAAACAAATCAAACATAAATCCTTAAATATCTCAATATAAGAAAAAATGGACTTAAACCACTTTCAAAATAAACGACTCATATATAATTTCGATATTTTGTTTTAAAAAATGTAAATCTCCTTAAATTTGACCTTTGATCTTAAAAGGGGACAGTTTATAGTAATTTATTTTAACCTTAATTTACGAGATTGAGAACTTATATCAATTAGTATAATATTTTGACAAAAGATATTTGAAATATGAAAACACCATAGAGATGTAGCTTAAAAGTTGAAAAAGTATGAAAAATCACATTTTTCTTTAAATCCGCTGAATTAAAAATGCTGCCCTCGCCAAATTAAGAACAGGATACCTAAAATGTTTTAATAACATATATTTTGTTAATATGACCTTAAAGTCCAATAGTTGATTCGGTAAATTTCTTGAACAAAATTTTTGAAAAATTAAAATTGGAGATTTTGAAATAGTGCTAAAAAAATACATACCGTTTTGGCATTAATTTAGAACGGTATAACAATAGACGAGATGCAAAATACTTTATACAAGATCATTTGGTATCAGGAGAATGCAAAAATGTTGTTGTTGTAAATTATTTCAATGTCTTGTGGGGAACTTGATATAACTTGGCTGTTTTTCAACCGATAATAGATTTTGTTGTTTTATTAGAAAAATAATTTACTCTAGATTATGGTTTATTAATTAATTTAATTGAAGCGCAATTATTAATATCAAAATTTTTGTGAAATTTATTAATTTTTTTTTTTTTTTTGATAATTTTTACATATAAATGCAAATTTGAAGTTTGAATCGGAAGCATTGTCCGATTTGACTCAAATTTTCCGCACCAAAGTTTTGGATCCATAATAATCTGACCCGCACGTCTTGAAATTCCAAAAAAAAAAAATAGAAGTAAATGTCACCCTAGTATACATACATACAACTGATGTCATATCAATATATTATTGAAATATTATATTTGGAAATTAAATTAAAAAAAAATAATTTTATACTCGTCTGTTTAAGTGTTTTTTGTACTTTTAGAATTTTTAAACTTTCCAAAAAAAAATTTATTATGGCGCTTCTTTGTTAACAAAATTACTCATATAAACATAATTGGTAAATTAAATTATCAATTACACTAGCCAACAAGGTTTTGGATTGGAGCAACCAAATATCTTTTCTAGGGTAATTTGGTGGGCTGAATTCGAATCTGTAATTGGTTTTTCTCTATCAAGTCAGGTTTTCGAGATACAAAAAAAAATGTTTTTATACGTTTTTTACATAAAATATCATTAGTTCATTTGAAAGTTAATGAATTTTCAAAAGTGAATGGCGTTATTTGGACGTCGCACAGTGGCGCCATTTGAGTTTTTTCGTTGCAAAAATCATATCTTTTGAACCGAATAACATAATTGAACAGTTTAAACAGCATATGATAGATAACTACTCAGCCTATGAAATGAGCGTTTGGAAAGGTTGCTGCGCTTTGTAGGGGCCTACTTATGTGTTATCAAAGTTAAAATTTGTAGAAAAATCAATTTTATGGTAACTAAAAAAAAAATATTTTTAGATTGTTTTTATTTTTTTTTTTCTTTAGGGTTTTATGTTTTAAATTATTACCCAACAAATTAAAAAAAAATTACTTCTTTCTTAAATTTATTTTTTCAATTTTCTGTAAAATATTCATCACAATTCGTAGGAGAAGGTATAAACTATAATTATTTTCTAACTCTATTCGTGACTTCACATGCCGCAGGGAAGAAATAAGTGGATCGGAAGATGCTGCCAACATGTTGAAGAGGTCCTCATTTTGCCTTACCCTTAATGCTTTGAATGTGTTCTGCAATCTATATTTTTTATAAAATTTGTTAAGAGACGCCTGTGCTTCTTCAGAAAGCTCTCCAATTGGCAAAGACTGGTACTCAATTATATCTTTGCCATGCGCCAATATTTTATGGACGGTCTGGGTCAACTTCTTCTGTGGATACATTTCTGCTAAAAGAGATGCAATTTTCGATGCATATTCTCCATATTTTGTAGAATTGACATTTTCTTTGCAGTTTAAAACATTCAAGATCGTTCTAAATCTTTTCACGATTTGATTGTCAATTCCAGTGATTCTAGTTACAGCCACATTTTCAAAAAATCTCCTAGAAGTGTTTCCATCGTTTGAGTTACCGTATCCGTGCTTGGGACAGTCTACTTTTAGTCCAACTTGTTTAAAAAAGCATCCTGTATTTGCATCTTTCTGATCTTTTCCTTATCCTTTATTGATGTATTTTCATCGAAGTTTTCCTCCTCTTGTGGTAGGGTATACGCCAGTTTTAGCAAGAACTCCAGACACCTTATCCTTGCGTGCAATGGTGACATTCCATATTCGTAATTCTCCTCGTTTGTAGAATCGTTTAAATTACCAAAGTTCTTCTGACTCTTTTTGCAAATCGGGCATGACAATGTTCAGGTTGTTCCTGTCAGTTCGTTTACGACTTTTCCGTCAACCATGGTCAGGTGGAACTCGTAATTGCATTCAATATATTTTCCTTCTCCAATTTGCAGCTTTGTAGGCTTAATCTTGCTTATTTGTTCTTCAATGTCCTTCACCGTGGTCCTTATGAGTTCTGCCGATTCCCTTGCAAACTGAAACATTATTTGTCGGCAATAATGCACTGATGACGGACGTGGATTTTTCCACTGTAGGGAAACATCAGATTTTAGCCGCAAAGGAACAACAGATGCCATAAACATATTTCCGTCCGATATTGTAGCGTCATCCATCGCAGCCCCATTTGCTGATCAATGTCAGTTTCTCAGGAAGAATTTTCACCTCATTTTCAGGAAGACTCTCCAACAACCGTTTTGCTGTATGGCCCATGAGATCCTGCAGATTGGCTTTCACAGAGACTTCCGTAAACTCCGTATGCAGTGATCGTGAATTTATTTTGGCTTGCGTAATATGCTTGTATCCTGGTAAAACGTCAGCCCCGTGTCGCATCAAGGATGCCCGTAGTATCTCATATTTTTCTTTGGAAAGTTGTAAGTCCATAAACAAGGCCAAGGATTCTTCGGAACCATACTTTTTAATGTGTGCGTTTGTGGGCGTGAGAATGCTTTCCTTAATCCTTTTTAGTCGCAGTGGGCTTGCATCAGCAACAGATTTTGTAATCTGCGACCTAACTCTTTCACTATCCTTTGTATAATTAATAGACAGCGCGTCCGATAAATGCTTCGTGGTCAAGTCATTGGTGGCATCGGCAAGTTTCCTCTTTCTTGTGAAAATTGAACACTCCTCAATACTTTTTTTTGGCCTTCCTTTTCCTCCTCTGGTTGATGTGGTGGGTTTATCTACTGCCAATATATCCAGGATGGTGTCTTCATTAAGCCTCGTATTTGGAGTTGAAGTTCTGAATGGTTCGATTAGATTTCACCCATTTTGCCTTAATATTTGCATATATCAGATAAAAATTATTTTTTTATAATTTCGATTCTCTCAATATTTCCGTATAAGCTATCAAGTTCTTCTAAAGCAGCTTCCGTGAAGAACTTTGGTGTGGTTCTAAACAGTTCAAATAATTTTAAATTGTTTAACGCCATGGTTTCAGTACTTGTTGCGCCAACTTTCAGTCGTAGACTAATCCAGGCATTATGCTTATTTTGCAATATATAGGCTTATGCTACCATGCCTAAAAATTTACCTGTTCCCTGCATACATATGGATTTAGGCTGAATTATGCAATTTTGATATTATGCTCGTGTCTAAATAAGATTTGTGCCTACCTGGAGGGACCATAAGTCAATATTGTTCTTGACCATTTGTACTCCAATGTAATTTTTAAGTGAGATGCGTACCTACGAATTTCAATGAGTAGTTTTTTGTGCATCTTGTGTCTGTAACAGAATATTGGGAGTAGACTTTGGCAAAGGCTCACAGGTAGACAACCGACTTAAAATGCAATTTTCAAACAATTAGATCAAACTACTGTCAGTCAAAACATGTAAGGGATGCACGCCATACAATTTCTGCAACCATGTCTTTTTAACCTTCTTTACCTCTAGAAGCCAAACGGGCACGTACGGGCAGATAAAACCTTTTGAATTATGTAAAGAAATAATCAAAGAACATGTTTTGCAAATATGGCAAATAGAGAAAAATATAGATTTTTTTTATTTTCCGTCAAAGTTGATTTACCAGGAGAAACACAAAGCAAACAGTTAATTTTTTTTATCATTATACATTTAATAAATACATCAATCAATACAAACAAAAAATAAGGCGATTCGTTACCTATTTTTCGTGATATTACACCTGAAATCGCAACAAATTGACTAAAAATTGTGTGTTTTTTTGAAAACCGAAAGTCGGTCAACTTTGAACGGTTATATCTTCTAAACTAAAAATGTGATATTATTAAGAGTAGCATATTTGAAATCGTTGAAAAGTTTCCTATAACATGGGTTTATTCAAAACTTCGTCGGCGCACATGAAAATTTTGATTTTTGCAACCTCGTTTGCTCTACGGGCGCCATTGTGCGTCGTTTGTTTCACGTATTATAGTCCAGCAATAGTCTCCCAGCATGCTTTTGTCCAAAAACCATTGATAATTTCTTTAAATTTTCATTAAATCTAGGTGAGCACGCTCCCCTTGTTCGTCGCACCTAGGTTTTGTGGAAAAGAATTTAAATGCGAATTAAGCAAATGCATTTTGAGTGACATTCGTGCACCTAATTCGTGACAAGTTTTCAATAATTCAGCAACAATTTGTCTGTAGTTTTCACTCTTATTGCATATTCTTTCTCCAATAAACATTATGAAAAATTGTCATCATTCAATAGCTTCCTGATCTGAGGGCCAACAATTATGCCTTCTTTGATTTTAGAATATGAAATTTTAGGAAAAACCGCTAACAAATATTATAATGCTGCACCATCTTTGTCCAGAGGCTTGACAATGTTCTTAAAAAGGCCCAATTGTATGTGCAGCAGCGGAAGAAGAACGTCATTTGGATCAATTAATGTTTTAATTGAAATGTTTTCTTTTCAGTTCTTTTTGGCCACTGTGTTCTGATGTAATGATGGCATGTAGCGCGACTCATAGACAAAGGAAACAACAATATTTTGGGAAACCTCCTTGCATATAAGTGAACAAACCAATGACGTTATTTACGATGGTCTATACTATATATACAAAGAAATTTAAATCACACACCTTGAGGCCACCACAGATCTTCCATTTATGATCGCTGTATTTGAGTAATGTTAAAATTTCAGTCATTGATTCGTAATTTTCCTTTGTATTAATGGCATGAGCAATTGGTATGGATGATTTTTTATTCCCATTCTGCAAAAGAAGAGCCTTTAAACTGTACTTAGAGCCATCAATAAATAATATCCATTCAGTTTTGTCATATGTCGTTTTGTAATTTTTTGAAGTTAACCATCAACATCAGTATAGAATAGAGTGTTTCTTTTCAAAATATGCAGCCAATTCCAAGCTTCTATCTCTATAGATTGTTACTTTTGTCCCAACTGCAAGATGTTTCCACTGCTGCATGCTTGAAGCTAGTAATTCTGTGTCTTGCTTCATTAAATGTAAATCCCGAATTAGATCATTCAGCTCAGCTTGAGTCACTAAATGGCGTTCAAGATCAGCCTCATAAACACTACCACTGCTAGTGAAAGATGTTTCGGACTCACTGCTCGTAGCACTGGGAATGACTGGTAATGGATCATTTGGTGGACATTGATCTGGTTTGGAAACCCATGGGACATTCGGCAAATTAATATTTTTTCTCTTTTTCATATTGAATCCAGCAACTTTTGTTAAACAGAAATAACAATCGGTTTGGTGGTAACTTGACTCTCTCCAAAGTACTGGAATTGAAAAATTGAAATAGATCTTCTTGCCATTTGACCACATGTTTAAAACAGTTTGCAACTTTGGCAAAACATTGTCGGTGTCCACGGTTTGTCCAAGTTTCTGACAATAAAACCAAAATAATGTAAATATGCATATTTTAATGATTCTGATATTGCATATCCTTTTTTTCCAACCATACGAAGCAAGAATAGCTTGAATCAGTAAATGCTTAAATTCTACTATTATGCAGATTTAGAATGAATGTGAGCTTCTGTCAAATTAATAACTGTGAAATTGTAGTGTCAGTATTGACTGTTTTACAGTATTGCCAGCATGCGATAAAAAATTAACAAGACGTGATAGCCCAATTTTGCCAGATTCGGATTCAGCGCACCCAGATTAGTTAAAAAAACATGCTTCGTTTCTGCAGTCCATTTTTTTTTAAATTTGTAGACCAGTGTTATCAATTAATAACAATTAACATTTTCAAATCACTGATAAATTAAATTATAGTAAACATGTACATATGTATGTATGTGTTGGATGTCCAACATATTTGAAGCTGATAGTAAAAATGATTGATTATATATACAAAAGTATATACAATACTGTGCAGAACAAAAGCAGCAAAATTAATTTAAACATAAAAATTGGTTTATATCTCAGTATATTCAGTATACAAAAAAACGTAGTTTCAAGTTCTTTTGTACAGGGGTTAAAATATTTATATATATGGTATAAACAATAATCTAACCCATAAAAGCAAAGTTTTTATTAAAACTCTTTCTTTCCTTATGCATATGAGTTTTGAATATCTCCGTGACTGTGCGTGACTGTGTGTGACTATCTTAAAATTAATCTTTGGCCACAACAAGTCTATGGACAAAGTTTCAGATCCATTGGATGAGGGGAAGTGGGGTTTTAATCTCTCCGTGACTGTGCGTTACTATGGCAAAGTTAATCTTTTTTCACAGCAAGTCTATCGACCAAGTTTTAGATCGATCGGATAAGGGAAAATGGGTTTTAAATCACTCCGTGACCGTGCGCGACTATGCGTGACAGCGCGTGACCACGTCGAAGTTGATCTTTCTTTACAGCAATTATATCGACCAAGTTTCAGATCGGTCGTATGAGGGTAATGACATTTAGAACACGACGTGACTGTGCGTGACCATGCGTGACTATGCGTGACTAAGTCAAAGTTAATCTTTTTTCACAGCAAGTGTATGGACCAAGTTTCAGATCGATCGGATGAGGGGAAATAATATTTAGATCACTCCGTGACTGTGCGTGACCACGCTTGACTGTGCGTGACCACGCGTGACTGTGCGTGACTACCCCAAAATTAATCTGTAGTCACGCCAAGACTATGGGCCAAGTTTCAGATCAATTGGATAAGGCGGAATGGGGTCCACCCATGGCAGACAGACAGACAGAGAGTATGAGTTAAAAGAAAGAGTTTAAAAAAATACAAATCTATATATATAAAATTCATTTTCTGTTTGTTTGTTTGTTTGTTTGTTTGTTTGTTTGACCGCTATACAAATTTTTATTTTTCAACGGATTTTCCTGAAATTTTGTACACACGATCTCTATACCCCAGGAGAGGTCGCCGTATACTTTTTACCGGCCACGCCTACTTTTACGCCCACTTTTTATGTAAAATTCATTTTCTGTTTTATTCATATTTGTTCACTATACAAATTTTTATTTGTTAACAGATTTCTCTGAAATTCGGTAAACACGATCCCTGTATTGCAGCCAAGGTCACCATATACTTTTTATCGACCACGCCTACTTTTACGCCCACTTTTTATATACAATTCATTTTCTGTATTTTGGTATATATGTTCGCTATAAAAATTATTATTTTTCAACGGATTTCTCTGAATTTTTGTATACACGATCTTTGTATCCCAGGCCAGGTCACCGGGTGATTCTTTCGGCCACACCTACTTTTACGCCCACTTTTTGTATACAATTCGTTTTCTGTTTTTTGGTATATTTGTTTACTATACAAATTTTTATTTTTCAACGGAATTCTCTGAAATTTGGTACACACTATCTCTGTACTCCAGAAAAGCTCGCCATATGCTTCGTACCGGCCACGCCTACTTTAACGCCCACTTTTTGTATACAATTCATTTCGTTTTTTGGTATATTTGTTCCCTATACAAATTTTTATTTTTCAACCGATTTCTCTGAAATTTGGTACACACGATCTCTCTGCTCCAGGGAAGGTCGACATATTCTTCGTACCGGTCATGCCTACTGTTACGCCCACTTTTTGTATACAATTCATATTCTGTTTTTTGGTACATTTGTTCGCTACACAATTTTTTTTAAACGGATTTCTCTGAAATTTGCTACGCACGATCTTTGTACTCCAGAGAGCTCGCCATATAATTCTTGCCGGCCACGCCTACTTCTACGCCCACTTTTTATACAAAATTAATTTTCTGTTTTTTGGTATATTTGTTCACTATAGAAATTTTTATTTTTCTAGGCATGTCTAAAATTTGGTCACACGATTTCTATACTAAAGGGAAGGTCACCATATGCTTCTTACAGGCAACGCCTACTTTGCGCCAACTTCTATGTATATAAAACTTATTTTTTTTCCTTTTATTTGTTTCTTTATTTGATTGCTATACAAACTTTAATTTTTCAATGGCTTTCTCCGAAATTTAGTACATATTCCAGGGAAGGAAATAACTACACGGTGAACAAATTTCCCAAACTTAAAAAAAAAGAAATGAACAAATTCCCCATTTTTTTTAATCGAAATAAAAAATGAACTTACTCCCCAAATTCATTCTTAAATTTTTATATATTTTTATTTAATGAATTTTGTTAAATATTTATTTTAGTAAACATTTGCATACTGCTCTCAATATATGTCCTACAATAAATGCATTTAAAATGAGTATTCTTTTCAATAGCATTATTTCGGTGCGCGGAAGCTACGCGCACGGGGAATACAGCAAAAATATCGCAATGATCTGAAAAATATATTTTGGCGATTAAAATAATTTGACAACAACTGCACGGCAGCATGGGTCTGGCTGTCAAACGCGCGGAGTCATGCGCGACTCGCTCGCGGAACACAGCTTAGTGAAATGTCGTCTGATAAATTTTATCTACGTATGTGAAATAATTACCTGTTGATCAAAATAGGCCACACATATACTATAAGCAGTTGCTTAAAGAAACCTTGCGACACAATATTAAACGTCGCATTAGTCTTTCATTTTTGAAACTTGAATTTGACGTCTCTGCTCAATGATGATCACTTATTGAATGAAGTAATTCAATTTTTAAAAGTTGTGATTCCTTTAATTTGCGAACCATTCCGTTATATTTGATGTTTATAAATAAACTGAAAAAAAAACTTAAATCGGTTTCGCAACTTATTTTTGAAGCATTTTTGCTGCAGCATCTTAAAAAACTTCTAAATTAAAAAATCAAAAAATTTTTAATTAAAATAAAAAATGAATTTACTGCCCATACAAATTTTTGGGGAGAAAGTTCATTTTATTGAGGAATTTGTTAATTGGGGACTAAGTACTCAGCGCCTGGTAAGCATAGTGAACCATTTTTCAAGTCAAAGGCCTTTGTATCCCGGGCAAGACCGGGTAAAAACAGCTAGTACAAAATAAAACAAGTAAGAGTGTTAAATTCGGCTGTGCCGAGTCTTTGATACCCTCCACCTCGGTTTGAGTCTTGATAATAAAAGTAAATGAAAAAGTAAACAATTTGTTAAACTTAATACCAAATTATTTCAGCAAATTCTTTGGGTTGGTTTTCATCTTTTCTATTATTTCGGATTTATTTCGGTGTTTGCTTTTTGGTCATCGTGGTTGCTGATCGGCATGCATTTATATACCTATATACATGCGTTGCCGGTTATATGACATAACTTCTCGTTTAATTTAGTTTTTGCTAATTAAATAGCTCGCCCTAACCTCCATTGCAAAGGTAATGGTTGTGTAGGGTGGCTATATGCATTAAATCGTGCTAATTGGAGATGGCTGTATAGTTTATTTTAACTGGCGAAATATTTTTTCATTGCGGTCATGAAGGTCGGATGGAGTAACAAATAATAACCAAAAAAAAAGCTCTCCCAACTTTTTTATTAAAACATTGCCATATTTAGAGAATAAATTTATAATAATAAATATTCAAATTAGGGATGCCAAACGCAAAAAACCAAATGTCCCAAACATTTTAAATAAAATAATTTGTTATCTTTATTTTCTGAAAAACTTTTATCAAAAAAAAATTGTGAAAATTTCTATATAAATAACATTCTCATCAAATTGCGTTTATTTATGTAACTGTTTTTATGTTTGCAATTCTTAAATATCATTTGAGGTTTTCTAAAATTCATTGAATTTAAATTAATGTTTTCTGTAGTCCGATTCTGTAAATTTCAACAATCCGACAATCGCAAAATATATCGACAGCTATTGTTGTTTGCACTAAGGATTAAGTGATTCACTAAGTACATACATCTTAACGACAGTCGACAAATCTATTTTTCTATTTAAATTGTAAACGAGTGGCATCTCTGTCAAAATAAGCGAAAAACACAAAGAAGAATAGAAAAAAACAAATTACTTCGTGTTTGACAGGATGATTTTATGTTTATGTTTAATATCTTTATTTTTTTACTAATGTTTCTGTTTATTTATTTGAAAATGAAATAATGAATTAAATATGCTATTTAATTTTTTTATTTATATAAAAAAGTTTTTTTAATTAAAGCAAAATATTTTCACTATTTTATGATTTTTATTTATGTATGACGACATTTCAAACTAAAAATTTAAGTTTTTATCGATTGAATAAACAACACAAAAATGGTTGTCGTTTAGATAACAACAACAGCTGACTTTAACAATAGCGAATATCGTTTAAAAATTTTACTGATAATTTTGCTAGTTTCTTTTTTTTTAACGATTCGACTATCGTTAAAAGAAGTTACTGAATCGCGGTACTGAAAAGCTATTAATTTCTCCTGAATGTCAATATTTTTTTAAATGTAAAAATTTTTTAAATGAAAACACAGGTATTTGGTGTTTTTTTTTTTTTTTTTGGAATTTCAATTTGTGTTTAACAAATAAAATTTATATATTAAAGATGCAATTGATGTCTTCTAAATTTAAAATTACAATTTCTGACGTTTTGATATGATTTTCTGTAAATCAATTAATTGTAATTTATAATTGGAAATTTTTAATTCTAGATTTTAGAATTGATATTTTCTTAAATTTGAATGGAAGATTTAAAAAGTGCAATTTTGTATTTATGTGAATAATAATGCTTTAGTAATTATAAAAAATTTTTAAAAATTAGATGTAATCGCAATCAGATATTTTGTAGGCAAAGCAGAATAATGATTCTATATAACTATGTAGAACTGTTTTGAAAGCAAAGAACTCATTGATGAACTCGGTAACTCTATTTTGAAAAGACAACAAAAAGTAAATATGCCAAACTTATGTTCATATTTGTAAAAGAATAATGAAAATACGTATGAAATAAAAGACCAGCCCGTGTAAACTCTTAACATTGGTCTGTATGATATCTAGTTGAAAATATTAACATTCATGTAAAAATAGAAATAACTATTGCAAAGCTAATTAGAACAAACAAAAATTGTGGCGTCATCTACTGTGGCATAGTCACGCTGAGCAAAATGAAGTGACAGTCTGTTAATGCAAAAGAAATGTATTTTCCCCACAACAAAATATTGCAGAATTTTATGTAAATAAAATAATATACCGATTTATTCCTAACATGCAGTTGTTATGGATATACATATATATAATATACATAAAATTTTTTTTTGCTAAATTTTTTTTTATTAACAACTAGGTATTTTAGCATTATTTGCTTTAGATGCTGGTGAATTTTTACTCCCTTACATATATTAACTCGTAGTGTCTGCTTGACGAAAAAATTTTGGATCGATTTTAACCCCTTTCCCGTGACCCATTCGATCTGAAATTTTGCAGGCAGGCTTATGGTAATAACAGAAATGATTTAACAAATTTTTTTAGTGATGCCAAAACAATGGAAACTTTTAAAATTTTCTACCAGAGTTAATAAAAAAATGTACAAAGGGTTAGTTTTTATTATATTATTACCACAACGACCACAAAAACAACAAGTCCAGCTATGACAACAACACAACATTTAGAATAACAACAAGAACAATATAGAAACATCATATTTTTAATTTTTTTTTTTTTACTTTTTCAGAGATTTCCCTGGACCTGTTCCACCGATTTTAATGACTTTTTTGAAACAGAAATCTTCCCATGAATTTGGTGAATCATTCTCACTAAAAATGATCACTGTAGCTGCACTATTGAGGGCGTGATCGTGACAAGAACAACATAGTAAATTATATTTTTTCAAGTCTTTTTTTAGTTCTTCATTCAAATCTCGGGCCCTAATCGACCGATTTGGACGATTTTAAATAGCAAACTTTTGTTGATGTTAGTGAATCATTTTTTATGTCAACGAGCACCCTAGCTGCCCGATTGACAATGAATGAAACACTCAATCACGACCTGTTAACAAACTCCGTGTAAGGAAAAGCGTATAGGGTTGTTTTTCATGCGCAGAAGACTCAATACAGTTTGCTAACCTTGGATTCAACAATGTCATCTGTATATATCGGTGGCATAGGTATTGATGAATTTGATACTCGTGATGTTCTGGGCATGACAATTCAATGCGATGTTTGTTAGAGAAGCATTCAAGTGTCTTGATTTTCTAAAAAGGTGCAAACAGTACTTCACTCCTTCCGATCTTCTTAGGTAGTGCATCGCCGTTAAAATCGTCCACATTTTGGGACACCTATGTGCTCTTCAAATCCCTTTTCACGAGAGCCCAATATCTCTCTGCTGGCGTAAGCTCCGGAAAATTTGGAGGATTTGCCTCCTTTTCTTATCGTAGTAAAGGGATATCAAATTGGATCAAAAACATGTGGGCAAATTGTCTTTCCGGGAATTTTAATGTCTTTTTCTTGTTGGCCTTTAAGTTGATTTTATTAGACTTTTAAGATCATCGATAGCATCGTTAAAATTTGTGTAATGGAATCCCATCTGATATGTCAATCGTATGCGATATAAATATTTTTTTAATTCTGTTTTTAAAAGACTCATTTCATCCAAACCGTTCTTCCTTCATTTTAAATTTAGATATAAAAAAATATTGTTTTAAAATTATGGAATTTCGAGATCCCGGAATTTGATGTTAGTCAATCCAAAAAATCCCAGAATGTCGGACTTCGAGATTTTCCGTTTGCCATATCTGGTCTCTATTTTTATTAATCACTGAAATTTAATGTTTTCAACTTTTGAAGCGTCGAATTAGGATGAGCTTGACGAAATTTTAAATCTTGATGCATAAAAAGCACATAACTATGAACCTTTCAAGTAGAAAAATTTAATTTATGAACCTAAATAATTTGTAATATTTTATTCGACCTCAAAAAAGGTCAAAAAAATATTTTTTTAAGAAATTTTTAAAACTTTAGCTTTCTTCAATATGCTTCCCGCTGGTCTAACTGGTCTGTTAAAAATTTAATGAAAAGAATGTCAACATTAGAAAAATATGGTTAAATTGTAATAGTGCGTCTAAGCAAAATCTAGTATGTTCGAGATTTCGAGCAAAATCTAGCTCATTTTTACTAGATGTCCCATGCATAACAAAATCTAGCTCGTTACTAGATTTTAGCAAAATCTCACAAAATCTTGTCAAACTTGGGTACTACCAAATCATACTACTTTCTTTTTTAATATTGTAGTAGAAAATTACAACGCAGCAACTGAAAAATTGACATTTAAAAACAAAAACAAAAACAAACAAGTTGAATAAAAAGGAAATAAAATATTAATTATTAATAAAAATGACAAGCCTATAATAAAAAAAATATTTAGTAATTGAAAAGTTATAATTTTTTATACTTATATGTGCCCATTCCCATCTGATATGTAATAAGTGTGCAAAATGCATTTGGTTTTGTTGTTCAAACAATACATTTAACAAATGCTGATGTTTTTTTCGCAAAATTCTATTCAAATTCTATTTCAAAATTTCTTGATGCATAATAAATTAATAAATTCTGTACCTTTTTAGAATTTCCATTTTCCTATTGTTTTGTTTAATTTTGGTATTTCTAGTTTGTATGTTTCATTTTAATCAGCTGTTTATTACTATGGAAACAAAATGTGAAAAAAGTTAGATGTAAACGGTATAGATTTTGAAAATAGATTTCAACTAAAATCTATTACATTTTCCCTAGATGTAAACGCAATATAAGCTGTAATTCTAGTTTTATTATTTGTATATTACACTGCTTTTGTTTTGCTTGCTCTTCATTAGATGGTTAAATCTTTTTGTTATTATAACCTAAACCACGATGTGATGAGAATCACTTTCTAAGTCAATTAAGCGATGTCTGCCAGTCTGTCCGACAGTCTCAAAATGGCGCCATTTGAATTTTTTTGCTACAAAAATCATAACTTTTAAACCAATTGCGATAATCAAATAAGTCAATAGGCATTCGATAAATAATAAATAATTATCGGACATATACTTATGGGTTATCAAATTTGAAATTCGTTAACGGCATAAAAATATTATATTTATGTTAACTAAAAAACAAGATTTTAAGCCAATTTATAAATTTTATGTATTTTCACCAAATTTTGGGGTCATTGCCTGGGGGGTGAGGAATTCTAAGTCAGGGTAAAAGCACTTGGCCAGCAAAACCTCCAAAGAGTATGGCATTCTCAGGCCAAATTTTTTTTTTTTATGATTATTCATATTTTTCCTTATCTTAGTGTTTGTTGATGATTTCTTATTTCATTATTCATTATTATTATTTTTTGGATTTTTCTTTCAGGCCTATTATTATTGGTTGAATGATATGTACATGGATATACGTATACCATTGCCAATCAACTCGAATCCTGGTATGGTTCTACCACCACGACGTTTTACAACTGTACATGATGTTGCCAGATTTGCAGCACGAATAATTGATGGCATAATGCTACACAAAGAAATGCTAGATAGCGGAAACTTACCGCAAGAACGTGCAACATCGCGAGAAAAGAATCAACCCTTGTGTATGGCGCAATATTATCGTTTATTGGGCTCGTGCCGCAGACCTGGCTTAGAGCGTGATTCCCAATATTTGCCAAAGCGCAAAACCGAAGATGAACATGTTATAATAATATGTCGCAATCAAATGTATTGTATTGTCCTGAAGGGCCACGATCGTGGAAAACTAACGGAAAGTGAAATAGCTTCCCAGATATTGTATGTGTTAAGTGATGCTCCTTGTTTGCCAGCGAAACCACCACCACTGGGTCTTTTAACTGCCGAACCAAGAACGAGATGGGCGGAGGATCGTGCGACATTACAGTTGGAAGAACATAACCATCGTAACATCGAATTAATTGAGACGGCTTTAATTGTCTTGTGTTTAGATGAGCCGCTGCCATTAACATTCAATGCTCGTGGCTTTACTGGAGCTACACCTGCGGTACACTATGCCGGGCAAAGAGATGAAACAAATATGGCTCACGAAATGATACATGGTGGTGGCAGTGAATACAATTCCGGTAATCGTTGGTTTGATAAAACTATGCAAATTATAATTTGCACCGATGGAACTTGGGGTCTTTGTTATGAGCATTCCACTTCAGAGGGTATAGCTGTAGTACAGCTGTTGGAAAAGATCTTTAAGAAAATTGTAGACAATCCCACTGATGATAATGGGGTGCCACAACATCATTTACCACCGCCCGAACGTTTGGAATGGGAAATAGCTCCGGAACTACAAAACCGTTTTCGACAAGCTTCACTAACTGTTGATAAGTAAATAAATGATAATCGTTCGTCACTATTCCCGAATCTCAATAAAATATCTCTTAAATTTTCACAGAGCTATCGACAATTTGGATTTCTATGTTTACCGTTATAAGGGTTATGGCAAAAATTTCATCAAAGCCTGTCAAGTTAGTCCAGATGCCTATATACAATTATCATTACAATTGGCCTACTACAAGTAAGTATTTGCCCATACAATTTCATTTTCGTGCAATCGAATTTCTATATGATTTTATCTGATCTTATCCAAAGATTATATGGTCATCTAGTTGCGACTTATGAAAGTGCTTCAACAAGACGTTTTCTATTGGGTCGTGTCGATTGTATACGCAGTGCTAGTACCGAGGCCTTAGAATGGGCCAAAGCTATGTGTCAGGGTGAAGGACCCAATGTGGGTTTGGAAAGCGATCGTGAAGAAGAGGAGGACTCACGTAAAGTTAAATTTAGCATATACAGTGTAAGTTCTTAATTTTAAAACGCAACAAAGAGAATGTCCCATTCTAATTACTATTTAATGCTTGCTTCCACAGAGAGATCATTTGCGTGAATTATTCCGTTGTGCTGTGGCTCGTCAAACTGAAGTTATGGTCCAAAATATTTTGGGCTATGGCGTTGATATACCATTGTTGGGTCTTCGAGAAGCTAGTCGTGAAGTAACTGGCGATTTACATGAGTTATTTACAGATGAATCTTATCAAATATCTCAATGTTTCCTGTTATCGACTAGTCAGGTAATCATCACATTTCTTTAACCGCACAATCGCACCGAGCACAAAAAATGCATGTCACTGTCCATAGTACACTTATTAATGGAAATATCCCTCATCGTTCCATTTTGTTCAATTTGGACATTAAGTTTTCCCATACAGGAGTAAGACAAATTTCACTGTTTTAACGGTATATCGCAAAAATATAACAAACATGTTGCTGCAACATTCTCTACAAACTGCATAACATTTTGTAAAACGTATTTTACTTTCGTGATTATCTGCATAAAAATTCTGTTAATTTAACAGTCTCTCTTAAGTACCTAACATTTTTATACCCTATACCACTATGTGGTTTGGGTATAATGGCTTTGTGCTGCTGTTTGTAACTACCAAAAATATTTGACCTAGACCCATCTTTAATTATACCGATCGAATCAGAATCACTTTCTGAGTCGTTTTAGCGATGTCCGTCTGTCTGTGTGTCCATATAAACCTTGTAATAAAACTACAGGTCGCAAATATGAACATATTTTGATTTGGTATATAAGCTTTTATCGGCCAGAGCATAACCGCTATTGAAATTGGTGAAAATCGGGCCATGTTCAGACCTAGTCCCCATACAAATTATCCCTATAAAATCGACATAAATTGCCCTAAGGTCCACATTATCACATAGATCTTAGACAAATTGGGTTTGTATATGTTTATTGTATCCATTAATCAGTTGTCCAAAAATAATCCCTAATTTTAGTCATAGGCCCCATATAGAGCTGCTTCCCGATCTTCACTTAAATCTATCAAAAAACAAAAATATTGCACAGATTTTTCTCAAATTTGTTTTGTGTATATTCTTTCAAAATATAAGTGACATTACCAAATATGGTCAGGATCGGTCCATTTTTCGACCTAGTCCCCATATAAATATAGCACCCGATATAAACTTTTTCATATCTGCAGCCAAAAAAATTAATAACAATTGCACTCAAATGGTTTATGCTTATTTTCTATATCCAATTAGTTGCACCGAAGAGATTGGGTCTCTAAACCATGGTATAGGGTATCATATAGTCGGTCTAACTTCACTACCTTCAAAAATATTTACAAACAATCACCCAGAAATTAATTGAGATTCATTAGGTAAATTTTATAGATTTTTCCAAAGCCTTACAATAGAAATAAGTTCTCTTAATTCTTGTATTTTCTTCTATAAACCCAGAGAAGAAATACGAATGTGTCCACCAACTAAAGTTAATTACTATAGTTGATTTACTATAGTTATACCCTATACCACTATGTGACTTTGTGCTGCTGTTTGTAACAACCAAAATATTTGACCTACACCCATCTTTAATTACCCCGATCGAATCAGAATCACTATCTGAATCGATTTAACGATGTCCGTCCGTCCGTCCGTCCGTATGTGTGTCCATGTAAAGCTTGTAATCACACTGCAGGTCGCAAATATGAATATATTTTGATGAAATTTGGTATATAAGCTTTTATCGGACATGGAATGAACGCTGATGAAATTGGTGAGAATCGGTCCATGTTCAGACCTAACCCCCATACAAATGACCCCTATGAAATCAACATAAATTGCCATAAGATCCAAATTGTCATATAGAACTTACTCAAATTGGGTTTGTATGCGTTTATTCCATTCATTAATGAGTAGTCCAAAAATGATTCCTATGGGACAACTCTTAGTCATAGGCCCCATATAGAGCTGCTTCCCGATCTTCACTTAAATCTATCAAAAAGAAAAATATTGCACTGATTCTTCTCAAATTTTGTTTGTATATATTTTTGCAAAATACTAGAGACTTTATCAAACATGGTCAGGATCGGTCATTTTTGGGCCTAGCCCCCATATAGATATAGCATCCGATATGAACTTTTTCATATCTGCAGCCGAAAAAATTAATAAAAATCCCACTCAAATTTGGTTTATGCTTATTTTCTATATCCAGTTAGTTGGGCCTGAGAGATAGGGTCTCTAAACACATGGTATAAGGTATCGTATAGTCGGTCTAGACCGGCTATAATTATACCCTATACCACTATGTGGTTTGGGTATAATGACTTTGTGCTGCTGTTTGTAACAACCAAAAATATTCGTCCTAGACCCATCTTTAATTATACAGATCGACGCAGAATCACTTTTTAAGTCGAAATAGCAATGTCCGTCCGTCCGTCCGTCCGTCTGTGTGTCCATGCAAACTTTGTAATCAAACTACAGGTCGCAAATATGAATATATTTTGAAGAAATTTGGTATTTAATCTTTTATCGGCTATGGGATGAACGCTATTGAAATTGGTGAGAATCTGTCCATGTTCAGACCTAGCCCCCATACAAATGACCCCTATGAAATCAACATATATTGCCATAAGATCCAAATTATCATACAAATCTTAGTCAAATTAGGTTTATATGTATATATTCCATCCACTAATCAGTAGTCCAAAAATGATCCCTATTGGACAACTCTTAGTCATAGGCCCCATATACAGCTGCTTCCCGATCTTCACTTAAATCTATCAAAAAAGAAAAATATTGCACTGATTCTTCTCAAATTTTGTTTGTATATATTTTTGCAAAATACAAGAGAATTTACAAAATATGGTCAGGATCGGTCCATTTTTGGGCGTAGTCCCCATATAAATATAGCATCCGATATGAACTTTTTCATATCTGCCGCCTAAAAAATTAATAAAAATCCCACTCAAATTTGGTTTATGCTTATTTTCTATATCCAGTTAGTTGGGTCTGAGAGATAGGGTCTCTAAACGCATGGTATAGGTTATCGTATAGTCGGTCTAGACCGACTATAATTTTCTTACTTGTTAATCATACATTTAATCAATGAAGCCAATTTAAAAAAAAAGCGCTAAATTAGAATTAAACGCTGATATTACTTTTTAAGTGTATATCAAAAAGAAATATAAAATAAGCGAACAATTTTTATTACAACCGCTTAGTTTCAAATAAAATCAAACATTTTCTTCCTTACGTTCAGGTTTAGCATGCTTTTATATAAAATTTGAATTGTTTATATGTTTAGTAGACACATTTGATGGAATTTTATAGTTAGCACAATATTAATTTCAGTCTATATTTAATATATGGGGAGTCACCCAACTTTTGAAACTGATGTTTTCCGATCGGGATGAAATTTGCACCAAAGTTAGTCCTATTTGATAGTAGTTTAGACACAATTTTTCCACAAGATCGGTCAAGAACTCTCGGAGTTAGAGTGGGTCAAAATTTGACATTTTAGCCATGAAAATATGCCTCTTTTTTGCCTTTAAAAACTTGACTGACTTTACGCAGTTCTGTCTCGATTTTTTCATTTACTAAGTTTTAAATTGTTAAGTAAATCTTTGCTTTCTTTTTTACACTTTAAAATTTTTTTTATAAAATTGATAATATCATACAAAATTTTCTTTAATATGAACTGTTGTAGTTGAAAGCACTTAAAAAGGAACACGGAAGTCATCGCTGCATTTTATGTCTTCATAAATTCATCAAAATGATTTTAGTTGTAAAAATTATCGCAAAAATATTTTATTTAAAAGTGGAATAACTCCACTCAAGATATTATTTACTACAGTGATCTGTTTATAGGACATAACCGAAGAATAGTTCAATCAGCTGACAGTCACATAAATGTTCCATTTATACAGAAATTTTGAATATGAAATTGTCAAAAATTTCAGTTTTATAAAAACAAGCTACGAAAACGTAAAAAATAAAATCAAAGCTCCTTTCTTAAGCACCAAACTGAAAAGATCGGTAAAATTTGGTACCGCTCTGCCTCAATACTGTATGAAAATATATACGCTAATTAATTTAAGGTGTAATGTAAAAATGATGTCGTTTCCTTTCCTGACAAAAAAAATGTTTTTATTCCCAAAACCACTATGCGCTGAGGGTATAACGAGATATTGCTGATGTTTTTAACTGCCTAAAATACTTGGCCTATCTGTCCGTCCGTCCGTCTGTCCGTCTCTTCAACTGTGTGTCCATGCAAACTTTGCAATCAAACTATAGGCCGCAAAGATGAATACATTTTTCTGAAATTTGAAATTGGTGAAAATTGGTGCATGTTCAGTCCCAGCCGCAATACAAATAATCCCTAAGAGAATGACTAAGATGATCGAATGTGCGTTGACTAGTGAATGAATCATTGAAGGGCATTGAAGGACAAAGACAAAATACTCTCGACCTTTTTCTAACTTCACAAAATACTGTGAAAATACTTGCACCTCTTGGTATTTCGGATCACTGCACCATTTCCGCATCTTTTTCGTACTCTGTACTTCATAGTGTATCAACACCAGCTATGAAACGCTCAGTTTTTATTTACGAAAAGGCTCGTTGGGCCGAGCTCAACGATTTCTTCAAGCATTTGAACTGGAAACTTTGCTTCCTGGATAATAATGTTGACGTTGCAATGATAATGGTGGAAAAAATAATAATGCTTGGTATGGGATTATTCATTCCATCGATGTACATTTCGGCTAAACCTAATCAAAAATCTGAGTTTAACCAGACTTGCAAAGATGTCAGTCAGATCCAGAGAGGAAGTATTCAGACATTGACGTGAAAATAAAAATTTCGTTACTAAACTGCTACGCAAACAGGCGAGAAATGAATGTGCCAAAGTACGAAGGCGCGAAAAGTTTATTCGCGCTTAGCGTCTTCGTGCCAAAGTTCTTTCTGCTCCTCGGGGCAGCAAGAGCTTTTGGTCATTTGTTAAAAGAGTAAAGAATAATGCTATTTCTACAATCCCAACTCTTATAATGAATGACCAAATATTCACTGACCCTGATAGCGATCACTTGGCGGATAGCGATCAACCTCTGCCCGAACTTGAAAGTGTATCTTGTACTATGCCTAAAATATTCTTCCGAGCACGTAAAGTTAAAAAGGTTCTTTCGGATCTCAACACTAATAAGTCTCCGGATTTTTCAGCCTTTCGTACCTTGCGGGAGTCTCTCCCTCTTGCTGAAAATTACCGTCCAATGGCAATCTGCTCTGCGCTCTCAAAGGTGATGGAGAGCATGATCAATTTCCATCTTGTGAACTACCTAGAGGCCATCTCACTTCTTAATGATCGACAGTATGGCTTCCGTAAAAATCATTCCACCTGTTAGCTCTACTGTCTGAGCGCTGGAGTCGATCCATTCGCAATTTTGGCGAAAGTAAAGTGGTTGCTCTAGATATTTCCAAGGCATTCGATCATGTGTGGCACGGTGCATTGATATCAAAACTTATTGCATTTGGGGTCGGTAATGACTTCTCTCGATTTATATCGAGCTTTCTCAGAGACCGAACAATACGTGTTGTTATTGATGGGGTCTCAACTAATGAGTTTCAGCTTAATTCAGGGGTACCTCAAGGTTCCGTTCTTTCTCCTTTTCTTTTCCATATCATTCTGAACGACCTTCTTGGTCAAACTTTTAACTCTATATAGTCTTTCGCAGATGACAGCAGCATTTGTCATTCATTTTCCTTTAATGGTGGACAATGAATGACACACTCAATCAAGACCTGTTGATAATCTCCGAGTGGGTTAAAGTGAATAGGGTTGATTTTAATGCGCTGAAGACTCAATGTTGTATGTTGACGTAGGCCCACGGCTTCAACAATATCATCTGTATATATGGGTGGTATAGGAATTGAGGAATCAGATACTCTTGATGTTCTGGGCATGCTTTTCAAGTGTCGAAAAAAGCATTCAAGTGTCTTGGTTTTCTAAAACGGTGCAAAAATTACTTCATTCCCTCTGATCTCCTTAAAATCTATACCACTTACATCCGAAGCAGGAGCTTCAAAGTCTATTTTGAAGCTTCTGGACCGTGTGTAAAGGAAGGCGTTGATGCTCATCAATGACAGCGGGGTATCCAACTCTATTGACTCATTGGAACATCGTCGCAATGTGAGTTGTGTAGCACTGTTCTATCGACACTACCATGGGAAATGTTCTTCTGACATTAGCGAACTTATTCCAAGTGCCCGAGTTTCGGTTCGCTCTACCCGCTTCTCTAGTAGATCACAACCGTTTGTAGTCTATTGTCCAGTTGACCGCACAACGCATTACAGAGAGAATTCGTTTATCAGTCGAACTAGCCGTATGTGGAATAAACTCCCCGCAGAGGTCTTTCCTGACAGTTATAATCTAATAAAATTTAAGCCAAATATCCACCAACAATACTCCCTCTTTCCTTCTTCCCATAAGCTATTTTATTGAGATCAACATAATGCAATGCATCCCCTGAGTGTTGGTGAATAAATAGAAAAAAAATAATAAAAAAAATATCGTTTATACAGTGGATGACAATACATTGGAAACTCTTACAAAGTTCTAAATTTACCAACTTTGTTTTTTAATAAGTTAAGTTTAAAAAAATAAAAAATCGGTCTGGAAGTTGTAACCAAATGGCAACAATTTAATGCAGCTGGTGTTTTGGAATGGCCAAAAAAATCGTCAACAAATTAAAAATAGAGGTGGAAACACAATTGGGACGAATGACGAATTTCGCACATCTCGACGAATTTGTCGGCAACAATTCGGTGCGTAAATTCGTCGAATGAAATACAATTACGACGAATTCACATAACAGCTATAACGTCATTTGAAATTGTTTTTAATTTATAATATGTACATTAGGGTTATGATTAATTTTTTACAAAAGTTTTACCTATCATCATGTGATAGGCAATACTAAACTAATAATAAAAATCGTGTTTGCAGGTCATTTTGCCGGAAAAACCTTCCGCACCAAATGCAATTTCAAAAAACTCACTGAATTTTTTTTTTTATTTTTATTTTTATATTTTCTATTAATTTAATACATACATAGTAAAAAAATTATTTAAACAATGTAGATTTTGATACGAGGTATGATTATTTATTTATTTGAATATTGTATGATACAAGTTTAAGATTTAAAGTGCGACTATTTTTGCAGAGAGTAAAATGTCCTGAACAACTTTTATAGCACGTTCTGCGCAAATATTACTACGCTGCTGATTTATTACTTACGACTTCTGGATAACCCCATGCCTTATAAAACACTCATTACCTTTTTTAAATTTAATAATTCAAAATTGTCTTCGCGGAAACAATGATCTGAAAACCATACGTCGTATCATGAACCACATATAAATTGATATATTTTATATAGTTCGGTATTTTGGATTTAGGACAAATGCTAATATTGCCAGAATTGTTCTAGAATTCCACAGAGCATTGCTTATTGGCGGTATAGTTTTGAAATTTATGAAGGGAAATGGCTAAGAGGTGAAAATATACATCGAAATGAAGCTAGTGGATCTAGATTTTTTTATTCAGCTGTTGTAGATATCAAGATTGCAGAGATCGTTTTATAATAAAAGGCACTAATGTGAGCTCCAAAATGATATACTTACATATTATTCAATTCCGATACTAAAAAGTTATAGACAAGTCAATGTCCAAATTTTGGAGGTTCATAACTCGGAATATATCTCGACCGTCGAAAATAAAATATTTTGCTACAATCGGAACAAAATGTGTTATAAGTGGTGAAAATTTGAAATCATTCGGGGCATCGCACCTAAAATACACAAAGGTCTTTAAAACGTAGAAGAAATATTTTAAATCAAATAAAAAAATATAGACCAAATTTCAACGCGTTTGGTGCGGAAACTTTTTTGAGAGCAGCGAAGAAGTACGATTGCGTTTCTTAATATTTTTTAATAGCAAAAAAATAAAAAAGTCATAACCCTAATGTACATAAATAAACATTGTAAAAATATGAATAAAAGAATTTTTAATCTGGTACGAGTTATTCCAATTGAAAACATCATGTTGACGATGGTAAATGCCTTAATTTTTGTACGGCAGCGTTTAATTTTTTAATTCTGAAAAAATTACATAAATTTTCATTAATAAATTAATTTTATGTCATTTTTGTTTACATGTTGTAGCTGCTAGTGTGACCATATTTAAAAAAAAAAGAAGCACTAAACGAAAAAGAATAAATATTAACAAAAAACTATATAAAAGAAAATTATATAATTAAAAATAGATTTTATTTATCTTATAAGTAATAAATAAAATATAAAACAATTCTTAAAGACAAAAATGACTTTATTTACTAAAACATTTGAAAAACTAAAATAAAATACGGTCACTCTACACCATTTTATTCGTCGTTCGTCGGCGTTAGAAATAGAAATAAACCTATCGCAGAGTTCGTTACGCACTACGTATTTCGTTCGACGCACTGATTGTGTGCATTTTCATATACTCAAATGTGTTTTATTTCTGACGACGAATATTCGGAACGAAAAATTCGTCGTTCGTCCCAGTTGTGTTTCCAACTTAATGGATATCCAAAAATATATTACAACCAAGAGTATAGGGAAAGTTTTCAATTATGAATACTTTTAAGATTTGTTTTTTTTTTTTTCGAATTTAATCTATGTTATGCTAATATTTAGTCCTATTAAAATCATATAAATTTTTAAATTAATAAAAGTTTTCAAGTCGTCAAAAATATATTTTGTTAAAAGTTTCCCACAAAAATTTGGTGTATGTGTGTCTATTATAATCACTAATCAGTTGTCCAAAAATAAGCCCAGTAAGACCAATTTTGGTCATAGTTTTTATATAAAGCTGATTCTCGGTCTTCACTTAAACCAACAGAAAAATTGCATAGATCATTTTCAAATTTGGTTTAAATATGATCATGACCGGTCTACTTTTTTACCTAGACGTCATATAAAAATAACATTGGATGTGAACTTTTTCAAATCTTCACGCCACAAATTAATAGCAATTTTGCCTCAGCAAAGTTGGATCTAAGACCCTATCTCGAAACGCATGATATAGGATATTGTATAGTCGGTGTGGACCGACTATAATTTTTTACGTTTTTTTAATGTAACTGAAATTATTTGATCTAAAATTTCCTTTGTTTTTATTTATTTTTTAATTTGTTAATTTTGAAAGTAGTGTAAGTCCAGTTGTAACTAAAAAAAATCGTATATTTTTTTTAAAATAAAACACATTTTAAAATAATTAAATACTTCAATACATGTAAAAAATGGACCTATACAACTTTCAACAGCAGCTCATATATCGAAATCATCGTTTTCAGTTGAGATGCACTCTACACTTAATATAAGCACCTAAATGCACCCTGCACTAAAGATAATGCAACATTTTATGCACATTTTAAGCCAGTAAGTGTAAATATAGCAAGGTTCAGAAAATACACACATGAAACACACAATGTTCTGTTCAAAAGCAGCCAACACATATCTTTATTTTCATATCAATTATGTGCGTTTCTAAATTTTCTACGGTGCCCAACACAACCATGACTGTGTTCGTTTTAATATTTCGTTATTTACACGAACATTTTTGTATCACATACTTTTTGTTTCAATCACACATAAAGCACACATTTTTGAGTGTTGCTTTATTTGAAGTTCATGTTCTGGTACGTGTACTGAAAAAAAACACAGAACATGTACAATAAACAGGTTCGAGTTCAGTTATATTTTAAGTCGTGTTGTGGCTCGTGTAGTAAGAAAAAACAGAACATGTACAATAAACAGGTTCGAGTTCAGTTATATTTTAAGTCGTGTTTTAGTAAGAAAAAACAGAACATGTACAATAAACAGGTTCGAGTTCCTGTTTATTGTACATGTTCTGTTTTTTCTTACTACACGAGCCACAACACGACTTAAAATATAACTGAACTCGAACCTGTTTATTGTACATGTTCTGTGTTTTTTTTCAGTACACGTACCAGAACATGAACTTCAAATAAAGCAACACTCAAAAATGTGTGCTTTATGTGTGATTGAAACAAAAAGTAGGTGATACAAAAATGTTCGTGTAAAATGTTTGTGTTGGGCACCGAAGAAAATTTAAAAACAAACATAATTGGTATGAAAATAAAAATATGTGTGTGTTTGTCTAAGTTATGTTTGTTTACATATATGTACGAGTTTTTTATTCAGTGTGTGTTTTTTTCTGAACTCTGAAATATACCTATTAAAATACTCTTAAATAAATGAAAAATGTTTTTGCATCCCATAACAAAAAAAAAAAAAAAATGAAAAATCTTAGGTGGCTTGTAGTACTGACAGTTTTATGGGCTACGGGCCAGTCACTCCCAAAGGTTATGGTTGTTCATACAATCCACATCCTGATGAAATTGTCTTCTGTGTTTCAGCATTTTATTCATGTGAAGATACAAGCGCTTCACGTTATGCAAAATCCTTACAAGATTCCTTAGATATTATGAGAGATTTATTGCAAAACTAAAAGATATTTGTTTAAGATAAAAGCAAAAACAACAACAAAAACTAAGTATAAACCAATACATATCATAAATAAAATGTACCTTAAAATTATAAAAATTTTAGAGCAATTATACAAAAAAAAAAAAAAATAGTGAAATTAAAAAAAAAAAAAATAAAAAAAAATAACTAAGTTATATATGTTATTTTTGCAAATATATATTGTATATGACATTTAGGTTTTAGAACAAACTAAAAAGTGTTTTAGAGAAATGTTAATATATAAAAATAAAATAACAAAGACTAGAAATCTATTTAAAAAAAAAACATATACACATATTTCCAACAGAAAATAATAATATTGCCAAACAAAATAAGAAGAAAAATACACAACATTTAATTTTACTGATTATGAGAAATCAATTCCTAATTAGATTTAAAATATGTTTACTTAACATTCCATTAACGATTTAAAAAATTGTTTTGTAGTGCATTTACCCTGTGAGACAAATCCAGTTCAAAGCTAGTCTAATTCTAATCCAGAAAAAATATCCTACTTAAAACAGTTATACCACTATGAGTTTTCAACAGTTCTTTGTTATCAAACCAACAATTGAATTCGTCAAAACGCTAGTATACACTATGAAGATTTGAAAATACTTTAGAATCCAGATCTTGTAGATTAAGAATTCAAATTTTTATAAATTCTAATAGTTTTTAAAACCCACCAACAATTATTCATAAATTGTTTAGTGGCTAATGAGTTCGAACTATTTCCTGTAACGTTAAATACAGCTACGAGCAACTAATAAGAAAATAATCATGAAATAAAACGCTAAAACTTGACATTGTTCAGATAATCCAACTCTGTTCCATTCACCAATGGTAACACTTATTTTACCGTTATTTTTCTTTATGGTGTTTTTTAAATTTCGGAAATAAATTAAGGCCTAGTTAGCCACACGTAACCGCAACCAACCGTGTCAGCCGTTTTTTCTGTTACATGAAAAGCATTTAGAGCAGTTACCGAACTCAACAATCACGTAACCGGAACGTCCTAATCTGTTGAAAAAGATTTTTGCTACGTACGTGACATTTGTGAACAGTTGATAAAGTTTGGTTAATTTTGGTTCGTTTTTTACGTTCTATAATTGCATTAAATGTCAAAGTTATATTTACGGTACACATATATTTTAACAACGTGTGGCTAACTAGGCCTTTAGTCGTGCACAAAATTAGGGACAGTTATAAATTTGTCTATATTTGGAAGTTCTGGTAAATTTTAAAAGCAGTAACTACTTGTTTGACACGGGTAAAAACAAATCTTGTGATGTCAGTACTCGAACATCAGTCTTAAAAGTTGCTAACAGCATGGTTAGCAACGCGATGCAATAGTTCAAGAAGCGTTCATCTATAGAGAAAGTGGCCCATATACAAAGAAGCTAAATTACAACAGCTGATGCAAAAATTATCCGCGAGTCAAAAAAAATCTTATAAATCCGCAAATGAGATTCGTGTTGCAGTCTTTGGGGAAAATAAAGCAAAACGATATGTGAACGACATTTGGAAAAATTTCTCGAAAGAAGCCACTGTTGTCTGAGCGTAACCAAAAAAGGAGACTAGACTTTGCAAGAAAGTACTGCCATTGGAGCGCTGTGGAATGGCACAGTCTACTATTTTTGGAAGTAACAAAAAAAATATGGGAAAAAATATGTTTGCCGTTCAAAGTCGAAAGAATTTCATACAAAGTAAACTCGGGTCACATGGAAGCATGAAGGAGTTTCCATCATGCTTTAGATTGCTATGTCAGCACGTGAAGTTGGTCCGCTGCACAAAGGTGTTATGGACAAGTTCCAATAAGCAAACGATATGATTATGCGTTATGCTGATGAAAATATGCCGGTAATGTGAGTATTTCAGCAAGATAATGATCCAAAGCACACAGCTCTACAAATTAAGCAATGGTTTATAAACAATTCGGTTAATGTTCTTGATTGGCCATTATATTGTCCTGATCTCAACTCGATAGAGAACTTATGGCAAGTTGAAAAAACCAAAATTAGCTTGTTAAACAAAGCAATTTTGATAATCTCTACACCGAAACAAAGAAGGCTAGGGAAGTCATTCCAAACAGCGTATGTGACAATTTGATCTCATCAAAGCCTGGTATATGTCAAGCAGTTATTGCAACAAAATATTATTTTTTTTTAATATATACATATTTGTTTCTTTCACAAAAGTTATAATGTGTCCTCAATAATGTGCACGATTGATATCAATCATGTTTAAAAATCTCGATCACAACTTTCTCAATACTAATCTATTTAATGTAACTAGCAGATTCCAGCACTCGAAATTCGAGTGCAATTTCTAGGCAGCTTTATTTTTCAACTTAGTCAATTCACAAACCAACACTTTTATGGTTTATTTTTATTGTGAATGAACACATTAACAAATTTAATAAAACACACATAGCATAGTAGCAACTTTAAATGCAATTTACTCAAAATAAAGGAAAAAATTTAAAAATCTGTAAATTTGCAAAATGGCTAAAAAGAAATACCTTTCAAATAATATACGCTTGGTCAAAATCGGGATAAAACGGTAGAAGAAACATCGGTCACAAGAAATCGCCTAGCCTATTAATATAATAGATTAACTAAACTAGGATGAATTGTAGCAAACTCATAGCACATTTTGTTTTATTTGCTTGAAGCATATTAACATTCTGTTCCTAATTAATTGCACGGAGCTGTATATATAGTAGTGTTCTATATCGCTACTGCCTAAGATGAGAAATTGTTAAGATCAATTAAGATCAACGCTAAGATTTACAAGGCTTTTAGAGTCTTTAAATTCCTCAGGTAAAAAATATTGCCTACTGAAAAAATAAACAAAAAGTAAAAACTTTTCAATTGAATTTTTCTGCATTGAATTAATTCCTTAAAAAAAAATAGTATTCTATCGGAAAAATAATAAAACCAATTTTAAGAATTCATTGTACGCAGAATGAAGACTTTTAAGACTTTGAGGGGGGTTTAATAACCCAGTGACGTTTCGAAAGCGTAAAAAGTATTTTATTCCCCAACTTAGCCTCATTTTAGCTCGATACATTTAGTCCAGCGTTTTTCCAATTTTATTATTCCTTGCAAACAACAGGTCTTGAAAGTGTAGAAAGCATTTTATTCCCCAACTTAGTCTCATTTTAGCTCGATACATTTAGTCCAGCGTTTTTCCAAGTTTATTATTCCTTGCAAACAACAGGATTTGAAAGCGTAAAAAGCATTTTATTCCCCAACTTAGCCTCATTTTAGCTCGATACATTTAGTCCAACGTTTTTCCAATTTTGTCATTCCTTTCAAACAATAGGTTGTCTTAGGGTCCTCAAAATAAGCGTTTGTTTCCGTGATGACCTCTTCATTCAACTCAAATCTCTTAAGGCCGATGCACTTCATCAGGTTTGGAAGCAGGAAGGAAGATCGCATGGGGCGAATTATGGATGGAGAAAATCAATTTATAGAATCTGTGAATAATATCCTCAACGTAATCGATGTGAATGACACCGCATGGCCTGTTCATCCGGAAAAATACACAGCTTTCACTGTTACTTGGTATCTGGGATATCGTAAGGATTCATGTTTCATTCACGGTTACAAAGTGGTGCAAAATCTCCTTCGGATTGCGGTTGAATAAGTCACACGGTTGAGTTTAATCAAAAGCACCCAAACATACATGTAAAATGACGAAAAAATAAGTGTCCCAAAATACATTTCAAGTTCTGAATAAAAGATATTTTTCCGCCTAAAGCGTTTTGTTCCCCAACTTAGCCTAATTTTAGCTCGATACGTTTTTTCCAGCGTTTTTTCAATTTGTTTATGCTTTCTAAATAACAGGTTTTTTCTGGGTCCTCAAAAATTGCGTTTGTTACAGTGATGACCTCCTCATTTAAAACAGGAAATAATGGCAGGGGCTACATCTGTAGAATATCGTGGATGTGGTAAAACTCCACGGTTTGTTTTGCTTCAAATTAATGTTGAGTCTGTCCAACAACTATTAATAATGATTTCCTGTGATCGTTTTACTCTTTTAAAGAAAATGAATTTGATCGCATCCATTAAAAAACTTTGGCTGGTCGATAGTCCCACGTTAACCCGTAGAAGTATATTCGTTGACTGTTATTTGGTCTCTGCTGTGTTGTGACGGATTCATGTTTCGTCCGCGGTTATGAAACGATGTAAAAACTACTCCGGGCTGCTTTAAAGCATTCGCACGGTTGCACGGATAGCTTTCTCATATCCAAATATAAAGGGTGTTCCAAAATTTACGCAAGATTAAACAAAAAACACAGTTTTTTCTTATTTTTATTTTTTCATTGAATCATAATGTATATAGGATAGGGTTACATATGGAACAACACATCGAGCCAACAGCATCCTTATGCACTGACTCTTCTGTGGTTTTCTAGAATAACCGCGTATGTCATAAAATCAAAATGTTCAGGGGAGCCAAAAACGTTATATTTGAAATTATGGGCTCGATACAAAGTTTGTAGAGCTTTTTATTTAACAGTCCTGTAGATATGGGCAATAAATACTTTACATAAAATTTTGATTTAAAAATCTTCAAAGGAATAGGTCCTAGAGAAGGACGAAAAAACAATATGTAAATAACACTTAAATTGTGTGCAGATAAAACAACTTATGTCGATAAACGTCGTTTTTTTTTTTTTTTTTGAAAAAGAAAACTACCAATGCAACCACCCATTTGTTGTTGCTTGATAAATGGATTTTTTTGTTCGTTAACAAAAAGTTAACGGAACTTAGGATGAGAATATAACAACGTATCAAGAATAATAGCGACAAAAAATAACAGAAATAAACACACACGTTTTTATAAGTGGTTATAAACTGAAAAATAATCCAAAATTATTTTGCATTTTGTTTCATTAATAACAACGTATGTTGCTATGTGTCGTTATCTGAGAAAATAATTTGTTAGCGATCAAACGTAGGTTGACATACGTCGATAGTGCTGCAAATTAATTTAATAAACATTTAAGTTACGTCGTTATTTAAAGAAAAAACTCAGAAATGGTCAATATTTTTTTTTTTTTTATTTAACACATGTAAAGAGCGTTAAAAATTAATATATTTGGCATCGTTAACTTAAAACGGACAAAAATGGAAATACGCTGTTATTTCAGAAAACCGCAGTCTTATGCACTCTTTTGTCGAAATTCAACATGACCATTTTCCGTAAATGTGGCTGAATATCACTGATGCAGCATTTAATTTCCTCCTTCAATGCACGGGTGGTTGTGGACTTGTTGACATAGACATTTGACTTCAAATAACTCCATAAATCACATGATCTACGGGGCCAATTCTGATCACCAAACGAGACAGTATATCAGCAGAAAATGTCTTAGACAGTAATTGAATCGTTTCACGGGCAGTATGGCACGTGGCACCGTCTTGTTGGAACCACATGTCATCAACATCAATATCATCTAATTTAGGCAGAAATAACTGTGTTATCTTGTCGCGATATCGAGCATCAGTAGCAGTCACTGCTTTACCAGCCTTGCTTCAGAAGAATTATGTTCCAAAAATGCTTTCAGCCCAAAATCCGAACCAAACATGCAATAATTTTTCGATACACACATGTGGGTTTCCTGAACGCCAAATACGGCAATTTTAGCGATTAGGGAAGCCATCGAGGTGATGGCCATTGCGCTTAAATTCTTGCGTCATTTAAATTTTACAAGCGTAAAGACTCAGATCTTCAGTGAGTATACGCTATAGAGAGCTTCTTGAAATTCTTGCACACGACACCGAATTGATATTCCTGGATCTTCATCAGCACTACTTCGATATGGATATTTGTCAGATTGTTTTTGGACGACCAATATTTATATCATCACCAGGCTGCCTGAATTTTTCAATTACTCTCTTGACGAATCGAAAATCGTTTACACAATCAAAGATTTTACTATTTGTGACAATCTTTCCGTTCATTCAAGCAAGGACGCGCTAACCTTGCATAAGCGCTGATAGGTGAGTAGGTAGCGTGCTCCCCTATCATGCGGGGGTCGTGGGTTCGATTCCCACCAGAGGCTTTGGTCTGTCGCTGCAAAAAAAATTAACACACTACTCCCTCTTTCCTCCTTAACCTATTTTCCTGAGATAAGCACAATGCACTGCATCTGTAGGGGGCATCCCGTGAGTTTTGATTAATAAATAAAAAAAAAATATGTTCAATTTCTTAAAAACGTTGTAAAAATTGAATGGTTTATAATAGATTATGAAAATTTGTATGTTATTTTCTACAACTATAAAAAAAAAATAAATACAAAATGGTAAAACAATTTTTGCAAGGACATGTACATTATTATTATTCCTTTAAATTCCTAAGTCGAACATAGGACTTCAACAAATGAATTCCATTGAATTCTGTTTAAGGCTATAATTTTAATTTCACTAAAGGTTTTTCCTGCTAGTCTATACTCTTTGTCAAGTTGTCGCCTCCAGGTGCTTTTTGGACGTCCTCTGCCTCTGCAACCTTTCGGGTTGTACTCAAATAACTATGTTATCTTGTCGCGATATCGAGCATCAGTAACAGTCACTGCTTTACCAGCCTTGTTTCAGAAGAATTATGGTCCAATAATGCTTCCAGCCCAAAATCCGAACCAAACATGCAATAATTTTTCGATACACACATGTGGGTTTCCTGAACCCCAAATGCGGCAATTTTAGCGATTACGGAAGCCATCGAGGTGATGGCCATTGCGCTTAAATTCTTGCATCATTTAAATTTTATAAGCGTAAAGACTCAGATCTTCAGTGAGTATACGCTATAGAGAGCTTCTTGAAATTCTTGCACACGACACCGAATTGATATTCCTGGATCTTTATCAACACTACTTCGATATGGATATTTGTCAGATTGTTTTTGGACGACCAATATTTATATCATCACCAGGCTGCCTGAATTTTTCAATTACTCTCTCGACGAAATCAGATCAACATTGCGACTATATTTTGTACGAAATTTTCGAACTGAAGGCGGCCAACTTCCTTTATTTTTAAATTTTGCATGAATTTTGGAGCACCATTTATATATAAAATAATATTTATCCGCTCAGTTTAAATGTCTACAGCTTCAATCAACTCGCGCACTTTCATTATTCGATCGTCGTATATCATCTCATGGATTTTTTCGAAGATTTCTGGGTTAACTGATCGTTTGGCGTTACTTGTGCTGGTACCACCACAACAGAATTCAGTAAACCACTTCTTAATAATTTGAAGTTCATAGTGCAGAATCGTCATAGTATTTATCATGACTTTCTTTGGTTTCGGCAATAGTTTTTTCCGCAAAAAAAAGGTGATATATCAATGTCTAACTTCCCTCGTATCTATCACACAAAAAAGAAATTACATTCAAATGATACCACTCTAGCCACAAACGTTTGTTCATGAAAAATTTATTAAATTCTAATCATGTCATCACACAAAATATACAAAAAAAAAAAAAAAACATATTCTCTGGTTGTTAACTTTCAAAATTTGTTAACATTTCTATGACAAATTCAGCATAATCGTCTGTGTTATAATTACGTCATGTTTAAATTTAAGAACAAAAAACAACACAAAGTAAATATATTTTGATCAATTGCAGAAATTATTAATTTCAGTGTAATGTAATCAATGAATAGTTCCTAGAGTCAGCATTGTTTAAAGATTAATGATTTCAATTTTTAATTTGCACTAGTGTTCCAAGTTCTTTTTTTTTTTGAAACATGAATTCTGTGAAAAAGACAAAATATAAAAAACCCTCCATGCAAAAAAAAATAAGTAATAAAAAGTGTGTCTTTTGATATGTTATTATTATTATTATTTAATTTTAAAAGCGGAAATAATCAGAACAAAAAACAACATTAAAGATATGATAAAGAAACATGAAAACCAAAAAATAAAAAAATTAAAAAGAGAAAAAAAATCAAACATTTGTATATAAAATTATAAATTCGAAAATATTTCAAAGGTTTGTTCTTGAAAACGATCATTACTCGTATTTCAATCATTGTCATTACCAAATCACTCGGCATTACACACAAACTTCAGTGCTTTTATTTTTTATTTTTAGAAGAATATACATAAAATCTATAAGTGATTTAAAAATATCACGATTTAACAAATATTAACTAATTTTTAAACCAATTTTTTAACCAAAATTCATAAAATGTATACAAGTTGCTACAAATGATGTCCTACTATTTGTAGGAATCAATTTCACGCCACCGAAAAGTGGGGTTGACGTTATTTCTTTTCACCATTATTTAGTTGTGAAAATGGTTCACAGGTTCCAGAGTTACGTATTAACATAAAATTAAATTTTATCATGAATCTTTTTAATAATAAAATGTGGTACATATTTTTTAGATTTGTTGAATTTCTTGTTTTTAAGAAATTTAAATTATTATTTGCAATTTGCGATACATTATTAAGGTGCTCATTGCATAAAACGAAACAATAAATATTTGTACGAAAAATTCAAAACTTTAATATATTTTTAAAATTTTTTCATATAAATTTCAAACGTTTCGTTCTATAGAATGATCCTATAAAACGTAATCAAAATATTTACCTTTGTTTAAGTCAACGGGTAAACAGTTGGTTAGTTGCACTTACCTAAAAATAAACAATTAAAATATATCTATTAATTTTTTTCAAAAAAAAAAAAAATATATATATTTATATATTTCAAATACATTAATTAATGTTTTAATATTTTTTTCAATTTTTTGTAATAGAAATAAGCTTCCTTAGAAATCACTATGTAGGAAAAATATTGCGATTTATCAAGAAATAAATCCTTAGCAAGGCGGGAGGTGGAGAGTTGAGATTTGGTAACTATTCTCTGCTGTTATTTTAAGATTTCTGTTGTAAAAATGATTGTCTTTTAGGAGGTTATTACCCTAGCAACTACAATAATTTGCATAAAACTTGATACATAAGCTATCAAAATTAGAGAAAATCAGTTTATTTTAAAATATAGCTTCCCTTCATTTATATTGGTACTAGCGTACTGCACAATTCAAAATTTTCTGTAAAAATGTCATTTTTAAAAATTTCATGCATTGCTACGTCATGTCATGCCAACTCAAACATACTGTCTTAGCATGTTATTGCAACTTAGCTAAGGTTGTTGTACGTTGTTGTGGTCAATACCATGTCTTTTAATGTTTTTCACAGCCTTATATGAAAATATTAATTATTCTTTATTATTTTATAAATAAAGATCCTAAATCAAATCAAATAAATAGTTGATAAAAAAAATGTTCAAATTAATAAAAACTTTTATTTGAAATTAAACTTTATTTTTAGAATCCATATAAAACAAACAAAACCTTTTTAAATGCAAATAATGACAACTAAAAGAAAAATATTATTCAGTTTTTATTTGTTTCCAATAAAACGTTTAACGGTTATTTTTCTGCTTTAGGTTAGGTTAGGTTAGGTTGAAAAAGAGGAGCCATGTATACACATAGCTCATATCCGTTTTACCCGGATATACACTTAAGCCAGAAAGTCGGCTTGTTGTGCGCTCTACATACTCGCGCTCATCCGTTAATCTACTACTTATTTAACTTAGGAGTTCGGTCTCGATAGCAAATCTCCTGAGTGCTTTCCAGCGTATCCCCCTAAGAGCCGCTAGGCCTGGTATGATTTCGTTGTTCCGGCAAATGCAGGACAGTAACAAAGGTAGTGTTCTAGGGTCTCGTCATCCTCTCCACAAGCTCTGCATGTGGCCGATTCTGCCCGTCCTATACGGTATAGATGAGCCCTCAGTTCAGAGTGTCCAGTGAGGATGCCAATAATCCTACTCAGTTCCTTTCTATTTAGACTGAGGATTTCCTTAGTCTTCGAAGTGTTTGGAGAACCCCATAGTATCTTCGTAGCCTTACCCACGTCAGTTTCCTCCCAAATTGAAGTATGTGAATTAGTTGCCCACTTCGATAGTTTCAATTTGAGAGCCTGGAAAGGTATTGGGTTTTCCAAATTGACACCCTGCAGGAAAGAACCCTTCCTGGCCAGTTCATCTGCAATCTCGTTTCCCATTATACCACTGTGTCCTGGGATACAAATGATTTCAAGTCTGCCTCTTGTAGTGAAGTTTGCAATTTCTTCCTTACATCTGAGGACAGTCCTTGATCTAGTTTTGTCCGAGGATATCGCCCTGATAGCCGCTAGACTGTCCGAAAATATTTTCACGTCTCTGGGGCTTGGGATTGCCCGTACGTCAATAGATCTTATGCATTCCATTATCGCGACCACTTCGGCCTGAAAGACAGAGTTGTGGTCCGGAATGCGTAGGTGTATGCCATTGGAACGGTCCTCATCATAGAAACATATACCAGTCCTACCATGCAGACTAGATCCGTCTGTGTAGTAGTGTGACCTTGGAAGGTTTCGTAGAAAATTTTCGTTCAACCAGCTTTCCCTGTCAGGTATCCTTATACTCCAGGGTATGTTTGTCGACACTTCCGCGATTCTATCACAGCTAAAATCCACTGTGTTGAATTCCGGTATCTGGTCCAATGTTGTTTGGTGTTTGGTATTCCCCTGTTACTCTTAGTCGTAACATGGCCAGAGCTGCCTCATATTTAATTCTAATCTCGATCGGGTGTATAGATAGAATCGTCTCTAAAGCCCTCGTAGATGTAGTCCGTATTGCGCCGCTGATTCCTATGCAGCAGAGGCGTTGTATTTTTTGGAATGGTTTAATATAGCATTTCCTGATGTCCATGTGACTACGGATGCGTAGGTTAGAATTGGTCTAACGACGCTTGTGTAAAGCCAATGAGTCATCCTAGGGTTTAAACCCCATTTTGAACTTATAGCTCTTCTGCTCTCACATTTAATCCCCTTGGTTGTGCCCAATCGTATGCTATTTCGAGTGCATCCGATGACCTGCTACATAAATTTCTAAGATCTTTCCCCCTTAACAGTATCGCTACATCGTCTGCGTAGCAGACAGGTTGGAAACCCTTATCGGTTAGAATCCTTAGAAGACTGTTTATAGTGGTCACCCAGAGAAGGGGGATAGAATTCCCCCTTGAGGTGTCCCACAGCAAACCTTGTCTCTTATTTTAATGCCACCAACCTCGCAACTTATCCATCTATTCCCTAGCATCTGACTGATCCAGGCTTTGATATCCCGGTCGATGTTGAATCGTTCTAGGGAGTGAAGTAGCGTATTTGTTGATACATTATTAAAAGCTCCTTCTATATCAATGAATATGGCTAGAGTGAAGATTTTTAGATCGAAAGATCTTTCTATGTGGTGAACTACTTCATGAAGCGCAGTTTCTACTGAGCGTCCCTTTAAGTAAGCGTGTTGTTTGAACTTCAACAGCTCATTTGGGATTTGAGATTTAACCATGTTATCGACTATTCGCTCCATGGTTTTCAGAAGGAAGGATGTAAGACTTATCGGTCGATAGGCCTTAGGGTTCGCGTAGCTTTCCTTTCCCGGCTTTGGTATGAAGACCACTTTGGCCTCCTGCCATGCTCCGGGGGTATACGCAAGTTTTAGGCAAGCAGAGCATATGCCAGCCAGACTACTGCCAATCAAGTCCCCGCTTTTTTGTAATAGAGCAGGAAAGATTTCATCTGGGCCTGCTGCCTTAAAGGGGGCAAAGCTTTGTATTGCCTTAATTACCATATTTTCGGTTATTCTATCATATCTTTCCTCTCGATATTATTCCTCATTAGGCCCTTCATATTGTTCCACGTTGGTTCCAGTTCGTCAGGACACATTGGTACCAATTTCAGGGTCCCTATTCGGCCCATATTCTTCGGTAAGAAAGTGTGTTTCCATCAATATTCTTAAGGACTGTTCCATCGATTCCGCCCGAATCCCGTCCCTATCGACAAGAGTTTCAGGCTGCGAATGGGTTTTCGATAAGAATTTCTTGATTTTTGAGACGTCATTAACGCTATCAACCAGTTCACAGAAGTGTCTCCAGGAGTTGCGTTTGGCTATTCTGCTTTACTCATCATTTGAATTTATTGTATGCAAGGCATTCAAATCTAAGTTAAGGTGTAAAAATATTATTTCATTTACACTTACTGGGTTTTTTACGAGCAACGACCTTTTTTCAGATAACAAATGTCGAGCTTTTGAAAAGAGCCTTTCCGATGCAGCGGAGCTGGATGGAGTCGCTAATACAAAACAACTTAACTTGAAAAGTAAAGGATATTGTCTTTTACGGGCTTCCCACCACTCCAGTGGATCGAATTCTTTGTGGTATAAAATTGTCTGTCTCTCATATGTCAAGATTTCATTGTGTACTTGGTCATCGTATTCGGGTGGAAATACAGCTTGTACGAATTCGTTAAAGGGATCATCCTCAGAATTTACAGAGTCCATTGTAGTGTCTGCAATAGTCGATGTATTTTTGTATGTTTCTAACATTTTTATGCATTGTTCATGAATACTTCTTTTCTCACTCTCCGAAAAATTTTTCAGTTTGTTCGCCGGTGTAAGTAAAAAGAGTGCAATTTTATGAAAGTTTTTTATGTTTGCATCAATCACAGATTCTATATAAAGTAAAATTTGCTCCTTAAATTTGTTAATAGTTTCTGAATCATTTTGATCGTTTATTATGACTCATTTTTTAAATTTTTCATTTAACTCATACTCTCTGTCTGTGTGTCTGTCTGCCATGAAACTTGGCCCATAGTCTTGTCGTGACTACAGATTAATTTTGGGGTAGTCACGCGTAGTCACGGAGTGATCTAAATGTCATTTCACCTCATCCGATCGATCTCAAACTTGGTCCATACACTTGCTGTGAAAAAACATTAAGTTTGATTTAGTCATGCGCAGTCACGCATGTTCACGCACAGTCACGGAGTGATCTAAATGTCATTTCCCCTCATCCGATCATTCTGAAACTTGGTCCATGCACTTGCTGTGAAAAAAACATTAACTTTAACTTAGTCACGCGCAGTCACGCATAATCACTCACAATTACGGAGTGATTTAAACCCCATTTTCCCTTATCCGATCGATCTAAAACTTGGTCGATAGACTTGCTGTGAAAAAAGATTAACTTTGACATAGTCACGCACAGTCACGGAGAGATTAAAACCCCACTTCCCCTCATCCGATGGATCTGAAACTTTGTCCATAGACTTGTTGTGGCCAAAGATTAATCTTAAGGTAGTCACACACAGTCACGGAGATATTCAAAACTCATATGCATAAGGAAAGAATGAATTTTAATAAAAACTTTGTTTTTATGGGTTAGATTATTAAGTTTTCTTAGAAACTTCTTCAAAGGGTTTAATAATCTCAATTATTTCATTCATATTGGTTATATTAAGATTTGTCGACCTATTAGTCTCCTATTTTTCTTAAAGTATCTGTGTTATATACACCCAGTTTAACTGTATCGATTTAAATAAATAGAAAACAGTGTTCCATCGTGTTGACGTAAAGTTTTTTAACGTAGTATCTAGAGAACTATTAACCCCTGACTTCTTGAAATATTAAATTAGCTTGGTGCAAGATCCTACAATTGCGTTGAATTCAGCTGTATCAGATATTGCTCCTTCAATGGCATTATTTCTCAGGTGGTTGATGCAGAAAATATTTTCAGCAAAATGAAACGCTGCTTTCATATTAGATCCTCTGTCTTTTACTACTGTGATCCTTTCGTTAAACTTACAGTCGAATTCATTAAGTAAGCATTCAATTTTATTTCTAATATTAATACCTTTAATGATTTAATGGAAATTTTACGGTATAAATTGGTACCCAGCACAGCTTTAATTATGATAAATTTTAGTTTCGAATTAACTACCATTCCACTAATACACTTACTGTAATTTATTTTCTTTTTTTTTTTTTGTTAAATTTAAGTGAAATTCTTTACATAGAATGGTGACTAAATTGAATTTGTTGAACTCATCAATCGAAGATATTCAAATAATTTAATCAAATTAAATTATCCCGACTAAGGCTTTCAGAAATCGCAATCTTCACTAAATTAGTAGACGTCACTTTCTTTTTATTAATACCGGTAACATTCTCTTTAAAATGAGTTATCGGTTATCCAAATTACAAATTAGCTGTGCTGTCCTGAATATTAAAGCTGTTAATATTTAAAGAAGTGATACAACCTCGATTTTCTTTTGTTTTTTTTTTTTTTTTTTCTTTCATTTATTTATTTGCAATCTATTTTACAATAATAAGCAAATTACAGCAATTAAATCTTCACATGAGTTTTAATCTCCAATGAGGTTAAAACATTTATACATATGTATACATACTAAAAGTGTATACTATAAATAACTTAACTACTTATGTATATTTATTATTTTATATTTTTAGGTATTTATATATATTTACAAAGGTTTTATTTACATATATACAGTTTTTATTTTAGGTCAAGGACATGGAGTCTTTTAAGTCTTTTAACTTCGTTGTAATCGTCCAATAAACTAATTGCAAGTGGGTTAGAATGATTGCTAATGCCGGTTTTCTCAATGTATCGTCAAACTGCCTGTTATTTAACCAGGACATAAATTTATTGGACCGATAAACTGCCGGTTAACAATTTTGGTTTTCTCAATGTACCGACAAAAACATACATCTCAGTTGGCAATACTCTCAAAATACGTATGAAAGTTGGGAGAATTATTTTCAGTTGGCAATGCCTCTTAAATTTGACATGAAAGTTGGGAGAATAATTTATCTGTACGATAAATAAATAACTGGCAGATGAGTGCCGGTTAGAAAATAGAAGCAAACCAGACATTGAGAAAACCAAATTTGTTTAATCGGCAGTTTCTCGTTGGGATAAAAGATAATCGCCTATTGAGAAAACGGGCATAAGTCTTTCTAAGTATTTGGTGCTAAATCTACTAATTTCATTTTTGACTTTAGTTATGGATAAGTCCTTATGGATATTGTCATTTGTCATAAGCCAGGGTGCATCTGTAATCATCCGAAGGGTTTTTGATTGGTATCGTTGAAGAATTTCAATGTTAGAGTTGCTCGCGGTCCCCCATAATTGTATCCCATATGTCCATATTGGTTTAAGAATAATTTTATACAACATGACTTTATTTTCGAGATTTCATTTTGATTTTTGACCTAGCAACCAGTACATTCTTTTAGTTTTAACATTTAATTGGTCCCTTTTAGCTTCAATGTGTTTTCTCCATGTGAGTTTTCTATCTATATGCATTCCGAGATACTTAGCACAATCTGATTTAGAAATTTCTTCACCATTTAGAGAAATGGGAGGACAATCACCTTTTCTTAAAGCAAAAGTAATATGGGATGATTTTTCAGCATTAACACAAATATTCCATGTTTTCAACCAATTTGCAATATTGTTAAGGTTTCTTTGGATCAGTTCGGAGGCTTTGACTTTACAGCTGTTTCTTGCTATTAAAGCAGTGTCATCAGCATATGTAGCGACAGTGACGTCTTCACCCACAGGCATATCTGATGTAAAAATAGTGTAAAGTACAGGACCTAAAACACTTCCTTGGGGTATACCGGCTTTGATATCACAAATGTTGGATATTTCATCGTTTACTTTTACATAAAATTTGCGATCTTTTAGATACGACTTTAGAACTAAATAAAAAGGTGCAGGAAGAAGTTGCTTTAATTTAAAGAGGAGGCCAGGATGCCAGACTCTATCGAAAGCTTGTTTTACATCCAGAAACAAAGCAGAGCAGTATTCCTTATTTTCCAATGCATTTCTAACTTCATTTACTATACGATGGCATTGTTCTGACGTACCGTGGTTATGGCGAAATCCAAATTGATGTTCAAGTATAATATTGTTTGCATCCAAAATTGGCTGAAGTCTATGCAGAAATAGTTTTTCAAACACTTTTGAAAATGTAACTAATAGACTTATCGGCCTATAAGACCTTAAGTCATTTTCTGGCTTATTAGGTTTTGGTACCATCATTATCTCTGCACATTTCCATTGAGCAGGAAAATGATTTAGTCTCAAAATTTAATGAAAGATAAGTGTTAAAAAAATAATAGATTTTTTTGGTTATGCCTTAAGGTCTTTGGCACATAACTTATCGTATTCCGGACATTTTTTGTTATTTAATTTGGAAATTTCTTGAGCTACTTCATAGGGTGATATATGTTTAATTGGTAAGTCCATTTGGCAAGGGCTTTCAAGAAACTCAGTTACTTCACTAGATGAATTGTTGAAAGCAAATGGTTCAAATGTAGATTTCAGGTATTGAGAAAAACTATCAGCTTTGCTTAAATCAGATTTACACCAGATGCCATTTGAATCTTTCACAGCTACATTTCTTTTCGTTGGTCTTTTTAAAAACTTTGTGGCATTCCATAATTTGTGTTCATTGTTTTTTAATGGACTAAGATTTTGTAAATAGCAGCTAAATTGTTCATTTTTTGCCTCGGTTAAGCATTGTTTTAATTCTTTTGTGGCCGGATTTAAATTAGTTTTATCTGCTGGATTTCTTGTTTGTTTCCATGTCCTTCTTAAATTTCTTTTAATTCTTACTAAATCTCTAATTTCAGCAGATACAATTACTTTTTAGCCGGTACTGTTGCTGGTGTTGACAAACACGCTGCTTCATGTATTAAGTTTGTAAAGTTTTCAACTGCATTATCGAGCCCATCCCCATCTTTAAGTCGTATATTAAGGTTAATGTTTCTTTCTATCCAGTATTTAAAAGAATTTAAATCAGTTTTGTTTGTAATAACTTTATACATTTCATTAACTTGTAAATAACTCGCATTATAATTTACTAATAAAGCTGAATGGTCGGAACTTAGTTCATCAGTTTCTAAGATATCTAAACAATTATTAGCAATGCCTCCATAAACAACAAAATCCAATAGGTCTGGTATTTTTCTGGGGTCGCTTGGCCAATATGTGGGTCTGCCTGTAGATAGAACAGAGTAATTATTTTTCATTACGCATTTGTAAAGTTCTTTGCCTTTGGGATTATCAAGTCTAGAACCCCACCACTGATGTTTGGCGTTGTAGTCTCCACCAACAATAAATTTAGGTCCCATTTTTTTAAAAAAAGATTCATAATCTTCGCATGTAATTTTGTGTTTTGGTGGAATGTAGATGGAATATATAGAAACGTTACTGTTGTCACATTTGATTTGTATTCCAGCCGCTTGAATATGGGGTTTTTCATAATTATCAAGTAAAACGTATTTTAGAGAGGATTTAACTAAAATAGCTGAGCCTGCATGTGCTTTGTTATCCGGACGATTACATGAAATGACATCGTAGCCATTTATTTTGAAATATGTTTTATTAGTGAAATGAGTCTCTGATATTAGAAATGCATCGACATGATGAGTGTGCATAAATATTTCGATTTCTCTTGTGTGGTTCGGAAGCCCGTTGGCATTCCATATTCCTAAACGTAAATTTATTTGCATAATTTTGAAATAAGCATAGTTATCATATTGAGAAGATTAGCTAACATAGCTTCAATTCTGTCCATAGAGTTATAGTTGTTATTATTTTCATTTGAATTTCTAACTATTTCAGAATAGGATTGTTTGTTGGTGTTTGCATAATGGTGGGCGTTTGAAAAGTTATTGCCACTTTTATTATTTAGTTCAGGGAAATCATTATATTTTTCTGAATAATTAGCAGAATGACCATGTGTATTAAATCCATTGTGCAATCTTCTTTGAATCAGATTCTTGTAAATTTGACATCCCCTATAATTCGCAATATGATCTTTTAAACAATTAACACATCGTGCTGGTTGATTAACATTTTTATTGCATTCTGCTGTAGGGTGACTTAGTCCACATTTTACGCAATTAAATGGCCTCTTGCAATATGCTTTTGTATGCCCAAAAAGCTGACATCTATGACATTGTACTAATTCCGTGGTTTTTTTTTGGTGTCTCAACATTAATAATAGCATTGGTAATATGTCTAACCTTAAATATATCTTTGTTGTTTGGACTGGGCTCCAAATCTACATAAAACACAGATAAAGGCTCCTTGGTTACCCTACTTCTGACATTAGTTATATTTCGTACTTGACGACCCAGAATATTTAACTCGGCTTTAATATCCTCAACCGGAGTAGAGTGATGAAGACCCTTTATAACTACCCTATAGCAACGTTCCTGCTTAAGTTGAAAGGTGTGAAAGGATATTTCTAAATATTTTACCAAAGTTCTATAACAGTCAACTGTCTTAATCATAAGCCTTATTTGATTATTATTTAACGATTTATAACTAAACTGATTCTTTGGAATAATATTACCTATATTATTTATCATTTCATTTACATCAGAGACATCTGGGATGTATATTGGAGATGGTTTTGGAGTTGTAATAGCCGTATCATCATCATCATTGTCATTAGATTCTTCTTCATCATCATTAGTTTGCAGAATAGCAAATTTGTTGCTTGTTGATGGTTCATTATCGTTGATCGTTGTTATTGTTTTGCGTTTGTTTGCATATAGCTAAGGGGACCCTAATACATGACGTTTTCTTGATGTTGTAATTTGCTGCCAGTCTAATTCACTACCTAGTTCAGCATCATCAGTATCAGCTTCCATAGTGTTGTTTTGATGTAACAACAATTAGCTCACAGAAGAATTGTTATTGTGCACAGTTATAGATTTTTTTGTGGAGTTTTTAATCTCCTTTTACTAATCCGTTTGTTTATATTTAAAATTTTGTTTTAAAATTGACGCTGCGTTAAAAGTTCACTATTGTAGTTAATTGCAAACTCTCTTTTGTTTTTAAGAATAAATTTTTATAGTGGATCTATAAAGTATTCGCTCATACATTATTTTTTTTAAGAAAAAATTATTATATTGATGTGTAAACATCTATACGCGCAGGGGGGTAAATTTCTATTTCACAATACAATCACAAAAACAGCGTAACTTATATCGGTGTGAGCTGAAGGAGATAACGCTGTGTGACTTATGATTGTATTGGTGAAAAAATATTTTCAAGAGAAACTGTTCATGGGCAATTACCCAATGCATCCGAAATTGGAATTGTGGTAGGAGAGACAAACCTAAGTAACTCGTGTTTTTAACACTTTTTTTAATTTTCAAATTAGCTCCATAGACCAAATATTTGATACCATTTTTTCTTTTTAAACATTTTCTTGAACACTACCTGACCAACTATTTGTCAAATAGTGTACACATTATTTATTTTACTAGCCGACTGCATTTTGTGGAATTTTTGATGTGTATTTTTATAAATACTTTATTCCTCAATAAACTATAATTAAGTTTTTATTCACAAACCACAACGATTTGTAGAATTCCACCAAAATATTTCTGTATTTTCTTAAGTTTTATTTGAGTTCTAAAGAAATCTTTTTTTCTGTTTTTATTACGTACGAATGACGATGTAATAATAGAATGCAAGTAAAGATAATGCAAAAGCAGTGTTAACTGACATGGTTGTCTTTGTTCGTACTTTTTTCAATATAGTTAGTTGGCAACGCCTCAGACCATATAAACAATTATATGTTAACAACTTTCATTAATAAACATTTTTAGTAATTATTACTATTAAGCATTAAATTGATTCATACTAAGCATTAAATTGATATAAATTTGGAATATTTTCCAATAACTAGGTTATAATATAAATAAATTTTGTTAGTTGAAATTTTAATTAAATTTAATTAGTTAATAATAGCTTTAAGTTCCATTGTACATCATAAATCAATTTAACACATGACGACATCTTAATATAAAATGCAATATATAATACCGTCATCCAAGTAAGGAAAAGCGTAGGAAAATCGTATCATAAAAAAATACACTCAAACCTGTTTTTGTGCGAGGGTTAGGGACCGCATTAAAAAAACTCATACAAAAAAATCGTAAAAAAATCATTTGAAAACATAAATAGAATTTCAGAAAACATCAATATAATTTAAGAAAACATCAATTGAATTTCAGAAAACATCAATAGAATTTCAGAAAACATTAATACAATTTCAGAAAACATCATTCGAGTTTCAGAAAACATCATTTGAATTTCAAAAAACGTAAATAGAATTTCAGAAAACATCAATATAATTTCAGAAAACATCATTCGAGTTTCAGAAAACATCATTTGAATTTCAGAAAGCATCAATAGAATTTCAGAAAATATCAATATAATTTTAGAAAACATCATTCGAGTTTCAGAAAACATCATTTGAATTTCAGAAAACATAAATAGAATTTCAGAAAACATCAATATAATTTCAGAAAACATCATTCGAGTTTCAGAAAACATCAATTGAATTTCAGAAAACATCAATATAATTTCAGAAAACATCAATATAATTTCAGAAAACATCATTCGAGTTTCAGAAAACATCATTTGAATTTCAGAAAACATAAATAGAATTTCAGAAAACATCAATATAATTTCAGAAAACATCATTCGAGTTTCAGAAAACTTCAATTGAATTTAAGAAAACATCAATAGAATTTCAGAAAACATCAATTGTATTTCAGAAAACATCAATTGTATTTCAGAAAACATCATTTGAATTTCAGAAAACATAAATAGAATTTTAGAAAACATCAATAGAATTTCAGAAAACATCAATTGTATTTCAGAAAACATCAATTGTATTTCAGAAAACATCAATTGAATTTCAGAAAACATAAAAAGAATTTCAGAAAACATCAATATAATTTCAGAAAACATTCGAGTTTCAGAAAACATTATTTAAATTTCAGAAAACATAAATAGAATTTCAGAAAACATCAATATAATTTCAGAAAACATCATTCGAGTTTCAGAAAACTTCAATTGAATTTAAGAAAACATCAATAGAAATTCAGAAAACATCAATTGTATTTCAGAAAACATCAATTGTATTTCAGAAAACATCATTTGAATTTCAGAAAACATAATTAGAATTTCAGAAAATATCAATAGAATTTCAAAAAGCATCATTTGAATTGCTGAAAACATTAACTGTATTTCAGAAAACATCGATTGAATTTCAGAAAACATCAATTGCATTTCAGAAAACATCAATTGAATTTCAGAAAACAGCATAATCGACTTATTTTTTATGCACTGGAATATATGATGTTGATGTTTTCTTTAATTATTAGATGTTTACACATCTCCCTTGTGATCGGACTCACATGATTTTTTTTATATACATATCTATTAATTTTATTCAGAGTTCAGAAAAAAACACACACTGAATAAAAAACTCGTACATATATGTAAACAAACATAACTTAGACCAACACACACATATTTTTATTTTCATACCAATTATGTTTGTTTTTAAATTTTCTACGGTGCCCAACACAACCATGACTGTGTTCGTTTTAATATTCCGTTATTTACACGAACATTTTTGTATCACATACTTTTTGTTTCAATCACACATAAAAAAAACATGTTTGAGTGTTGCTTTATTTGAAGTTCATGTTCTGGTACGTGTAGTGAAAAAAAACACAGAACATGTACAATAAACAGGTTCGAGTTCAGTTATATTTTAAGTCGTGTTGTGGGTCGTGTAGTAAGAAAAAACAGAACATGAACAATAAACAGGTTCGAGTTCAGTTATATTTTAAGTCGTGTTTAAAATATAACATGTTCTGTGTTTTTTTTTAGTACACGTACCAGAACATGAACTTCAAATAAAGCAACACTCAAAAATGTGTGCTTTATGTGTGATTGAAACAAAAAGTATGTGATACAAAAATGTTCGTGTAAATAACGAAATATTAAAACGAACACAGTCATGGTTGTGTTGGGCACCGTAGAAAATTTAGAAACGCACATAATTGATATGAAAATAAAGATATGTGTTGGCTGCTTTTGAACAGAACATTGTGTGTTTCATGTGTGTATTTTCTGAACCTTGATTTTATTATTTTTTTTTTTATATAAATAAATAAAAAATCTTATTTTCGATTTTTATATAGAATATAGATCAGAATATAGATCAATTCTTTTAAACAAATGTGTGTTAATTTATAAATCTTTTTTAAGACAATTATCTTTTAAAAATTAAATTTAAATTCTCCGTCATATCCAACTCTGATATGACTTCTTCTTTTATAAAAAAAAACCCTTACCCAGGAGCCATATTTTCAAGTTTGGAAACAAATAATAATCGCTGAGGCCATATCAGAAGAATACGGGAGGTGAGGAAGCAATTCGTAATATAAAGACTTCAATTTTTCTGAAGCCGGTGAATTGTCATAATGGTACAAGATTTTTTTTCTTATTTAAGTGGGGTCGATTTTTTCTTAATTTCTGCGTCCAATCTTTCTCCAAATAATCAAAAAAATATAGCACATGCATTATCAAATACACTGGCCATTACCTTTCCAACCGATTGTTGAGCCTTGTAACCATTCCACAGACTGTCTATTGGACTTCGGTGTTAATAATGAATCCACGTTTCATCCATTGTTGTAAGTCGACGTAAAAATTCAGTTGAATTTACTTCAAACACCTACAAAACACCTGCTAAAAATCGCGGCACCCATCGAGCAGAAAGCTTTTTCATATTTAAATGATCATGTAATGCATGACGAACTCGCTCTTTTGACATCTTTATGATGCCAGCAATCTCCATAATATTTATCAATCAATTCTTTGCCTTGGACATTTTTTTCCCGCCAAAAAATAAAGTTTAATCAAAACACGAAACTCTGCAATCCATTTTTTGTCAAACTTTAATGGCAGCATAATTTTTATAACGGTAACTCTTTTTCTAATTAATGAAATGCCATGAAATTTTGACATTATTTTTCTAACAGTTGGCCCTTCTGAATAAACAGAAAAAATTTGGCACTTGTCATGCGATGCATATGTTAGACCACTAGGTTTTCACTCCATGTGGTACAATTTTGGACAAGCCTCATCACTAACCCTTTCAGACCTTGTAGTCATTGTAAAACCATCAATATAAAAATTGTTTTTAGAAAAGTCTACTTTCTTTCTTGTTTTAATTCTCTTTTGTGTAAAGAGCACGCAAGAGAACTCACAATTACTCAATACCGGTAAAAAAAAAATAAAATCTGAAAAAAGTAAATTTTTTTTATTTTAGGCACTGTAAACCAGATCTCACAATCGGTATAGCTAGGTCTGAAAGGGTTAAGTTCGTGTTTGGCAGCTATTCAAAGCAAACAACCACGTAAATTTTTTTTAAATGGAAAAAATAAAGTATTATTTATGCGGATTCTGCACCATCAATTTCAACGGCAAAGAAGTGGTTTACTAAGCACTACATACAGAAAGCGGATTCGTTGTGGCAACCGAATTTGTTGTCAATCGAATTGTGATAGCCCCATGTACCTACTATCACACTATTCTGTTTTGATATCCAATTATAATTGTAGGATTGGGCTGCTAGAATAAATAAACGTCCCATGTTTTTTCTCTTCTACCAAATTTTAGCGCATTTTTAGACGACGACCAGGGAGACATTTTCTGCCAGATACAAAGCAAACTGAACCATACACATACATATACTCGGTACTTACTACCCACTATTTATTATTTTACCAGCACTAGTAGCCATTATCATTTAATTTTTCTCTTGAGCATTTTTTTTTTTTGTCATTATCTTTTAGAAAATAAGAGCTGAGTTCCTGGAATATGAATTGAACTTGGTTTGATTAAACACAAGTGTTTAACTCTTTAGTCAAATAGTTAAATAACCGACTATATGGAATTTAAATTACACTTAGATTAGGTAAACTCAAGATGTTTAAGCTGTTAATCAAACAGTTTGAAAGTTTAAAAATGCAATCTTTACTAAACTAAGTTTATTCGGTTAATCCCAAAAATTTCGGCGTTATCCATATAAGCTAAGTTCTTTTAAATAGATTTTAAAACAAGACTTGTTTATATAAAGAAATGTTGATGTTATAAAACTTTGAAATATTATTAACAAACTGGAAATTGTCAATGTAAATGTATGTGTTTGGTAATGACAATATTCAAAATGACAACAACGATAATAAATTTAATTAAAATAATATATATAATATATATATATATATATATATTAGGGTGGCCCTTAATAAAAACTGTTCAAACTCTCGGTATATGAGAATAGAAAAAAACTGAGAAATTCAAAGTTTTGGATCAATCAAAAAAAATTTAGAGATGCCTCAACGCGACTGAAAATTTCAAGTGTGTTTATATAAGGAAACTATGACTTTTTTAGATTTTACGAAAATTTCGTTTTATATTTTTATTTTTTCGACAAGTTGTTATATGAATCGATTTCAGTAGATACTAAATTATCTCTTTGAAAAGCTATATAACTTCAAAATCGAATAAACACTCGCCAAGAAATAGCAAATGCCCCAGACCACTTTTGTACCAAAAAAAACTAGGTCGTGAAATTTGACGGACATTTTTTCAACATTAAGAAATTAATTAAAGCCATAATTTTTTCTCTCCATACCTATGAGCACTTAGACATGAAGCATTGTGTTATCACCACGTTTTTAACTTATTGCGCAATGAGACCCAACATGGAAAATTTTTTTTTTTTTTTGATAAAATTTTGAAAACTCTTCTTTAAAAAAATTCCTTAAACAAAATTTCAAAAAATGGATCTGGCACTTTAAAGTTATGTTAAATATATGTTAGAGATTAACTATGTGAATTTAAAAAAAAAAATTTTTTTTTCAATTATATATTCTTCATTTACATATTTTAACAAATTTGATATTTACATATGAGATCTTATCTTTACATAAAGATATTGCAACAAATAATATATAGGATCTAAAGATATTAAATAGTTTATATTTTATTTTTTAATGATTTTTAAAGGAAAATGGGAGGAAAAAACCTTTATATGATATAATATATTCAAATACTAACTGAAAATATTTTTATGCTTATACATAGGAGGTTTATTAGTCACAATAGACCTCTATAAACATATAATTTTCAATTTGGTGATTTTTTTTTTTTTTTTAATTTTACCTTATTTCTATACATTCTCTTAGCAGTGCAGTAAGAGCAATTTTCAATTTTGGCAAAGTAAATGTTATTAATCCTTGTTATGAAATCGATAATTTTTCATAACCTGTTTCTTCACGAAGAAGATTTGTAGGATACCTCCAGGGCTTTTTATTTCTCATTTTAAGATATTTGTTATGATTTTTAAAAATTTCTAAAACGGGCTTATCAAGGTCACGTATATATGTATGTAAATAAAAAGATTATTCCATAGTTTTCCCAACATCATCAGGGATATTTTATTAGATCTGGTAACCATAAAATAAATATACAATAGAAGTACAATAGCTTAATAACAAACAGGACAATATAGTGTAATAGATCCTGGCCTGGCAGGATCGCCATGTGATACAGTTAGGGCATGGCAGGATCGCCATGTGATATATTTGCAGGATGATGCATGTATTAGGTTAGGATGTTCTTATTGCCTTTATTTTATATCAAATTAAAACATATTATTTTATTTTTAATTTTTAATTTTTATTGTTTACTAAGTTGTTCTTTAGAACAACTGTTACTTTAGACGTTTAAAACAAGATTGATTTAAAACTAAAATATGGCAGGTTTATATACTAAAATACTAACTATAATTTTACAAAAATATTCTCTTAAATTCTAAGTGCTTACGCAGCATAGTGAGCGACCTTTGTAAATCCGCTCTATGACACACATGTGTGAAACACCTGTGTTAACCACACCGCTTGCATCAACGTTAAATGGGTGGTCTCAATATTAAGTATTTCAATATGTCAAGTGCAACAATATCGAATACACAAAACATACGTTTCCGTATTTGCTTTGAGTTGCCGTCATGCATGCACTTGAAATCAGATACGCTTTTATTTATCTTTGGCTTTGGTTTGTTTACTGACAACACCATGCCATACCCATTCATTGATCGCAATGTTTATAGTAGAACCCAACACGTGCATTCTCACATTGCAACGTTTCTGGTCAACACATGTATGTCAAGTGGTTGCTCAAATACTCTATGCTCTGCATTCATGCACTAAGTGAATGCCCTATAGTATGCATACATTACACCACCGCCCTTAAGAGGAATCATACAATTTCTTCAAGTTCAAAAGAGATTGTAGGATTACTGTGTATATTATTGTATGCATACCACACGTTTTGTTATCCTATACATATTTTTATTAATGTAATGCTTATATATACGTTTTCATTGTTCTAGTAATTGTATTAAGATTATACTGATCTTTAATGTCAGCTATTATGTATATAATTCTACTGTTTATTATAAATATGAATCATTATGTGTATACATTTGTGTTATATTCATTTTATACATATGACACTTTGTTCTCATACGTAATATTATATGCGCTTGTCATTAATAATTATAATTTTATTAACATATAAAAGATTTTTGTTCTGTAATTCTACGCTTATTTAAATGATAACACCTTAAATAATAATTTCATTAACATATAGAATGTATTTACGTAATTGTTTGTTTGACTTAATTGCTACTTTTGCTTATGTTAAATTATATCAAAAAAAGAACATTATTGTGCCAATATGTTTATTTATTTTCTTATTTTAAAAAAAAAATTTTTCTTCTTTTCTTTTTGTTTTTTTTTTTTATAATTGCTTATATTTCTTTTTATATTATATTTCATGGAATTATGTATTGAACACAAAATTTATTTCATTTCATTGTAATTTTCACCTTAAAACTTTATCATTAATATTCAATGCAATACAAATGTAAGTTTATTTTACCAATTCATTCTATAATCGATTTATGTTAATATTTCTATCCATTCAACTTAAATATTCATTTCATCGATTTATTTTAATCTTTTTTTTCTGTTCATTTTAAATATTTATTTCATCAATTTATTTTATTTTTCGTTAATTTTAAATATTAATTTCATCAATTTATTTTAATATTTTTATCAATTCATTTGCCTGTGGTCAATGATAAGGTAGTTATTGATTTCATTAATTATATGTTGACTGGTGTATTCCTAAGATTCTGTCTAGTTCCGAGGATTACTATTCATGTTGTTTAATCTTCTTATTGTTACTTGCTTCTATTTTCTCTTCCTCTATTTCTCTATTCTTGGGGCTCATTCTCATACCATATATATTCATTTCTTATACTCCATATATTCATCTCATAATAGATATCAGTTTCTTCACATCGAAATCTAGTTTCGCAGAATTATCACTGTATCTCGCTAGCCTATTTATTCATTCATTATATCAGGCACGTAGTTTCTCCATAGTCGAATCTAGTTTCGATGGATTATCACCACGTCCTATGTGCGCAATATTCTTCCTTTCATTCCCCATTTTTATCTTCCAATTATCAAATTATCTCCATTTATTTATTTCCTATTCATCTATTTGCCCCTAGCATCACTTACAGATGTACACGCACACATCTTGAAGTGATCAATTTCAACAGGTGCTGTTCCATCTTATCCCCATTCTATGCTATTTCATTCTGTCAGTCTTCACCAGTATTCATTCCTACTGTTTCAAATACTATTCTCAATTCCACCCCTATCATTGCCTAAACGTATAATATATCGATGCTATTAAAATTTTATTTTGTTATTCATATGTCTTATGTATTTTCTTTTCTTTTTTTTCTTTTTTTTTTTTTTTTTTTTTTTTTTTGCATCTTACTTATTAACTCTAACATATTATAACTTTTAAGTTTTTTCTTCTTTATCATTTATGTATACTTAGAAATGTTTTTATTTGTTGACAAATTCACATTTTGTTTTTATTATTTTATATTAGTAGACAGGCATAATTCCTAAAGACAGTTTATTTTTTTTTTTTCTGTTTAATTGTAAAAAACAATATCTCTTTTTTTTTTTCTTTAATTTCTCCTGTTTCCCACTGTTGTCTAGCTTTTTTTTTTGTTTGTAGGTAAGTAAGAACTTCTTTTTTTTCCATGTTAAAACGGAACACCTTATTTTATAATACATTCTTCAGTTTTTATTTGCGCAAAAGCACTTAAATAAAAACCGTCCCTAACAATTTTTATACTACCTTATTATCACTTGTAATGTAGTTCGTCAAATTGGATTAAAAAAAGATGATTTGTAGGGAGTACCAGGATTAGTATGATGACCGTTATGCTTCCAGGAGCTTCATTATCTAGATTTTCAGGATTACCATGATGATTAAAGATGTACCAAGGATGTAAAGCAGGATCTGGATGGTGATGGTGATTCAGGATTCAGGATTCAGGATTCAGTGTGATGGTGATTTTGGTTGTAGATCAGGATCAGGATGATGGTGATTTTGGTTGTAGATCAGGATCAGGATGATGGTGATTTTGGTTGATGATCAGGATTCCAGGGATGTCCTTAGGATCGCCATGTAATAGATGTCCTAAGGATTGAGGATTTCAGGATCAGGTTCGGTCTCAGGATCGCCATGTAATCCGCTCTATAACACACATGTGTGAAACACCTGTGTTAACCACACCGCTTGCATCAACGTTAAATGGGTGGTCTCAATATTAAGTATTTCAATATGTCAAGTGCAACAATATCGAATACACAAAACATACGTTTCCGTATTTGCTTTGAGTTGCCGTCATGCATGCACTTGAAATCAGATACGCTTTTATTTATCTTTGGCTTTGGTTTGTTTACTGACAACACCATGCCATACCCATTCATTGATCGCAATGTTTATAGTAGAACCCAACACGTGCATTCTCACATTGCAACGTTTCTGGTCAACACATGTATGTCAAGTGGTTGCTCAAATACTCTATGCTCTGCATTCATGCACTAAGTGAATGCCCTATAGTATGCATACATTACACCACCGCCCTTAAGAGGAATCATACAATTTCTTCAAGTTCAAAAGAGATTGTAGGATTACTGTGTATATTATTGTATGCATACCACACGTTTTGTTATCCTATACATATTTTTATTAATGTAATGCTTATATATACGTTTTCATTGTTCTAGTAATTGTATTAAGATTATACTGATCTTTAATGTCAGCTATTATGTATATAATTCTACTGTTTATTATAAATATGAATCATTATGTGTATACATTTGTGTTATATTCATTTTATACATATGACACTTTGTTCTCATACGTAATATTATATGCGCTTGTCATTAATAATTATAATTTTATTAACATATAAAAGATTTTTGTTCTGTAATTCTACGCTTATTTAAATGATAACACCTTAAATAATAATTTCATTAACATATAGAATGTATTTACGTAATTGTTTGTTTGACTTAATTGCTACTTTTGCTTATGTTAAATTATATCAAAAAAAGAACATTATTGTGCCAATATGTTTATTTATTTTCTTATTTAAAAAAAAAAAATTTTCTTCTTTTCTTTTTGTTTTTTTTTTTATAATTGCTTATATTTCTTTTTATATTATATTTCATGGAATTATGTATTGAACACAAAATTTATTTCATTTCATTGTAATTTTCACCTTAAAACTTTATCATTAATATTCAATGCAATACAAATGTAAGTTTATTTTACCAATTCATTCTATAATCGATTTATGTTAATATTTCTATCCATTCAACTTAAATATTCATTTCATCGATTTATTTTAATCTTTTTTTTCTGTTCATTTTAAATATTTATTTCATCAATTTATTTTATTTTTCGTTAATTTTAAATATTAATTTCATCAATTTATTTTAATATTTTTATCAATTCATTTGCCTGTGGTCAATGATAAGGTAGTTATTGATTTCATTAATTATATGTTGCCTGGTGTATTCCTAAGATTCTGTCTAGTTCCGAGGATTACTATTCATGTTGTTTAATCTTCTTATTGTTACTTGCTTCTATTTTCTCTTCCTCTATTTCTCTATTCTTGGGGCTCATTCTCATACCATATATATTCATTTCTTATACTCCATATATTCATCTCATAATAGATATCAGTTTCTTCACATCGAAATCTAGTTTCGCAGAATTATCACTGTATCTCGCTAGCCTATTTATTCATTCATTATATCAGGCACGTAGTTTCTCCATAGTCGAATCTAGTTTCGATGGATTATCACCACGTCCTATGTGCGCAATATTCTTCCTTTCATTCCCCATTTTTATCTTCCAATTATCAAATTATCTCCATTTATTTATTTCCTATTCATCTATTTGCCCCTAGCATCACTTACAGATGTACACGCACACATCTTGAAGTGATCAATTTCAACAGGTGCTGTTCCATCTTATCCTCATTCTATGCTATTTCATTCTGTCAGTCTTCACCAGTATTCATTCCTACTGTTTCAAATACTATTCTCAATTCCACCCCTATCATTGCCTAAACGTATAATATATCGATGCTATTAAAATTTTATTTTGTTATTCATATGTCTTATGTATTTTCTTTTCTTTTTTTTCTTTTTTTTTTTTTTTTTTTTTTTTTGCATCTTACTTATTAACTCTAACATATTATAACTTTTAAGTTTTTTCTTCTTTATCATTTATGTATACTTAGAAATGTTTTTATTTGTTGACAAATTCACATTTTGTTTTTATTATTTTATATTAGTAGACAGGCATAATTCCTAAAGACAGTTTATTTTTTTTTTTTTCTGTTTAATTGTAAAAAACAATATCTCTTTTTTTTTTTCTTTAATTTCTCCTGTTTCCCACTGTTGTCTAGCTTTTTTTTTTGTTTGTAGGTAAGTAAGAACTTCTTTTTTTTCCATGTTAAAACGGAACACCTTATTTTATAATACATTCTTCAGTTTTTATTTGCGCAAAAGCACTTAAATAAAAACCGTCCCTAACAATTTTTATACTACCTTATTATCACTTGTAATGTAGTTCGTCAAATTGGATTAAAAAAAGATGATTTGTAGGGAGTACCAGGATTAGTATGATGACCGTTATGCTTCCAGGAGCTTCATTATCTAGATTTTCAGGATTACCATGATGATTAAAGATGTACCAAGGATGTAAAGCAGGATCTGGATGGTGATGGTGATTCAGGATTCAGGATTCAGGATTCAGTGTGATGGTGATTTTGGTTGTAGATCAGGATCAGGATGATGGTGATTTTGGTTGTAGATCAGGATCAGGATGATGGTGATTTTGGTTGATGATCAGGATTCCAGGGATGTCCTTAGGATCGCCATGTAATAGATGTCCTAAGGATTGAGGATTTCAGGATCAGGTTCGGTCTCAGGATCGCCATGTAATCCGCTCTATAACACACATGTGTGAAACACCTGTGTTAACCACACCGCTTGCATCAACGTTAAATGGGTGGTCTCAATATTAAGTATTTCAATATGTCAAGTGCAACAATATCGAATACACAAAACATACGTTTCCGTATTTGCTTTGAGTTGCCGTCATGCATGCACTTGAAATCAGATACGCTTTTATTTATCTTTGGCTTTGGTTTGTTTACTGACAACACCATGCCATACCCATTCATTGATCGCAATGTTTATAGTAGAACCCAACACGTGCATTCTCACATTGCAACGTTTCTGGTCAACACATGTATGTCAAGTGGTTGCTCAAATACTCTATGCTCTGCATTCATGCACTAAGTGAATGCCCTATAGTATGCATACATTACACCACCGCCCTTAAGAGGAATCATACAATTTCTTCAAGTTCAAAAGAGATTGTAGGATTACTGTGTATATTATTGTATGCATACCACACGTTTTGTTATCCTATACATATTTTTATTAATGTAATGCTTATATATACGTTTTCATTGTTCTAGTAATTGTATTAAGATTATACTGATCTTTAATGTCAGCTATTATGTATATAATTCTACTGTTTATTATAAATATGAATCATTATGTGTATACATTTGTGTTATATTCATTTTATACATATGACACTTTGTTCTCATACGTAATATTATATGCGCTTGTCATTAATAATTATAATTTTATTAACATATAAAAGATTTTTGTTCTGTAATTCTACGCTTATTTAAATGATAACACCTTAAATAATAATTTCATTAACATATAGAATGTATTTACGTAATTGTTTGTTTGACTTAATTGCTACTTTTGCTTATGTTAAATTATATCAAAAAAAGAACATTATTGTGCCAATATGTTTATTTATTTTCTTATTTTAAAAAAAAAAATTTTCTTCTTTTCTTTTTGTTTTTTTTTTTATAATTGCTTATATTTCTTTTTATATTATATTTCATGGAATTATGTATTGAACACAAAATTTATTTCATTTCATTGTAATTTTCACCTTAAAACTTTATCATTAATATTCAATGCAATACAAATGTAAGTTTATTTTACCAATTCATTCTATAATCGATTTATGTTAATATTTCTATCCATTCAACTTAAATATTCATTTCATCGATTTATTTTAATCTTTTTTTTCTGTTCATTTTAAATATTTATTTCATCAATTTATTTTATTTTTCGTTAATTTTAAATATTAATTTCATCAATTTATTTTAATATTTTTATCAATTCATTTGCCTGTGGTCAATGATAAGGTAGTTATTGATTTCATTAATTATATGTTGCCTGGTGTATTCCTAAGATTCTGTCTAGTTCCGAGGATTACTATTCATGTTGTTTAATCTTCTTATTGTTACTTGCTTCTATTTTCTCTTCCTCTATTTCTCTATTCTTGGGGCTCATTCTCATACCATATATATTCATTTCTTATACTCCATATATTCATCTCATAATAGATATCAGTTTCTTCACATCGAAATCTAGTTTCGCAGAATTATCACTGTATCTCGCTAGCCTATTTATTCATTCATTATATCAGGCACGTAGTTTCTCCATAGTCGAATCTAGTTTCGATGGATTATCACCACGTCCTATGTGCGCAATATTCTTCCTTTCATTCCCCATTTTTATCTTCCAATTATCAAATTATCTCCATTTATTTATTTCCTATTCATCTATTTGCCCCTAGCATCACTTACAGATGTACACGCACACATCTTGAAGTGATCAATTTCAACAGGTGCTGTTCCATCTTATCCCCATTCTATGCTATTTCATTCTGTCAGTCTTCACCAGTATTCATTCCTACTGTTTCAAATACTATTCTCAATTCCACCCCTATCATTGCCTAAACGTATAATATATCGATGCTATTAAAATTTTATTTTGTTATTCATATGTCTTATGTATTTTCTTTTCTTTTTTTTCTTTTTTTTTTTTTTTTTTTTTTTTTGCATCTTACTTATTAACTCTAACATATTATAACTTTTAAGTTTTTTCTTCTTTATCATTTATGTATACTTAGAAATGTTTTTATTTGTTGACAAATTCACATTTTGTTTTTATTATTTTATATTAGTAGACAGGCATAATTCCTAAAGACAGTTTATTTTTTTTTTTTCTGTTTAATTGTAAAAAACAATATCTCTTTTTTTTTTTCTTTAATTTCTCCTGTTTCCCACTGTTGTCTAGCTTTTTTTTTTGTTTGTAGGTAAGTAAGAACTTCTTTTTTTTCCATGTTAAAACGGAACACCTTATTTTATAATACATTCTTCAGTTTTTATTTGCGCAAAAGCACTTAAATAAAAACCGTCCCTAACAATTTTTATACTACCTTATTATCACTTGTAATGTAGTTCGTCAAATTGGATTAACAAAAGATGATTTGTAGGGAGTACCAGGATTAGTATGATGACCGTTATGCTTCCAGGAGCTTCATTATCTAGATTTTCAGGATTACCATGATGATTAAAGATGTACCAAGGATGTAAAGCAGGATCTGGATGGTGATGGTGATTCAGGATTCAGGATTCAGGATTCAGTGTGATGGTGATTTTGGTTGTAGATCAGGATCAGGATGATGGTGATTTTGGTTGTAGATCAGGATCAGGATGATGGTGATTTTGGTTGATGATCAGGATTCCAGGGATGTCCTTAGGATCGCCATGTAATAGATGTCCTAAGGATTGAGGATTTCAGGATCAGGTTCGGTCTCAGGATCGCCATGTAATCCGCTCTATGACACACATGTGTGAAACACCTGTGTTAACCACACCGCTTGCATCAACGTTAAATGGGTGGTCTCAATATTAAGTATTTCAATATGTCAAGTGCAACAATACCGAATACACAAAACATACGTTTCCGTATTTGCTTTGAGTTGCCGTCATGCATGCACTTGAAATCAGATACTCTTTTATTTATCTTTGGCTTTGGTTTGTTTACTGACAACACCATGCCATACCCATTCATTGATCGCAATGTTTATAGTAGAACCCAACACGTGCATTCTCACATTGCAACGTTTCTGGTCAACACATGTATGTCAAGTGGTTGTTCAAATACTCTATGCTCTGCATTCATGCACTAAGTGAATGCCCTATAGTATGCATACATTACAATAGTTTAATAAAATTAATTTAACTCACATAATCTTTTCGTCAATTATTCACATTTATTGTAAAAAAAAACACACATTTAGTTTTACACAACATAAAACACAAATAATATTTAACAAAACAAATGTAAAAAATATAATTAAAAAAAAAATTCTTATTAAACTAGCTATCACAGAAGAAAAATTAAACAAAAATATTGCTATTGTATATATTGCATTCGTGTTATTTTTGTCCTCCTTCGTATTTAATGCATTTGTAGCTTTTTCCTGTATTCTCAAACTTTCCAGAGTGTATCGTTTATTCGTTCTCCTTTCCTTGTCTAGTATTTTAATGTTCGTTAAGGCCAGTATACACGGTCAAAATGCTTGACGTCAATGACATACATGAATATGTGTGCATGAAGCTTTGAACATACACGGTACTGCATAGCACTTCAATCATTCATTTGTTTTTTGATTTTGTGCTGAAAACATCATGTCGTTAGGGGACGATACACTTATCGCCATTTTGGCAGTGTGCTTAAAAGCAAAAGAAAATGAAAAAAGAAGAAGAAGAAACGTATCTGGATGAAGGAGTGGTTAAAAAAAAGGAATTCATTTACCCATGAAAACTTAATGGCAAGCTTCCAGCAATTCTAAAATATTTTTCCTTTCATCCGACATCTCCTCACAACCACTTGCTTCAGTCACATTAAAAATGAGAACATGCTTGATCAATCAACGATATACACACATCAAATTCGTACGTCATGCAAGCAGAAAATCTAAAATTTTTGATTTTGCTTCAATCATCATCGGTGTGACACATACAAACACATTTTCACTAATACCACCAAAATGTAGTTCAATCATTTTGACCGTGTATATCCCGCTTTAGATCGGGCAAATGTTCTTCTTCAATACAGTGTGTGGAGAGAGCTGTAGTTGTTTTGTTTTTTCTTATGTCTGTTTCGTGTTCAGATATTCTTGTACCAAGACTTCTCTTTGTGGTACCCACGTAAACTTTGCTGCACTGTTCGTTTGTTTTGCCTTTGCATGTAATTTCATACACAAGATTGCTTTGGTCAGTTTTTTCTATTTATACCCTATACCACTATGTGGTTTGGGTATAATGACTTTGTGCTGCTGTTTGTAACAACCAAAAATATTTGACCTAGACCCATCTTTAATTATACCGATCGAATCAGAATCACTTTCTGAGTTGATTTAACAATGTCCGTCCGTCCGTCCGTCCGTCTGTGTGTCCATGTAAAGCTTGTAATCAAACTGCAGGTCGCAAATATGAATATATTTTGATGAAGTTTGGTATATAAGCTTTTATTGGCCATGAGATGAACGCTATTGAAATTGGTGAGAATCGGTCCATGGTCAGACCTAGCCCCCATACAAATTACCCATATGAAATCGACATAAATTGCCATATGATCCAAATTGTCATATAGATCTTACTCAAATTGGGTTCGTATGCGTTCATTACATCCACTAATGAGTAGTCCAAAAATGATCCCTTTGACCCCATATAGAGCTGCTTCCCGATCTTCACTTAAATCTATTAAAAAACAAAAATTTTGCACTGATTCTTCTCAAATTTTGTTTGTACATATTTTTGCAAAATACAAGAGACTTTATCAAACATGATCAGGATCGGTCCATTTTTGGACCTAGTCCCTTTATAGATATAGCATCCGATATGAACTTTTTCATATGTGCAGCCAAAAAATTAATAAAAATCGCACTCAAATTTTGTTTATGCTTATTTTCTATATCGAAGTAGTTGGACCGAAAGATAGGGTCTCTAAACCATGGTATAGGGTATCATATAGTCGGTCTAGACCGACTATAATTTTCTTACTTGTTTTTGTCTTTGTTTGTGTAAAGAGTGTATTAATTGTTTTGTTTGCTCTATGCGCTAATTTTATTTCGTTGTCTTTTATTATTTCTTGAATTTGTTTGTTTTCTGTAAGCTTCGGTATGTATGGGAGGCTGTAGTATTTGGTGTTACCAGATGTGTCGTTTTTGTTTTCCCCTACTATTTTTTCCGTTTGTACTTTAGCTATTAAGTTATTTATTAAATACACACAGAAAACAGATTCATTGTGGCTACCGAATTTATTGCCAACCGAATTGCGATAATGCTAATAACCGCTTTTCGGGTTCACGTCGATTACAATTCAATTGCCTTAATAGTAAATATTTTATCATAATAGAAAATTTGCTGACGATATTAAATTTCAATTGATGCAATCAAAAATGCAGTTGTTCCGCTTTAGAACAATTCGGTTGGCAAATATTTTTTCTGTGTGTATGTTGGATAACTGTTGTTAGTTAGTATGTCCTTTAATTTGTTTATATTTTTCGATTTAAATTTAGTGTCGCTCAATTTTAACGCCGTTGTTATTAGATTCACTGATGTGTTTATTTTTTGACTTAATGGTTGAGTTGAGTGATAATTGATAATTCTTCCAGAAGCGATGGTTTTGGAATACCAATCAGTTTTGATTTTATTATTTTTTCGATATATTTTCATATCGAGATATGGTATAGAATTATCTTCTTCTTTTTCTATTGTGAATTTTAGTTTATTGTGGTAATTATTAAAGATTTTTAAAATTTGTTCTTCATCCTTTCTCTTTATAATTGCAAATAAGTCATCGACATATTTTGAAATCAGTCTTATATTAACATTTTCCTTTTTTTAAATCCGCGGTGACCTGCTCCAATAGTGTATCTAGAACGATATCAGCTATTGTTGGGGATAACGGATTACCCATAGGCATTCCGTAAGTTTGATTATAGTAGGTGTCGCCATATATAAAATAATTGTTGTCGTTTAGACAGAACTGCAATATTTTTAGGAATTGAGACCTTCGTATTGTAGTATTTGTTTTGTATAATTTGTAAGCGTTTTAGGTGGCAGTTGGCAGCGTCACTCCAAATAGGACACGCGTATGTTAATATCGGCCTTATAACACTTTTGTTTTCGGGGTTTAGAAATGACCTTCTATTTAGTAGTGGCCATAATGCTTTAAATGATTTTATAACTTTTTGACACGTAGCCATAATATGTTGTTTAAATGTAAGCTTTTTGTCCAAGACAACTCCGAGATATTTGACATGATTAAGTACATTTATGGTATTATTTCCAATAAGAAGATGACGTCTTGGCAGTCTTTTGGAAGATTTGTTGAATGGAAAAATTATTGCTTGGGTTTTGTTTGGATTAATTTTGATTTTCCATTTGTGAAAATATTTACTGCAATTTACAAGTCCCTTCAGGAGTGCGCTTGTAAGTTGGCTTGAAGAAATTAACGCAGTATCATCTGCGTAATAAGCAATTTTCATATATTTCAAGACTTTAAAATCGGATGTATATATCGAGTAAAGCAATGGCGACAAGACAGATCCTTGAGGTAACTCTGTGGTAATGGTTTTTGGAGATGATGTCTCATTATTAATCGCAACTTTAAAGTTTCTGCCGTAAATGAAATCTGAAATAAGTTTTCATAAATATTTTGGTATATTTGCATTAAGAAGTTTAAATACTAGGCCATTATGCCAAACGGTGTCAAACGCTTTTTCAATATCTAACAATATTAGACCCGTTGAACGTTTATTGTTTTTATTTGTGATTATTTGATTTTTAATTCTGTTTATTTGGTGCGTAGTGCTATGCCCTTTTTTAAATCCAAATTGTTCTTTAGCAACAATAGAATTGGTCGTTACAAATTCACTAAGACGAGAATGTAGTATTTTTTCAAATATTTTACCTAAGTTACTTAATAAACTAATAGTTTATTAATAATGGGTTATTTTTTGGCTTACTAGATTTGTTGATAGCTATAACCTTAGCGTTTGGGAAATAGTTGAGTTTGATGCAGCTGTTAAATATTATAACCAGTAATTTTAGAGCTTTGAGTGGTAGTTTCTTTAAGAGCAGGTTGGGAACATTGTCAAAACCAGGGGGATTTTGAGGGTTTTATTGATGAGACAACAAGGATTTTCCTTCTTAAAATTATTTACTGTTCTATTTATTAGTGTATTCGCTGAATGGTTGTAGTTCGAAGTTAGGTTATTTGCTTGGACAAATGTATTTCCAGGACTTCAGCCTTGTCCATATCAGATGTTATTTTTGTATTTCCAACTTTAAAGTGAGAAATTTGATTTTTTCCTTTTCCTCGCAAGTTCCTGCTTATTTTCCAAAATGATTTATCACCTGGTTTTAAATTGGATAATAATTGACACCATTTCTTATTGCGTTCCGAATTAATACTTTTATCAATCATGTTACTTAGAAACTTAGTACATTGATTATAAAACGTTTGCTCGGCTATATTTGAAGATCGTTGGCTTTTTCTTTTAAAGCTTCGTCTTAGTTTAATATATTTCACAGTACTTTCTGGTAATGTGTAATTATTTTGTTGAGTTATTTTAGGTGTGGGCACATCAATTGCTTCGAAAACTACATTTATAAATTTTTGGATTTCCTGATCAATAAGTACCTTGGTATTGCATATATCCGAATATAACGTGATTTTATTGTCTAAAAAATTCATAAAAATGTTCCAGTTGGTTGCACTATAATCATAATAATTGAGGTCAACCTGCAAGGCCATTGATCTTTTAAGTGTACATATAATGGGGCGATGGTATTTCGTAATCCATTGTTTTTACGTCTATATTTAAAACTTCGCGATTGTGGTGATGGGGGAATAGGGTTGGACTATTAGGATAGTGAATGAAAAAATTGCTTGATTGCTGTAGGTTGTAGAGTGCAATTCCTGCAGTATTATTTGAACTATGTTAATTTTAAAGCAAATTCCTTTGCCACAATTTTTTTTACAAGGAATTTTTTTTTTCGGATTTCCAGAAAAATGAGTTTTTTGTAAAATATTCAGTAAATGTACGTTTTCTAAATACTTTGTATCAAAAATTTATCAGTTTTATACTTTCAAATGTTATATTTTATCCTAATAGCCTAGGGTTTCGGAAAAATTTTATAGGACCCCATTATCCCTTTTGGACTTGGGGTCGCATATGACCCCAAGCCAATAAAAGACAATTTATTCCAAAAATTCAAATATTTTGTATGCTGTGGAATTTTTAGATGTGACGCTTAAAATATAATAACCGTTTCTTAAAGTTAAAAAAATTTCCGTCAAATTTCACAACCTACGAAAGTGGTCTGATGCATTTGCTATTTCTTGGCGAGTTTTTATTAAATTTTGAAGTTATTTAGCTTTTCAAAGAGATGATTTAGTACTGAAATTGACTCATATAACAACTTGTCGAAAAATTAAAATATAAAACTAAATTTTCGTAAAATCTGAAAAAAAAATCATATTTTCGCCATATAAACACTTTTGAAATTTTCAGTCACTTTGAGGCACCTCTAAATTTTTTTTTGATTGACCCAAAGCTTTGTATTTCTCAGTTTTTTTTTTTTTTTGCTATTCGTTAATTTCTAACACTTTTAATGAAAGGTCACCCTAATATACAATATATGTATATATATGTTACAAAAAAAATACCCAAAAAGTTAAGCACATAAAATGTAAACAATTGTCAATTGTTAAAAACTGTTAGTTATATGTTTGTAAAGTGTTAGTTAAATATGTAGAACAAATTATAAAAACATGTTGCCCAGTGAATTCTTTCAACACAAAAAGATTAATATTTAAGAAAAAAAAAATAATGAATAAAAAAATTTTTGCGACCGTGACAGGACTCGAACCTGCAATCTTCGGATCCGAAGTCCGACGCCTTATCCATTAGGCCACACGGTCATATAGCAATTGCAAGCCAAACTGTATACAAAAGCTAAATATCGTTCATGTATAATAAGGCTGAACAAATATGAATTTTTCTGTTATGCTCTACTTATTTTTACAGTATTACCTAACAAAAAAAAATAAATTAATTAAAGCGTTTATTTAAATGAAGGCTCAGTTTGAAATTGTTTGCTATAAATAAAGATATTTAGTTTTATTTTTTGTTAAGTTTTTTTAGAGACTTTTTAAACATTGTAACAAGTAAACATATCAATCACATTACAAAATATTTACAAATACATACATATCTATATATTATATATACTACTATATTTACAATTGAAGCTATACAAAAAATATATATACATATATATAAAAACCAAAAAAAAAAAATTATAAAAAATTTCAGAATACATATTTAACACATAAAGAAAATGTAGTAATTTAAAATACATATGTATATTAGATAAATAATTAAAAACGAAAATTTGTTCAATCATGTTGCTGTGTTTCAAATCTATAGCTTAAATTATTTATTTGTTTTTAACTGTCGTCATTGTTGTGCAAAAAACACATTAAATAAAAATTATTTCAAAATCTATTAATGAAAAAAATCTTAAAAATTATCGTTAAGTTATCTGTTACTATGTATGTTTCGATTTTACTATTGATAATGAATATACAGATTTATCTATTATCACTTAGCTAATGTTATTTTAAAAATCTTGTTTGTTAAATTTTATGTTAAATTGTGTATTGTTAAATTGTGTGTTGTATACTTTCAAATAAATGCGTTTAACACCCGTTCATTCGCTTAATGGTATTTTTTGGGAATAAAATTGTCAGGTAAGTAAGCAACAAAAGAAAACAAGTCAGAATATTATAGTCGATCTGGACGGACTACAGCGCGTTTATAAATGATAGGACATTTGATCTGTGAATCAATGTTATATCTCTATATATCTCTTTGTGGAACGTGTATCAATATGTTATTTTTACAAAAATTAACTTATACTACACAAATCTTCCATTAATTAGAAATACCGTTATTAAAATTTCTTACATCCCAATAGTTACCATATTAAAGCGTTCAAATACTATAGCACAAATGCAACAAAGTCTTTGTTTGACAATAAGGACCGTTTTAATACAACATATTCTATTTAATTTTATTAAAAACATTAGGAATAAGCAAAATGCCACGAGGAAAAGTGTTAAGTGAATTTGAAAAAGGTCAAATTTTAATTTTGTTCGAAAATGGTGCATCAAAAGCAGAAATTGCAAGTGCAATCGGCATATATCGAAAGGTTATTTATAATTATTTGAAAAATATTGAAAATTATGGCAAAAATAAAAGTCGCGAGCGTCGACTTATTTTGAACACAGCAAGCAACAGCACCAAAAGCTGTGCCCAACTTGCTGGATGCGTTTCCAATGAAGTGTGCAAAACTACCATTTGGAATGTTCTTAAATCTTCCAAACATATTCGAAGACAAAGAATGAAGTAAATTCCTCGTCTCTTGGAACGTCATATTAATGCACTTTTGGAGTTTTGCAAAAATAATATGGGTACAAATTGGTCAGATGTAAGTTGTTTAATGTTGTGTTAGAAAATAATAAATTAATTTGTTTTCTTTAAAAAGATAATGTTTTCAGATGAAAAAAAATTTTAGTTGGATGGTCCTGATGGGAGTTTTAGTTACTGGCGTGACTTACGAAAAGAACCCCAATGTTTCTCTCGAAGAAACTTTGGTGGCGGTTCTGTTATGATTTGGGGTGCGTTTACTGAAGATTGATGTCTGGAGTTGCAAATCGTACCCACCAAAATGAACAGAGAAAAATATTGTGAATTGCTACAATGCAGTTTGTTGCCATTTCTACATCTATATATATAAAATTCATTTTCTATTTGTTTGTTTGTTTGTTTGTTTGTTTGTTTGTTTGTTTGACCGCTATACAAATTTTTATTTTTCAACGGATTTTCCTGATTTTCTCTATACCCCAGGAAAGGTCGCCGTATACTTTTTACCGGCCACGCCTACTTTTACGCCCACTTTTTATGTAAAATTCCTTTTCTGTTTTATTCATATTTGTCCACTATACAAATTTTTACTTGTTAACAGATTTCTCTGAAATTCGGTAAACACGATCCCTGTATTCCAGCCAAGGTCACCGTATACTTTTTATCGACCACGCCTACTTTTACGCCCAATTTTTATATACAATTCATTTTCTGTATTTTGGTATATTTGTTCGATATACAAATTTTTATTTTTCAACCGATTTCTCTGAAATTTGGTACACACGATCTCTGTACTCCAGAGAGGTCGCCATATGATTCTTGCCGGCCACGCCTACTTCTACGCCCACTTTTTATACAAAAATAATTTTCTGTTTTTTGGTATATTTGTGCACTATAGCAATTTTTATTTTTCAAGGGATGTCTAAAATTTGGTCACACGATCTCTATACTATAGGGAAGGTCACCATATGCTTCTTACAGGCCACGCCTACTTTGCGCCAACTTCTATGTATATAAAACTTATTTTATCCTTTTATTTGTTTCTTTATTTGATTGCTATACAAACTTTTATTTTTCAATGGTTTTCTCCGAAATTGAGTACATATTCCAGGGAAGGTCGTCATATGATTTTTACCGACCACGCCTACTTTTACGCCCAAGTTTCATATAAAATTCATATTTTGTTGTGTGGTATATTTCTTCCCTATACAAATTTGTACTTTTCAACGGATTTCTCTGAAATTTGGTTTACAGGGAAATAACTACACGGTGAACAAATTCCCCAAACTTAAAAAAAAGGTACCCACAAGAAATGAACAAATTCGCCATTTTTAATCGAAATAAAAATTGAACTTACTCCCCAAATTCATTCTTAAATTTTTACATATTTTTATTTAATGAATTTTGTTAAATATTTATTTTAGTAAACGTTTGCATACTGCTCTCAATATATGTCCTACAATAAATGCATTTAAAATGAGTATTTTTTCAATAGCATCATTTCGTTGCGCGGAAGCTATGTGCACGGGGAATACAGCTTAGCCTGAATATCGGAATGATCTGAAAAATATATTTTGACAATTAAAATAAGTTGGCAACAGCTGCGCGGCAGCACAGGTGTGGTTGCCAAACGCGCGGAAGCGCCGCGCGGTGCGCGACCGCGAACTCGGACGCGACGCGCTCTCGGAACACAGCTCAGCTAAAATATCGCAATGCTCTAAAAAATATGTTTTAGGAATCAAAATAAGTTAACGAGAACTAAGCGGCAGCACGGGTAGTAGCTGCGAGGAAGCGGCGCGAGGCGCGCGGACGCGACGCGACGCGCTCTCGGAACACAGCTCAGCTAAAATATCGCAATGCTCTAAAAAATATGTTTTAGGAATCAAAATAAGTTAACGAGAACTAAGCGGCAGCACGGGTAGTAGCTGCGAGGAAGCGGCGCGAGGCGCGCGGACGCGGACGCGACGGATGCGGACGCGACGCGCTCGCGGAACACAGCTCAGCTAAAATATTGCAATGATCTGAAAAATATATTTTGGCGATTAAAATAAGTTGACAACAACTGCGCGGCAGCACGGGTGTGGCTGCCAAACGCGCGGAAGCGGACGCGACTCGCTCGCGGAACACAGCTTAGTGAAATGTCGTATGATAAATTTTATCTACGTATGTGAAATAATTACCTGTTGATCAAAAGAGGCCACACATATACTATAAGCAGTTGCTTAAAAAGAAACCTTGCGACACAATATTAAACGTCGCATTAGTCTTTCATTTCTGAAACTTGAATTTGATGTCTCTGCTCAATGATGATCACTTATTGAATGAAGTAATTCAATTTTTAAAAGTTCCGATTCCTTTAATTTGCGAACCATTCCGTTATATTTGATGTTTATAAATAAACTGAAAAAAAAACTTAAAGCGGTTTCGCCGCTTATTTTTGAAGCATTTTTGCTGCAGCATCTTATAAAAAACTTCTAAATTAAAAAATCAAAAAATTTTTAATTTAAATAAAAAATTAATTTACTGCCCATACAAATTTGTGGGGAGCAAGTTCATTTTATTGGGGGAATTTTTTAATTGGGGACTAAGTACTCAGCGCCTGATAAGCATAGTGAACCATTTTTCAAGTCAAGGGCCTTTTTATTCCGGGCAAGACCGGGTAAAAACAGCTAGTGCTAATATAGAAAAACAATTCATTTTTCAGCAAAACAATACAGCCTGTCATGCCAGCAAATTCAAAAAGAATGGTTAATCTCGAATAATGTCGATGTTTGGAATGGCCTGCTGACAATCGTTAATACATGAATGTAAATGAACTACAAATTTCAATTTTCAATGAATGGGAAGCACTTAATCAAGGTCTTTTGGATAAATTAATAAATTCTTTAAAAATAGAATATTTGATTGCATTAAAGCAAAAGGTGGTGTTATAAATTATTCAGATGTTATTTTTATTATTTTTGTTAAATAAATAAAGGAATTAATTAATTATTTTTGTTAAACAAAGACTTTGTTGCATTTGTGCTATACTATTTGAACGCTTTAATATGCTAAGTAACGGTATTTCTAATTAATGGGAGTTTTGGGTAATGTACGTTTATTTTTGCAAAGAAAACATATTAATTTAAGTCAAGCAAAGAAATAATAATTATAGCATGCATAGTTAAAATTTTATATAACATTGATTCACAGATTACCAAATGAACGCACTGTATACAATACCTGATTTTTTTTAAGTTTAAAGAAAGGGTCTTAGGATATAGAAAATAAGCATTGCTATTAATTTTTTTGCCTGCGGATATGAAAAATTTCATATCGGATGGTATATTTATATGGGGACTAGGTCTAAAAATGTACGGCTCAAGAGCATATTTAATAAAGTTAGTTATTTTTTTCAAAAACATATATTAACTAAATTTTAGGGAAATCTAGGCAATATTTTGGTTCCTTGACAGATCGGAGAAATAAATATCGACGACAAAATACGAAAACTTAATGTAATTCTATTATAAAGCAATTAAATAATGTAATTAACTTTTACCTTAACAATGATACAAATAATAACTGAACAAAATTTATATCTAAACTTCCAAGAGGGGCCAAAAAATGTTGGAAAGTTACGAAAGCTATAAAAGGTCACAGAACACAACTTGTAGATTTAACTTGCAATGGAGAAATCTTAACAACTAACTACTCTAAAGCCAATACAATTACAGACGAGTTCGAAAAAGCTCACACAATTACACTCAACTACAACTCAGCATTAGATGGAAAAGTTTTAACACATATTCAAAAGCTTAATCTGAATAATGACTACAACGTTGAACAAAAAACGCTGACTAATATGAATATGTATTCGCACTTAAAAATCATAAAGCACCTGGACTAGATAGAATAAATTCTATTATTCTGAAAAACATGCCTGATTGTATTTTTGATCTGCTATCCAAGCTATTTAATTAATGCCTTAATATCGGTTACTTTCCCCTGTCATTTAAAAAAACCAAGGTCATTTCAGTTCACAAGAAAGGTAAAGGTACCAACATAGTATCGCCCAATCAACATTTTAAGACTTGTAGATAAAATCTTCGAAAAACGGTTAATACTTTTTACAGACAACAATCGCTTTATTAATAACTAGATGTAACCCGGTGTGCTTCGCTACACCCTCCCTATTCGCTATTTTATTTTTTTTAGCAATTTTTGAATTTGGCGATATATATTCCACGACAAATCACATTGATAACTAATGTACTTGTTAAAAGACTGTCGCTGTCGTAGTACTTCATACTTTTTATATAGGAGGTGCCAAGCCCACTAATCCCATCCCGCCCAATTTTTGTCCGACTACTCATAATAAGAGCTGATGGGGTCGTGCAAAGTGTCAAAGCTTCCCTTTTTTAGTACACCAGTTATATGATACCATATATTTACTTTGTATGGGCGGTGCCACGCCCACTGCTCCGATCATGCCCATTTTTTGTCTAACTAATCACATGAATAACTTATGGGCTCACACAAAGTTCCAAAACTCTCACTATTACAGTACTCCAGATATATGACATTTTATATTTAGTTTGTATGGCAGGTGCCACGCCTATTGGTCGGATACTGCCTATTTTTTGTCCGACTGCTCACATTAATAATAGGTTACATCAGACAAATTTGAAAAGCTCTTTCTATCACAGTACTCGAGATATATAATATTGAATTATTACTTGTATGGGAGGTACCACGCCCACTTCTACGATCCCGCCCATTTTCGGCGTAGCTACTAATATTAACAATAGGTGACCTCACACAAATTTGCAAAGCTCTCCCTATCATAATACTCAATATATGTATATGATATTAAAAATTTACTTTGTGTGGGAGGTGCCACGCCCACTAAAAATATTTAAAAAATTATAGCCTATAGCACTTCCCATATCCGCAGTAAGACTCTGTGAATATTAGTATAGATGAACAGTTAGGATTTAGAAAAGAACATTCGACCGTTCGCCAACTAATAGATTCAGACAGTAATCTACAATTTCCGCTATTTTAAATAATAAAAACACATTTGCAGGAAAAGCCCTTCTTTTCCCACTTTTATGTTTATATTTGCAAGATAATATAGATTTATTTATTTCATACATATATTGTTATTTATTTATTAGGTCAATGGAATAAATCCTTTCAGACCTGTATAAATGATATAATTACATATGTATTGTATATAAAGGTTGATTTTTTAGCTACTATCTTTTTGGCAACACTGGTTTAAACAGCTGACGCTCGTTTCGTGTTTTGTTTCATTGTCAAACATCTTCAGTTTGGTCTACAATTTAACCATGAATCGTCTTACAAACGAACAACGCTTGCAAGTTATTGAATTTTATTATCAAAATGCGTGCTCTGTTAAGAAAGTTCATCGCGCGCTTCTTCCATTTTATGGTCAGTTTAATCGACCCACTGAAGCGGCTATTCGGGCTATTGTGACTAAATTTCGCACCAAATTTACATTGTTGGACATTAAACCACCAACACGCTTACGTAGAGTGCGAACTGAAGAAAATATCGCAGCTGTATCGGCCAGTGTTAATGATGACCATCAATTATCGATTCGTCGCCGTTCGCAGCAATTGGGCCTCTGTTACTCAACAACGTGGAAAATTTTGCGGAAGGATTTAGGTGTGAAGCCTTTCAAAATACAGCTGGTGCACGAATTGAAGCCGAACGACCTACCGCAACGTAGAATTTTTGGTGAATGGGCTCTTGGAAAGTTGGCCGAAGATCCACTTTTTTATCGAAAAATTGTGTTCAGCGACGAAGCTCATTTTTGGCTCATTGGGTACGTAAATAAGCAGAATTGTCGATTTTCGAGTGAATATCAGCCAGAAACATGGAAGATCTACCAATGCATCCAGAAAAAGTCACAGTTTGGTGCGGTTTATGGGCTGGTGGCATCATTGGACCGTACTTCTTCAAAAATGATGCGAATCGTAACGTAACTGTGAATGGTGAGCGCTACCGAGAGATGATATCCAACTTTTTTTTGCCCAAAATGCAAGAGCTTGACTTGCAAGACATGTGGATTCAACAAGACGGTGCCACATGCCACACAGCACGCGCAACAATGGACTTATTGAGAGGCGAGCTCGCTGAACATTTTATTTCACGTTCGGGACCGGTCAATTGGCCGCCTAGATCGTGCGATTTAACGCCTTTAGACTATTTTTTGTGGGGCTATGTTAAAGCTCATGTCTATACAGACAATCCCGCTTCAATTGACGCATTGGAAGACAACATTGAAGCATTTATTCGTGAGATACCGGCCGAAATGTTGGAAAGAGTATGCCAAAATTGGACTAAGCGGATGGACCATTTGAGGCGCAGTCACGGTCAACATTTGCATGAAATAATCTTCAAACATTAAATTATATTGACCGTACTATCGATTCAAATAAAGATTTCATGCATTTTTCTGAATTTTATGTGTTTTTTTTTTTTGGAAAACTTTCCTATAGCTCTTAAAAAATCACCCTTTACATTGAAGTAATTAAATAGATTTACACATAAAAACAAATAGTTAGGAATTTAAGAAAGTTATGATATTATGTTTAATTAAATCAGTGTTCAATGAAAAATCAATTAATTGATAAAGATTATTATAATTACAACAAATTCTTCTAAATGGATCAGCTAGAACATAGTTTTAAAAAATTTAACAAAGAGTGGTTGGAATAATAAGTAAGACACGTAGGCAAACACAATAAAGTCAGCCTTTGTTGGGTCCCGGGGCATATTGGGATCCAAGGAAATGAACAAGCAGATGAGCTTGCCAGAAAGGGAGCTTCCACAAAGCTAATGGGGCCACAACCATTCTGTGGAATAGGAAAAGGAGTATAGGACGGCATACTCAGAGAATATGAAAATCATATCAGACAAGAGCTTTTCTCGAGCCACTTAGGCTTAGGCAATCCAAACTCTTGTTAGGCAACTAAAACAACAAGAGATTTGGGTCATGTATCGGATTATAAAATAACGGACTGAGAATAATAACCGGGATTTTAACCGGTCACTGTAGGCTTAGGGAGCATCTGAGTAAGCTAGGAATTGCAGATTCTGCGATGAGAAAACAGAATCACCGGAGCACATACTGGGGGATTGTGGAGCTTTAATGCATAAAAGGAAAAAGTACCTGGGTTCTTTCCAAATACCAGGGAGCGAAAAAAGATCACTGGAACCAATCAACATCCTCGAATTTCTGAGGGCTTCAGGATTGGGTGAGATTTTATAGGGACAAATTATTAGCAGAGGGCAGTACAATAGATCACTTGGTCGCGGTACTTTCGACACCTCCTTATACAATTACAATTACAATTACAAGACACGTAAGCAAAAGAGTAGAAATTGTTTTTGTACAGACTCGATTCGTTGAATATGAATGTTATAGTAGGGATCCCATATTACTAGGGATCCCATATTCTAAAATAGGTCTTACAAGAGATGTAAAAAGTTGTTTGGTTATGTAAGGATCAATAAATTCTTTTGCCCATCGTTTAATAAAGGCAAGTGTACCTCTAGCTTTATTAACTGTCATGGTGACGTGATTCAAGTAGAATCCCTAAATCCAGAAAAGTATCAACAAGTTCAAGCTGACTTCCGCCCAAAGAGTAGTTAGCAGGAAAAACATTATTTCTTGAAAAACGCATACATTTACATTTTAAGTTTACATTCAAGTTTAGAACCATTAGGTTGCGGTTTACACCACGAAAAGAAATTGTTGAGATTTTATTGAGGATCATCCAATCATCACATCCAATCTATTTCCAGATTTAAATAATGGAATGATGTAAGCTCTTCTAAATTTAGGAAAATAACCGTTTTTTATTGACGCATTAAACAAAAGAGTCAATGGTGTTGCCAAGGAAGTAGCACAATAATTGAGTATAGAAATAGGTACTCCATCAGGTCCTTATCAATTAAGGGAAAAGATATCGCTTGATTTGTGTTTAATGGATGTGAATAGCTGCTGGAACAGTATTGAACAACAGAATATGTACTAGCAAAAAAGTCTGCAAACATGTTACTTTTTATAATATCATCACTAGATTCGATATCGTTACATTTCATTACAGATGTAGTTTTTATTTTTGAATTAAAAAAGTTGTAAAATGCTTTAGAATCACGATTGAAACCTTTCTTCATTTTGTTTAGATAGTTTTTGTATAAATAATTGTTAAGAATATTACATTCGGCACGATGAACGGAGTATTTTTAAATTCCCTTATCGCCAAGTACCTCTCTACTAATAAACGTAATAACTGAACATTATACAATCATCACTAAAAAGTAAACAATTCTACAGGTGAAAAAATTACTTATCTCCACCTTCCAGTACTCGACAGATGATGCTATATTCAATATAAAGCCCCGCTCACTCCATACCCACCCATCCAATAACTGTTAACCAGAGATAAACCTAATTGTAATATATGTAATACACCTTAGTCAATAAATCACATTCTGGACCAATGTCAACAGTTTTCTTCCCCGAGATTATCAATTTTCGGTTCAACTAAACCTAGCTCCTTACTAGCCAATTGTCATCAACAAAATTTAGATAAAATGTTCATTTATTTAAAATTCTGTGAATTGTTAACGAATATTTTATTAATCTACTTAATTTTATTTAAGTAATTAAAAATCAATTTATTCATTTATTGTAATACATTATTCCTAATAAATAATTAAACAAAACTAATCGAAAAAGTACGGAATTGTATTTCTCGACATTGAAAAAGCTTTTGATTCTATTTGGCACGATGGTCTAATCTATAAATGTCTTCCGATCGGGATGAAATTTGCACCAAGGTTAGTCCTATTGGATAGTAGTTTAGACACAATTCTTCAACAAGATCGGTCTAGAACTCTCTGAGTTAGAGGGGGTCAAAATTTGAAATTTACACCACACAGGTGTTTTTTCTCATCCATGTAACTTTTTACCTATTGTCCTTAATATTAATTTATCATAAATAGTTTAGATAGCTATTTCTTCAGTCTTTCAGAAAAAAAATTTAAAAAAGTAAAAAAATTTTGACTTTTTTTGCAAAATCAAAAATTTTTTTGACTTTTTTTTAAAAAAACAGGAATTTTTTTTTGCTTAAAAGAAAACTTAGGGTTTTTCCTTTTAGAGCTTTTTGGTCGCTTAGTGGGATGCGAGTGGGATAGATATCTATCAAAAAAATATGTTTTGTATGTGATTTTTATTGTCAAAATATCAGGTACCCCAGAGACAAGTGTTTGTATCAGGTGGAAATATTTTATGGTCGTTCTCCGAAATACCAGTTTATTTATTATTTTATGACACTTGACTTTAAACGGAATTCACACAGTATGCGTTTGCATTTACCATGAAAATGTTAAACTGATGTTGAAGGAAATCAACTTAAAGTACTTAACAGATGATTTGCCAGAAGATTTACACGACTACCGCGATTGCCTAAAATTGACTATGTGTCCTATTGCAACAACTTCTTGCCACTAAGGTGAATGTTCAAATTGCCCGGAAACCACATTCATAAAAGAGAATTTAATCAACTCTTTTGATCGCGAATATATAGAGGAAAAATTTTAATCTTGGATTCAGACTGACAGATGCACATTGCAAACAATAATTTTAAATGTGGATGATTTTGTGGAAGAAATGTGTACAGGATTGCTAAACTGAGAACCCATGACTTTTTAGTCAAAGAGCAATGGTCATTCTTCAAGGATTAGAAGATACATTTGAACACTGATGAATTCGTTATTTCATATGATTTCACAGAAAACTATAAATATGTTCTTCAGGATGCCATACAAGCTTTCCACTTCAATAACGATTAAGCAACTATATTTACAGTAGTTATTTACTACATGAAAGATGAAAAACTGGAACACAAAAGTATGGCAATCATATCCGACGATTTAAAACATGATACCGTTGCAGTTTATGAGTACCAGAAGTAATACTAAAATATCCAAAATCTAAATTTACAGTAAAGAAGGTATACTACGTTTCGGACGGAGCTCGTCAACATTTTAAAAACAAAAGTAGCTTCGCAAATCTTATGGCTCATGAAAAAGATTTTGGAATGCCAGCTGAGTGGCATTTTCATTCTACTGCTCATGGTAAAGGAGCATGTGATGGTATTGGAGCGAACCTTAAATGAAATGCAGCGAAGTATAGCCTCCAGTGCTCTCATGAAGGTCGCATCTTAGATGCGACTGCTTTATTCCATTGGGCAAAGAATTATTGTAAAAAAACTAAAATAGTTTTTGATAGCAAAGAGAATCGTGAGGAAACATTGAAAACATTGAAGAGCAGATTCGATGCTGCGGTAACAATCGATGGCACAGCTCAATACTATGCTTTTATACCGCTTGTCGATGGAAGACTCAAGATGAAAAAGTTTTCTACCTCTACTCAATGCGATTTATTTCCAAAGCCAAAAAAGAAACCAGCAGTGAAATCAACAGCTAAACCTAGTAACGCCAAGAAAAGATTGGCTAAAAAAAACAGCAAATAAATGCGACAAATAAGCTTTATGAAAGATTGGATTTTTAAAAGTGGCAAAACTTATATTCTTCATTAGCTACCATAAATTATGTATAAAACAAGTAAGAAAATTATAGTCGGACTAGACCGACTATACGATACCCTATACCATGCGTTTAGTGAATTTATTCCTTCGGTCCAATAGAAAATAAGCATAAACCAAATTTTAGTGGCATTGTTATTAATTTTGTTTGCTGCAGATATGAAAAAGTTTATATCGGGTGCTATGTTTATATGGGGACTAGGTCGAAAAATGGACCGATCCTGACCATATTTGGTATAGTCACTTATACTTTGAAAAAGTATATACAAACCAAATTTGAGAAAAATCTGTGCAATATTTTTGTTTTTTGATTTAAGTGAAGATCGAGAAGCAGCTCTATATGGGGCCTATGACTAAGAATTTTCCTATAGGGAGTAATTTTGAACTATTGATTAATGGATGTAATAAACACATACAAACCCAATTTGACTGAGATCTATGTGATAATTTGGAACTTATGGCAATTTTTGTCGATTTCATAGGGGTCATTTGTATGGGGGCTAGGTCTGAACATGGACCGATTCTCACCAATTTGAATAGCGTTCATGCCATGGCCGGTGGAAGCTTATATATCAAATTTCATCAAAATATATTCATATTTACGACCTGTAGTTTGATTACAAGGTTTACATGGACACACAGACGGACGGACGGACTGACGGACGGACGGACATGGCTATTTCGACTTAAAAAGTGATTCTGAGTCGATCGGTATAATTAAAGATGGGTCTAGGACGAATATTTTTGGTTGTTACAAACAGCAGCACAAAGTCATTATACCCATACCACATAGTGGTATAGGGTATAAATAGTTATGATATAAATGGATCCAATGTGATTAAGATTGAATTTTATTAAATTCTTTATCTATTTATTTATACCCTATACCACTATGTGGTTTGGGTATAATGACTTTGTGCTGCTGTTTGTAACAACCAAAAATATTTGACCTAGACCCATCTTTAATTATACCGATCGAATCAGAATCACTTTCTGAGTTGATTTAACAATGTCCGTCCGTCCGTCCGTCCGTCCGTCTGTGTGTCCATGTAAAGCTTGTAATCAAACATGATCAGGATCGGTCCATTTTTGGACCTAGTCCCTTTATAGATATAGCATCCGATATGAACTTTTTTCATATCTGCAGCCAAAAAAATTAATAAAAATCCCACTCAAATTTGGTTTTTGCTTATTTTCAATGTCCAGTTAGTTGGGCCTAAGAGATAGGGTTTCTAAACGCATGGTATAGGGTATCGTATAGTCGGTCTAGACCGACTATAATTTTCTTACTTGTTTTATTATTATTATTATTATATATTAATTTAATTATTATTACAAATAAATAAAAAAAATAGTTTTCCAACATTATAGAAAAAAAGAGATTTTTTCCTGAGGTTAACACATTGTGGGTATTACAGTATTGAGGGTATGAAATTTTAGTTAGGTATGGTCAATTTGGAAAGGTCAATTTGTCTAGTTTCTTTTGCAGATGATATTATAATATATCACGCTGACTGCACAATTGATAAAATTAATAAAAACTTACAAAACCTGTTCAATATCGTGGAACAATTTGCCTTGGATTGGAATATGAAAATAAATATAGAAAAATGTGAAACAATATTATTTAGACCAACAGTAGATAAGTGCAACAGTAACATTAAAAAAAACTGGAAGTCATTTGGAATTAAGTCCAACATAAATAACTTTAATATACCAAACAAAGAAATTGTCAAATACCTAGACATATATTTAGATAAATTTTTATATTTTAAAGCATTATTTTTTTCAAGATATATTAAATCAAGAGTAAAGATTATTATGTATCAGTCTCTTATTAGACCAATTCTAACATATGGATGTCCTATTTGGTTTAATATTTCACCATCTTATATGGAAAAAATTCGGGTATTCGAAAGAAAATGTTTAAGGTCTTGCACTTCGTTATTTAGATCTCCAGAAAGTAATTTTTTAAAATATGTGTCGAATAAAAAGTTATATAATGAATCAGGTATAATAAGAATTGATAATTATATAATTAATTTAATAAGATATATATATAAAATAATTTAATAATGGCTCCGTACTTTTCAAATGAAGAATATATATCTGAAACATTACAAAAAGGATTCGTCCCACCGGAGGCCTTTTTATATCTAGATAAAATAAATTTAATACAAAATGAAAATGGCATTCCAGTCTTGTATCATCATTTTAGACGGGCAATATATTTTGCTAATAGGGAACTTTGCATTTTGCAAAGATCTAAAACCAAATTCTGGTGGTTACATCAGTAAAAATTTTGCAATTCCTCGCCTTTTTAACCTTTAGACTTTAGTTTTTATTTTTTTTGCTAACATATAAGTAATGTTTTTTCAATATTTTCATTACAAATTAAAAAATTAAATATACCTTCTTCATTTGAAGTACATAAAATATTTATTTTTTGTAAAACCAAACTTATCATATTAATAATACTAGAGAGCCTGTATAAGGGACTTTGTATATATGTAAGTATATAAAACTATTATTGAGAACTAGTGTTTATTATAGTTTAAGTTTTGCTTCAATATTGTGAATAAATAAACGATAAAAAAAAAAAAAAAAAAAAAAAAAAAAAAAAAAAAAAAACAGTGTATGCTTTATTTTTAAGGCTTTGGAAACACTTACACACTAATAGGAAAAAATTCAAATTTGTGCATATGATAAAAATGGAAAATCCATTGTCTTGAGTTACAAAACATGTTTTTTATAGACCAAAGCGACCAAAAAGCTCTTAAAGGAAAAAACCTAAGCTTTCTTTTGAGCAAAAAAAAAATTCCTTTTTTGAAAAAAAAAAAATCAAAAAAATTTTTGATTCTGAAAAAAAGTCAAAAAAAATTTTTTTATTTTTTTAAAAATTTTTTTTTTCCGAAAAGACTGAAGAATAGCTATTTAAATTATTTGGGACAAATTTTGCTAAGAACAATGGGTAAAAAGATACAAGGATGTGAAAAATCACCTGTTTGATCAAAATGTCAAATTTTGACTCCCTCTAACTCAGAGAGTTCTCGACCGATCTTGTTCAAACATGGTGTCTAAACTAATATGCAATAGGACTAACCTTGGTGCAAATTTCATCCCGATCGGAAGACATCGATTTCAAAAGTTGGATCACTTGTCATGAAACGTCCCATATACATGATAAAACAACGTAAAGTAGACATTAGACTCGCCATATATCGGTCTTCATATTTTAAAATTATGTTGTCAACAAAAACATTTAAAAATTTATTTATTAACAAGAATAAAAAAAGTGATCTGCGACCGTGACAGGACTCGAACCTGCAATCTTCGGATCCGAAGTCCGACGCCTTATCCATTAGGCCACACGGTCTACAAAACTTTTGCGCCAAGTGTCTGATAAAAACACAAAATATTGCAAATATACAGCGCCATTATACCAATAATGTGTATAAACACTAAGTCATATTAATCTTCGTTGCCAACACAAAAACAATTCTAAAAGTTTTGTGTATAAACTAAGAATGATTCATGCTATATTTAAGGCAATGCCAAGAATAAAAGCTTTATAACAGTTTTAGGAATAAACAAACAATGTTGCCATATTATGTATTTCAAATTGTTATGTTAAACGTTATTTGAATTATTTCGAAACACGAAATATATAAAAGTATCGGCAACGTTAATACGGTACATAGCGCAATTAATTACGATAAGCAAAATTTCACAATTGCTTATTAATTTGTTTATGATTGTGCTAATTTAGCAGTTGTCAGGCAAAAGACACGTTAAACTTATATCTGTTTAATAAAATCTATGGACGCTATTTATTAGGGCCATCTGAATATTAACTTGAAGAAATAATACTTTATCGGAATTTTTTCGTATTAAATGTAACCATAAATTTCGTTAAAGAAAAATGCTTTGTCGTTTAAAATCCTCTTTTCTTAGTTTTCTTTATTAAAAAATAAAATTTGAGTTCTAAAAATAGTTTTTCATATCAAATACTTATTCAAAAGTAAAATTTATAGATTTTAGAAATCTATCCAAATCATTGAAGAAATTGTTCTAAATTAATCAAACATATACATAAACAAGTAAGAGTATTAAATTCAGTATATCTTCTTCATTTGAAGTACATAAAATATTTATTTTTTGTAAATCCAAACTTATTATCATATTATTAATACTAGAGAGCCCGTATAAGGGACTTTGTATATATGTAAGTATATAAAACTATTATTGAGAACTAGTGTTTATTATAGTTTAAGTTTTGCTTCAATATTGTGAATTAATAAACGATTAAAAAAAGTATTAAATTCGGCTGTTGCGAATATTTGCTACTCTTCTGCTGTGTCTTAAACGCAATATTAGAAACAATGTTGAGTACGGTTATTATTTTATATAGTTGCCGATAACACTGTACAGCAATTAACCTTTAAATTCGATTACCATTTAAATTTAAATTCAATTGCTTTTCTTTTTGATTATTATTATAATTTAATATTTATTGTTTTTTTTTTATAAAAATGGTTTCTTCATGAAATATTTTACTTTTATCCGAAATATTATATTATTTTTCTATTATTAAAGCAGAAATACTTTTTAAAGTAAGGGATCAACTTGGCAATGATTTGAGAGCTTAAAAAAAGTTTCAAATTAGTCCTGAATAATTATCTTGGCAATTTTTGTTTCGCCATATATCAGTCAAATATCCAGATATAAACCTTTAAAAAAATCTAATTGTTAGATATTTTTTCTGGGTTAGCTTATAATATGTTAATTTAAAGATAAAAAGACATATTTAATACAAAAATACAATAAATATATGTAAGAATTTAAAGTCGGTTTATGCGGAGTCAAAAATAAACCCAATTTTTGAAAAAAAAATTAAAATTCATCTTTACATGCTGAGATTAATATATATTTTCAATTTTAAGCATTTAAATGATTATTTATTAGCTTTTTGTAATTATCCTACAAATTTTTAAATAAATAAATATTTAAAAAAAATAATGGAATATACACCCCTGTTCTTGAAACCACTATCACAAAACTCGTAAATGAAAAAATTCTTAAACCTACGAGTTTTTTGCTGTTCTCTAATTTCAATAAGAATATTTTTTCTCGTTTTAATTCACATAGAAAAGGCTTTGTGAAATCAAAACAAATTCCCTTTTTTCTACTAAGCAGGTCTTTAGAGATAAAAAAACTAATTGATATTTAAACTCCAACATGTTTTTTATTGAACCTTGTCATTATTTTAAAAAATTACACATTAATTATGAAAAAAAACGTCTACATTTTGCGCTGATTTAAAAAAAAACTCGTAATAAGTGGTCGATGTTAATAAAACACACTTTTTGCGATGATGCTGTTCTATAACTATAATAAAATCTTTTTATTTACACAATCTATTTTCCATTATAATTTTTTCAATTATAACATAGATTCTTTATGCACTAATTATTGCAAATAAAGGAATTAAAAAAAAAAATTTCATCAAATCACATATTTTTATTTTTTTGCATATGTTCGAAACAGTAGTGATGCCAGTCAAATCCAATTTATTTGAATATCGAAACTTTTTTTGGTGATGCCTAACTTTTTAAAAATAGAAAAGTCATTTTTAATTGAATGAAATTGAAGAACAAAAACAAATGAACAAATAAGTTGTTATTTTAAAAGAAAATATTTTTCTTTATACTTTTTCTATAAACTTAAGAAAAAACATGCACAAAATACTAAAAAGTTTTTTGTGAAACTGAATAAAGAACCATATGGCACCTCGGTTTCTAGATAACATATATTCTTAACTCAAACATATGTTTCAATTAAATAAATAAATAAATAAATAAATAAAGTGGTTTCAAGAAACCCAAAATTTCAATTTCATGTGATTTTAAATTCACTCTTATTCAAATAACAACGTTTCAAGAACAGGGCTGATAGTGATGTTAGTAACATCGAAAATCGAAACAAACCGAGTGCTCTATTGTTTTAAAAATCAAATAATACAAAAGCTATCCAACAAATTTGTTTATTATTTTTATTGCCATTTTTAGGCTTGATCAGGTTAACATATGTGTCTTCTTGTGAAAATTTACATTGTTTAAACCCAATATCTTAAATAAAAAATAAAAACCAATTGATAAAATCCGTTTCACAAATTACCCAATAAATTCTTGAATGTATTACTAACAATAACATGTGAATCAGAGAATATACCGTGGGTGACAATATATTGGAAACTTTTACAAAATTCTGAATTTGAAAATTTGGGTTTTGGTTTTTAATAAGCAAATAGATAAGCGAAAAAAGAATATATCTATAATATTAATTTGTGACTGATGTTTTGTTCTACCGTTTTATCCCGATTTTGACAAAGCGTATATTATTTGAAAGGTATTTGAAGATTTACAGATTATTAAATTGTTTCCTTTAATTTGAGTAAATTGCATTTAAAGTTGCTCTAACACATACATAAAATTATACAATGCTATGTGTGTGTTTCTTAAATTTGTTAATGTGTTTGTAATAAAAATGAGTTTGTTTTTTGTGTTGATTTGTGAATTGGCTATAATTGATGAGCATACTTTTAGGGTCTTTATTTAATGAAAAAATAAAATTTCCTAGAATTTACGCTCGAATTTCGAGGGCTGGAATTCTGCTAGTAATAAGTAATATCAAAACAATGGAAATTTTTAAACTTCTGCACCAAAGTTGTTTAAAACAATTAAATCTATAAAAGAAAATGTATAAAGTCTTAACCGTTATTTAATTATTTATGGTTTCTGATGCTTTGTTTCAAAAGTATTTTAAACACAATTGTATCTTTCGATGTTTTCAACTTATAATTAATTATTATAAAATAATAACAAGAATAAAGTTTTGTGAGGAGTTAAAGACCAGAATGATAGATGATGCTGGTCTTAGGCAAAAGAAAATTTGTGAGAAATATTCAATGAATAAATCCATAAATTAAAAATTTTTAAGAAATATCGTGAGAGAGGTACGGTGACGACTCAACAATAAGGCGGAAGGCCCCGTAAAATGAGTCAAAGACAGGGTAGTTTAATGGCAACAGAATTTTAAAAATTGTCCAAAAATGCTACCTGAAATATATGCTCGAACTGTTTCCCGACGAGCAGTTTAGGCTGATCTTGGTTGTTAATGTTCTGTGTAGAAAGCACTGAGATCAGAGAAAAATCGTCTGAAGATTCAGATGAGTACAAGTTAAATTTAAGCGATCATGATGGAAGAACGTTTGTACGACAGCGAAAGGGAATAAGACTAGACCCAAAAAATATACAAATAAAGCTGTTAAGTTTGGCGGTGGCATTATTATGAAACTTTTCCCCTTAACGTATAAATATTATTTAAATCAGAACTTATTTTAAAAATTTTGTAATTATATGTCTAAGTAGAAAGGATAAAATCCTAAAGTCTTTAAGAAATGCTGACAAACTAATGTACACAATAATCTTATATATTAAAAAAATTTACGAAAACTAAAGTCAGTCCGTCTGGCCGTTCCATCCGGCCGATTTCCTTCACTTTTTTTTTTTGTAATGAAAGGTATTTAGACACAGATATGTCATCAATTATTTACTCAACTCCCACCTTACTCAAGTTATACTCAAACGCGATTCTTCCCTGTACATTTCTTATGGGACACATTCACTCAAGCAATTCGAATTCTCATAGCTCCTCTTCTAATGAATGGATCTTGATCGTTTCACTCTCAGAACACTCAGTGGATCAAGCTCTTTCTTTTGAGCTATTAACTGCTTAAATTCGTTGAGTTTGAGGAAATTTATGCCTGCACAAGCAACACGAAAGTTAACGTACAGATTTCGTTACAATAATTGCATAACACATACTCTGTGTTGAATTGTGAATTGCCAAAAATTTGAATACCTTTGGGTGGCATACAAGATGGCCTTTATTTCTGTGTGTTCAACAAATATTTATAATGAAATAAACTTTTTGAATTAAATAGATTAAAAACGTTGAAAGAAATAAATTTAATGATAAAATAAAATTTCCTAGAGTTTGCACTCGAATTTCGAGGGCTGGGCTCTGCTAGTATTATATAAATAAAGAAATTGAAAAATGATGAAGGAACGTTTGTACAACGACCAAAGAGAATCATACTCAATATATATATGGTATGGGGTTACTTTTCGGGCCAAGGAATGGATCTAATTCATGTACTAAAAGACACTCAACTGGAATTGGATACAGGTAAATTCTAAATGATATAATGTATCCATACGCGGTGGAAAATATGACCCTCGTCTGAAAGTTTCAACATGACAATGACCAAAAACACACTTCCAAAGTTGTAATCTAATTCAGTTAGTATTTTGGAATGGCCAATAAATCACCAGATCTCAATCCGAGAAAAAAACGATGGGAAATTGTAGATCGAAATATACTGGCACGAAATTACATAAACAAGACAGATCTCATAGCGGAAGTTAATTCAGAGTGACAAAAAATTTCAATGGATATCATCCACAATTTAATTGACTCGGTAATAAATTGAAGCAGTACTAAAAACTAATGAAACCAAAAATGGAGGGAAAGTTTTTAATTATTGTATAGTGAAGGTTTCCATTGTTTTGGGAATAGCATAATAATGTAATCTATAAAAACAAAGTTTTTATAAAAACTCTTTCTTTCCTTATGCATACGAGTTTTGAATCTCTCCGTGACCGTGCGTGACTTTGCGTGACTATTTTAAAATTAATCTTTGGTTACAAGTCTGTGGACCAAGTTTCAGATTGATTGGATGAGGGGAAATGGGGTTTAAATCTCTCCGTGACTGTGCTTGACAATGCGTGACTGTGTGTGACTATCTTTAAATTAATCTTTGGCCACAACAAGTCTATGGACAAAGTTTCAGATCGATCGGATGAGGGGAAGTGAGCTTTTAATCTCTCCGTGACTGTGCGTGAAAATGCATGACTATCCTAAAATTAATCTATAGTCACAAAAAGACTAAGGGCCAAGTTTCCGATATACTGGATGAGGGGGAATGGAATTGCCCCATGGCAGACAGACAGACAGACGGACAGAGCGTATGAGTTAAAAGAAAGAGTTTAAAAATGAATACTTTTAAGTTTTCTTATTTTTTTTTCTGAAGCTAAGCTATTGGATGTTTAAATTTTTTTCTTTTTTAAATAAATAAAATATACTAATTTTTAAATAAAAAAGTTTTTAATTTTATGATCCAAACTGCATCCAAAGCGTTATGAAAATCTAATTTATTTTTTTTTTAATTTATTTGATTTTTTATAAATAAATAGGTACTTTTTTAAGAAAATTTATTTATTTTATTACTATTATTCTTTCATAATGACGACTTTTTGTATTTATTTCGAGAAAACATAAAAAATTAAGGCAATACCAGAGGCAAATCGCCGCATTCGATACCGAGTAAAAGCAATCGAAATTCCATATTTTGGTTTATTATTTATTCTAAGAATGAGGAGTCATAATTCGTGAAATGTGACAAAGTCAATTATTCTTAGTATTTTATTTTGGAAAATAAAAAATAATTTTGATCGAAAAATGTCGATAACGATTAGACCCCAGCCTTAATCAATATGACACGTAGAGTATAACGATACATACACGCACTCAGAGGGGGGAGGGTAAGGTTTTAAAACCTTTTGTTTGCATTTCTTTTTCTGAATGCACGACATATCGAGAATGTTGTGTCAAAATTTCAAGTAAATCGAAGCAAAACTAAAGAAGATACAGCGTTTCCAGCGACCGGCCTCATACGGTTTATCGTATATAAATCAGTTTTTAAAAAACTTTAAATCGATTTTCTCGCAAATAAATGTTTGAAGTCCGTCAACATCATAACTCGAAATGTAGTTGACCGATTCTTTTGAAATTTTACACACTACGAAGAGTTTTTTTTTTATTTTCCATTTTCTTCTTTTTAACAAGAAATTCCCGAAATTTTATAGTAAAAATTGTGTTTTTCACTTCAAAATGCTGTCAAAAAAAATTGAAAAAAACTCTTCGGCGTTACCTCGGGAAAAATATCACCTTTTAAACGCATTTCGATTTTTTAATTTCACATGATCCCGTAACGAGTTATGATGTTCACCGCAAAACAAGAACGCCTCCGGAGATTCGCTGACACGGACTTATTTATTAAAATCTTTAATTGAATATTTTTTCTAAGATTACTCAAATGTTATGCTAAACGTGTATATGAAATAAATAATCCGACATTATTTATATCTTCAAAAAAAAAATAATTATGAAAATACGTCTTTATTTTCCCTTTTATAAGGATCCTATTGTTATAAGGATTAAGAATATATATATTTTATGGGGTCCAGATTTATTTTTGCAATTATTACAAACGGAACGGAAACTGGTGTCAGAGACTATTTAGTTAGATTAATTCTTATTTTAGCCAAAACGCTAGCAAATTTTGTGCTGAGTCATCACCGTAATCAGTTGCCAATTAGTTTAACAAATTAGATATGTAGTTATACTTTTGTTTAATTGGAGTCAACCAGATTAAAAATTTTAAATATTTTAATAAATATTATTAATTTTCAATATCATATTCTGGGAAATTTAAAAAGATATTTTTTTTTTACAATTTTACGTAAATAGTTTGCTGATTATAAACAATGTGACCAAATTGTATGAGAATCACATTAAGATAAACTTTAATTAAATTTATTGTATTTATTATCAAATGGCCAAAGAAATCACTGATAAACTCAATGCCTATAAAAGCTAATGACCATACTGAAAGTTTAATAGACAAGTTCGAAAAGTTAAAATTGGATAAACATCATCGTTCTATAGAAAATGAAATGTAAGTTTTTATTATTTTTAATTCTATTTATCCTTAAATAATTTTAATCATTTTATTTTCCATTTTTAGTCTTGTATTTAATTCTTAGCTTTTTCATGGTGTGCATTTTAATGGCACCATTGACAAAGGCAGTTCCAAGTGTACCAACAGCTCCACCCACTGCCCCCACCGCACAAAACGCCGGTACTAACAATCCCGGCTATGTTGGACCCCCAACTATGCCAGTGCAAGGTCCAACACCTCCAATATCAACCGTTGCTCCCATTTATCCTACTACCAAAAAGTAAATTGTTTAAAGAAAATTGCTACTTTAATGGATTATGATTCATTTAAACAATTTGTGTTAAAAAGTGAAATTAGGTAAATAAATGTAAATGTGTACATAATTCTACATTAAGTATTTGTATTAAGAAAATATCGAGGGCACTTCTAATATATCAATAAAGGCTGGTTTTACGAAATTGCCAAACTCTTCAGTATTATATCCGCATCAATAATATTAATTTTGAATGAAAAAAAAAATAATTCTAGACTTTTTTATTTGGTTATTTATTTGGATATTTACGAAACAGTTATTTACTCAATTATTCTTTAGTTTTTTAAGTACAAGAACAATTTTAAGTTATATAAAGAGATATTTTTCACATATTTATAGTTGCACATTTGCTCTCCTTGATATCAAAATTTCGAGACAGCCGCTAAAGCTCATTAAGTTCATCATAAATAGTAACTAAATGTGTGAGTCATAAGTCTTTAAAAAATCAAATATGGAGCACTAAGAATTTAAAACAAACTGGGATTCTGAAAATCGTCAAATTGCAAAAGACGGTCTGGCAAGTTTTTAGGCAAATCCTGCATTCAGTTTTTCTAACACTGGATTGGTTGAAACAAACTTTCGTGATATCATCAAACACTTCAGCTTGAAAGCCAAAACACCTAAAAAAAAATAAAGATAACTTAGGCGAAGTCCATCGCACCTTTACACCAACATTTAGGACTATCTACTCAAATGATGAACCTCGATCTAGACGTCCAGTTAAAGCAGTTGCTTCGGATATCATGGATGAAATCCACGATATAGTGACGAGTGACCCACGTTTTAAAGTGCATGGACAATTTGAGGCTAAGGGCATGTCAGATAATTCACAGATTTATAATTTACACAACAAATTGGGTATTAAAAAGCTATTGGCAAGATGCCATGATTGCTCACAATCGAGAATAAATGCAACACAGTACATTTTGTTTTTTTTTTATTTTAGGGGTTTTGAGTTTTCTACCAAATTAAAACACGTTTTCTCACAGTATTGTTAGTACTATCATTATAAATAAATTCATAGAATTTACAAAAAGTTTAATAGTGAAACAAAAAAATATTTTAAAGTTGCCGAGTTGGCAACACTGACCTGTAGGCATCAGATTCACTATTTATCGTATTAATAGTGAATATGAAATAATATTCTATATAAATTTTATATAAAAAATATAATGAAAAATGTAATTTTTAATAAAAGAATTCTTTTTCAATTTCAATAAAATTTTAATATGAAATAAATATATTATTTTAATAAATTTGTGCATTATTTTCACTAAATTCAAACAAATATATAAAAGAATAAAAATAATAAATCTCACCTTCAAAATACTGCTATCTAACTGTTTTTATACGACTTTATTACTTCGCTTATGCCATTTGTATAAACACAACAACACGAAAAACACCAACAGTTTCTTAAAAAAAAACAAAAAAAACACACACACGCAAGAGCTTTAGGCCTCTATTAAAATTTGCTTTTTGGAGGAAGTTAAAGGTTCTATTTTCACTAATTTTAATGCAAATTGAATGAAGCTTTTATGAAATATATAAAATAGACAACCAATTAATTATTTTTATGCTAAAATATTAACAAATAACACACTTTTTATATAATGAAAAATGTAATTTTTAATAAAAGAATTCTTTTTCAATTTCAATAAAATTTTAATATGAAATAAATATATTATTTTAATAAATTTGTGCATTATTTTCACTAAATTCAAACAAATATATAAAAGAATAAAAATAATAAATCTCACCTTCAAAATACTGCTATCTAACTGTTTTTATACGACTTTATTACTTCGCTTATGCCATTTGTATAAACACAACAACACGAAAAACACCAACAGTTTCTTAAAAAAAAAACAAAAAAAACACACACACGCAAGAGCTTTAGGCCTCTATTAAAATTTGCTTTTTGGAGGAAGTTAAAGGTTCTATTTTCACTAATTTTAATGCAAATTGAATGAAGCTTTTATGAAATATATAAAATAGACAACCAATTAATTATTTTTATGCTAAAATATTAACAAATAACACACTTTTATTATTAAAAAAATAATTTGAAAATACATTTAGTAGAATATTCACAACCGGCTGACGAAAATTTCCCAAAGTAACTAAATTGTACTGCCAGATAGAAATAATATAACTACTTGGTACTAAGCTTAGATATCAGAAAGTATTGCCAGATGTCGAAACAAAATTTTTATTGACATTTAGCAAAGACAAAGTTGAATTGATAATTGTATTGTTGTTGTATTGTTTGTATTATTCTCAGAATTTTATTCTAATTGCTTTGACATTTCGAACTGTTTTATTGTACGTAAACAATAAGATGTTTCTCTCACATTTTAACTTCTCATTTTAATTAATTTTTTACAAATTAATACGAACAAATATTACATTTATGAATGTATTATTGAATGTAATAATGTATTATTGTATTTGGTGTATAACTTCTGTGCTGATATCTTGAACCTAACACCTTCCACCAAAGAATATATAGTTTTTGGTTAGGACAAGGCTGAAGTCCTGGCAAATACATTTGTCCAAGCAAATAACATCACTTCGAACTACAACCACTCAGCGGATACACTAATAAATACAACAGTAAATAATTTTAAGAAGGAAAATCCTTGTTCTGAATCAGCAATTTATACATCTCTTGAAGAAGTAATGAATACTGTCTCATCAATAAAACCCTCAAAATCCCCTGCTCTTAAAGAAACTACCACTAAAAGCTCTAAAATTATTGATTATAATATTTAACAGCTGCATCAAACTCAACTATTTCCCAAACCATTTCAAAAATGCTAAGGTTATAGCCATAAACAAACCTAGTAAGCCAAAAAATAACCCAACAGCTTTAGACCTATTAGTCTATTAAGTAACTTTGGTAAAATATTTGAAAAAATACTACATTCTCGTCTTAGTGAATTTGTAACGACCAATTCTATTAATGCTAAAGAACAATTTGGATTTACAAAAGGGCATAGCACTACTCACCAAATAAACAGAATTAAAAATCAAATAATCACCAATAAAAACAACAAACATTCAACGGGTCTAATATTGTTAAATATTGAAAAAGCGTTTGATACAGTTTGGCATAATGGCCTAGTATTTAAACTTCTTAATGCAAATCTACCAAAATATTTATGCAAACTTATTTCAGATTTCATTCACGGCAGAAGCTTTAAAGTTGCGATTAATAATGAAACATCATCTCCAAAAACCATTACCACAGGGTTACCTCAAGCATCAGTCTTGTCGCCATTGCTTTATTCGATATATAAATCCGATTTTAAAGTCCCGAAATATAGGAAAATTGCTTATTACGCAGATGATACTGCGTTAATTTCTTCAAACAAACTTACAAGTGCACTTCTGAAGAAAACGGAAAAGGGACTTGTAAATTGCAGTAAATATTTTCTCAAATGAAAAGTCAAAATTAATCCAAACAAGACCCAAGCAATAATTTTTCCATTCATCAAATCTCCCAAATCTCTCTTATTGGAAATAATATAAATGTACTTAATCAAGTCAAATATCTCGGAGTTGTCTTGGACAAAAAGCTTACTTTTAAACAACATATTATGGCTACGTGCCAAAAAGCTATAAAATCATTTAAAGCATTATGGCCCCTACTAAAAAGAAGGTCATTTCTAAACCACAAAAACAAAAATCTACTTTTCAGAAGTGTTATAAGGCCAATATTAACATACGCGTGTCATATTTGGAGTGACGCCGCCAACTGCCACCTAAAACGCTTACAAAGTATAAAAAACAAACGTCTTAAAATAATAAATAAAAAGCCCTGGAGGTATCCTACAAATCTTCTTCGTGAAGAAACAGGTTATGAAACATTATCGATTTCATAACAAGGATTAATAAAAATAAAATAATAAATAAAAAGCCCTGGAGGTATCCTACAAATCTTCTTCGTGAAGAAACAGGTTATGAAACATTATCGATTTCATAACAAGGATTAATAAAAATTATTTCGCCAAAATTGAATATTTCTCTTACCCACTGATAAGAGAATGTAGAGAAGTAACGTAAAATTAAAAAGAAATCACCAAAGTGAAAATTACATGCTTATAGAGGTCTATTATTACTAATAAACCTCCTATGTATAAGCATAAAAATATTTTCAGTTAGTATTTGAATATATTATATCATATAAAGGTGTTTTCCTCCCATTTTCCTTTAAAAATCATTAAAAAATAAACTAAAAACTATTTAATATCTTTAGATCCTATATATTATTTGTTGCAATATCTATATGTAAAGATAAGATCTCATATGTGAATATCAAATTTGCTAAAATATTTAAGTGAAGGAAGAATACATAATTGAAAAAAAAACATTGTATCAAAAAACATTTGATCAAAATGTGGAATCCGAAGGGTAAACAAAATATGTAACGTGACAGCAGCAGCGAATATTCTTATCAGATGTAACTATTTTTTACTATGGTATATTCTTATATTTTTTTCTATCTCTAGGTTAAAGCATAATATTACTATATTCCTTTTTTTCAGTACTAATTTTTACCAGGTTGTATCTTTCTATATTCTTTTTATGTTAAATATCATATATTTCTACATTCCTTTTAAGATAGATTCTTAATATTGCTATACTCTTTTAAGTTAAATTTTCAAGTTTTCTACATTATTTTGTTTTCAGGAACACAATTTTTAACAATTCTTATATTTTCATATTCTTATAATTTGCTTTTTTTTTCAAAATAAATATTTCTTTTTTTTATATAATTTTTGCCTTTCTTTTTTTTTAATAAATGATTTTATAATTGTTGATTTCTTTTCCAAAATAAATGTTGTTTTTTTTTTTAACTTAACGAATTTTGTTCCTTTTAACAGGCCATAAGGACACATACACAACGGTTACTGTCTTATCGTATATTACGCATTTTTTATAATTTCTACTTCCTCCCCGCTCGTTAGAGCCAGCGACCTCCTGCGGGTTCTGCTCCCACCGTACTATCGACCACAAAACAAAAATATAAACAATACTCCAACCATCCTTTATTTTACCTTTCTCACCCCCCAACAATCACCTATGTCCTTATTGTTGCCTCCCAAAAGTCGGTTTACACTTATATCTCCTTCTGATTTTTTTCCACGCACAGATTAATTCTTAGGTACATGTATGCTTCATTTCAGGAATTTCTCCTATATTTTCTGTACACATGTTTTACAACTTACTCTCCTTCTATATTTTACTTCCATATCCATCCTTCTTAAAATATCTCTAGGTGGTTCCCCCAGTTTTTCTTCCTTTTTCGACTAAAGACCTCAACTATATTATTTATTTTCAATACAGAACACTAAATCAAAACGAATCGTAATTTAATTCACAAACACGTTCTTTCTATTCTTTGTTTCTCGAAGTGTATTACCCACGCCGTCTGGCAACGCCATTTACGACAGAATCCATACTGCTCAGTGACGTCAGATGTAGGGAATTTTCCCTTTTTGTAGGGATTTTTTTTGAAAATTTTGAAGGGTAGGGAAAAAAGGACAGATTTTTAATTTTAGGCGAAATGTAGGGAATTTTTTAAATTTATGTTTTTTTTCTTTAAATAGCATACATTTTTTGAAAAAAAATTAATTTTTAGTTCAAAATGTCATCCCCATAAATTATGGAAGAAACACCTACAACAAATTGATTACCAATCTGGTAATATTCATAAAAAAATATGAAAGATTAGTAATACCACGATAAAAAAACATGCGAACAGATGTCATTACTCGAAGTGATAGTGGACTGTTTTATTCAAAACAAGTACATAGATACTAAATTTTTTCGATAATTGTTTATGATATAGCAAATAAAACATTTTTAAAGTAATACATTTCCATCCATCATGTAAGTAAACAAAATATTAAAATTTTATTGTAATTTTCTTTAATACAATTTAATTGTAGAAAAATGTCATCTTCTGATACTTCTTCTGATACCTCTTCTGATGATACAGTTACCAATAAAAGAAAATACCGAAAACAACGATTTTGTCCAAGTTGGATCAAAGATGACAATTTCAAGGGTTGGCTCGAGCCTATTAAAAACGATGATTTTAAATGCAAGTGTAAGGCCTGAGACAAAATGCTTAATTGTGGAAAGTCAGATCTTATAAAACATGCTGCATAAAAAGCTAGTTACCGCAATAAATACAACAACAAAAATGGATTCTGTTTTTGCCAAAAAAGTCTCTGACAAAAACAGTGGTGTTACAAACTTTGAGATTCGGATATGCCTTTTTTTTGCTGAACATAATGTAGCAATACAAATAATAGAGCATTTAATACCGCTTTTAAAGGACATTGTTCCAGATTCTAAAATATTAAAAGATTGCCAATTAGGTAGAACCAAATGTACACAAATTATTCAAAATGTTTTGGCAAGTGAAGAAAAGGAAAAGTTAATAAAAAATTTAAAAAGTAATATGTTTTCGGTACTAGTTGATGAAAGCACAGATGTTGCCTCACAAAAAACAATGTGTGTTCTTGTCAGATATTTTGATGAGCAACAAGAAAGAACGATAGTTCAGCTATTGGATTTACTACACTTAGGATCAGATTGCACTGCCGATTCACTGTATAACAAATTTAAAACAACCATTTTAGGATATGGAATTCCATATAAAAATATAATTGGCTTGTGCTGCGACGGTGCCAGCGTAATGGTCGGCCAGTATAACTCTTTTGCATCAAGACTTCTAGCTGACAATCCAGATGTTATTACAATTAAATGCATATGCTACTCAGCTGCCATCATTGCAAACAAATCGTGTTTAATGTTGCCAAGAGCACCCGAGGATTTGATAAGACAAATAGGAACATATATTTCGGGAAGTTCTAAACGATGTTGTCAATTGGAAGAATTCCAGGAAATTCTTAATGCTGAAAAAAGAAAAATACTTCGAACATCAGCAACCAGATGGCTATCACATCGGAAATGTGTCGAAAGAATTTTGGAAAATTGGCATGTTTTGTTAGAATATTTTAAATACGCATCTACTCAAGACAAACTTAAATCGGCCGATTTAATATTAAATGAATTGACAAACGAATGCAACAAAGCATATTTGCTTTTTTTAAAATATGTGTTAAACTATTTTAATTCGCTAAATGCACTTTTCCAATCTAAAAGGCTGTTAGTTCATGCCCTCCATTCTGAGTCATTGAAAATTTTTTTTAAGCTAGGTCAAAATTTTATCAAAAAATCTGAGTTAAGGTTTGATTGTGTTGTAAGATCACCACATGTTTCTTTGCAAATCGAAGAAATTTATGTTGGAAATGAATGCGAAGAACTATTGAAAAGTTTTCCACAGCAAAGTGCAAACCAAATAAAATCTGACTGTCTCAAATTCTACATAACGGCTCTTGAGGAAACCCAAAGAACACTTCCTTTAAAGGATGATTCAATTTTTAAAGAAATGGAGTTTTTGAGCCCAGAAGCAGCCATTGGTGGTATAAATAAAAATGTTTATAAATTTAAATTACTGTGCCAAAAATTTAATATTGATATTAACAATCTAACACAGGAGTGGTTAACATTGGAGTACAATTTCTCCGACCATGAGAAGCTGTGTTTATCTAAACTAGACGTGGAGCAATTTTGGTCTAATATTTGTAAATCCAAAAACTTTAATGAGACTTTATTGTTTCCAAACTTTGCTAAATTGGTCAAAATTTTATTGACTTTACCACATGCTAATGCGGATGCTGAAAGAATATTTTCTTTAGTAACAGATGTTCGAACAAAAAAGAGGAACAAATTAAGCCACGAAGTTTTAAACTCAATTTGTATAATCAGATCTCACTTACAGTCAAATACAATGAACTGCATAAGTTTTAAGTGTACAACTAGTCATTTTAAAAGAATGAACTCTAAGGTACTTTATAACTAACTATTTTTTATACTGCACTTTTAATGTTAACTTTTTATTTTTAGTTTTTACTTTATTTTTGTGTTATTTTCTTTTGGAAATATCTTTTTAACCGTTTTTTTTAAATGAAATTAAAAACAATATTTTTTTTGTCATTTCTTTATAAATACATAAATTTTACCTGAATTGATGTATAAAATGTAAATAAAATTTACTTTTGTTTAAAATCTATTTTTTTTTATTAAAATAAATGAATTTATAGCGTAGGGAAAAATGTAGGGGAAAAAAAATTTGGGTGTAGGGAAAAAAAGGGAATTTTTTTGAGAAACGTAGGGATTTTCAAAAATTTCGTCTGGCATCACTGATACTGCTTTGACAGTTAAAACGCCAACTTAAGCTGCGTTCACACTACGTGTTTTGCTCGTGTTTTTCTTATTTTTTTTAGCACGTGTAATTTGTACACATAGTGTGAACCCTTTCAAACATTGTTTATGTACAACACATTTTGCAAGACATATGTAAAATTTTCAATTAGAGCAGGTTCTATTTTGGCAAGATAAACATATGAAAATACAACACTGCTTGTGGCGAAAGAAAAACAGAGTAATTTATAAAGATTAATATTGAGAGAAAAATAAATTGTTTAATATTAATTAATTAAAAAATATATAAAATATATAACTTTATTTTTAACAATAATTTTTTGTAAATTCACAAATTAAATCAGCTGTTGTTTACATTTAGAGGTTATGTCATACGGAAATACATATGTACGTTTGAACGCAAAAATTATGAATCGTATGTAAAACGGCAATTTTGACACACACACGGGATTACGTATGGATCGTAAAACTGAATTTACACATGGAAAATACACATAGTGTAAACACACCTTTAGCGTACATTAAATAAAAAGCAGATCATGAGGTAAACACATATTTTCGTTGTCATTTTATCCTTTTATATCCTGATTCCCTTTCTTTTTAGAGCCAGGTGGGTACATTTCTGATGACACACTTCCTCACAACTTACGTTTGTAAAACACTAATTTTCAGATTGCTGGGCGAACGACACCACAACCCATTGCCAGACAGCCACATTGTTTTCGATGATAACCCTATCGCTACGTTGGAAGTAGTGGGTAAAGCATTTATTTTATAACGAAACAGATGAGGTGGGCTTGTAAATTAATAATTTGATATTAATTAATTATTTTATAATACAACTTTGTTTCTTAGACCTTCCTGGATTCCATTTGTGAAAATCCTGGCTGTCAATGGCCTCTATGTTTGAAGGTTTTAAATTTTGATATTGCTTCTGACTACTGATTCAATAGATAATTTACACACAGTTGCGAGTGTCTTTTAAGGTATCTGATTCAGGCAGATGTGCAAGAAAATTTGGATGAAAGTAAAACACCGCTGAGTGATTCTTCAACTGCCTGAAACAGATTTAATCGATTGCTTTTTATTTTTCTCCTTTTTTCGTTTCCTTAAAAGGGCAAATAGTTTACACCGAATTTGCTACTTACTACGGCTATTATAAAATAATGATGAATTAGTGTAAAAACAAATTAAGCCACGAAGTTTTAAACTCAATTTGTATAATCAGATCTCACTTACAGTCAAATACAATGAACTGCATAAGTTTTAAGTGTACAACTAGTCATTTTAAAAGAATGAACTCTAAGGTACTTTATAACTAACTATTTTTTATACTGCACTTTTAATGTTAACTTTTTATTTTTAGTTTTTACTTTATTTTTGTGTTATTTTCTTTTGGAAATATCTTTTTAACCGTTTTTTTTAAATGAAATTAAAAACAATATTTTTTTTGTCATTTCTTTATAAATACATAAATTTTACCTGAATTGATGTATAAAATGTAAATAAAATTTACTTTTGTTTAAAATCTATTTTTTTTTATTAAAATAAATGAATTTATAGCGTAGGGAAAAATGTAGGGGAAAAAAAATTTGGGTGTAGGGAAAAAAAGGGAATTTTTTTGAGAAACGTAGGGATTTTCAAAAATTTCGTCTGGCATCACTGATACTGCTTTGACAGTTAAAACGCCAACTTAGCGTACATTAAATAAAAAGCAGATCATGAGGTAAACACATATTTTCGTTGTCATTTTATCCTTTTATATCCTGATTCCCTTTCTTTTTAGAGCCAGGTGGGTACATTTCTGATGACACACTTCCTCACAACTTACGTTTGTAAAACACTAATTTTCAGATTGCTGGGCGAACGACACCACAACCCATTGCCAGACAGCCACATTGTTTTCGATGATAACCCTATCGCTACGTTGGAAGTAGTGGGTAAAGCATTTATTTTATAACGAAACAGATGAGGTGGGCTTGTAAATTAATAATTTGATATTAATTAATTATTTTATAATACAACTTTGTTTCTTAGACCTTCCTGGATTCCATTTGTGAAAATCCTGGCTGTCAATGGCCTCTATGTTTGAAGGTTTTAAATTTTGATATTGCTTCTGACTACTGATTCAATAGATAATTTACACACAGTTGCGAGTGTCTTTTAAGGTATCTGATTCAGGCAGATGTGCAAGAAAATTTGGATGAAAGTAAAACACCGCTGAGTGATTCTTCAACTGCCTGAAACAGATTTAATCGATTGCTTTTTATTTTTCTCCTTTTTTCGTTTCCTTAAAAGGGCAAATAGTTTACACCGAATTTGCTACTTACTACGGCTATTATAAAATAATGATGAATTAGTGTAAAAATTTAAAATTATTTTCTTTTATTTTAGTTTCATTTTGAACTGCGTTAGCCCTGACAACAGTACTGTATCATTTTGTCTCTTGGCTCACTTTGGCAGAAATTAGGCCTTGCAGATAGTCAACAATGATGACTTAATGAAATATTTATTGGAACCTAGGTCTAGAAAAGTCGGCAAGTTCATCAGATTATTAATGTTATCTATTTTCCGGAACCAATGCAACAAATGGGGTGTTTAAATTGATATTAAATTTTAGTTAAATTCAAAATTTAAAAAAATAGTTCTGATTAATCGATTATCAGAACTTTATGCCTGGTTTTCATTATGTCATTTTCAATAGCAATTGTTGTCAATTATTGTCAGTTGTATGAAAACGGGGTTTAAAGTCTTGTCATTTACAACCCCCGTCAACATTTGATATCAAAAATGAAATTGCCAGCATGTTGGCAATTTGTTTGTATTTGACAGCCGGATTTTTTGTTCGTTTATAAGATGTAATATAAACGTAACGAATAGAAAATTACAAGATGTCAGTTGAGGCAATTGTTTGTTGTCAGTTTATATGACATATGACATAGTGAAAACCAGGCATTAGATTAGAATTTTGTTAAAATTTGCTTTGACATAAAATTTTCACTTGTTACATACTAAAATAAGATTGAGATTCACCCATATTTAAAAATTTTGTGATGATATAAGTGTATATGATGGTTTTTATATTATTACTAACTTTTTTTCTTATATTATATCGAAAATTGATTACACATGAACATTTCATGTATAAAGTATGTCCAATGACTTCATTGTAATTTGCCGTATCAGCAAATGATTTTGCTTGAAAATATTTTGTACGACTTTATTGTAACTTCCCCTTCTTCTGTAACTGAAATAGTCACCAAATTCAGTTCAAACAATAATGCAGTTTATAAAGTTCAATTTGTACGTAAAAATTTTAACCCAACTGCTTTAAGAAACGTAAGAACAATTTCAAATATAATAATTTCCTGGAAAAAATACAAATCTAGATCCAGACATAAACCAACTCAATGCTGGGACTGCTTAATGTATGGCCATGGCGGTGAACATTGTCATCGTAGTGCTGCCTGTATGATATGTGCAGAACAACATCATACAAGTGTGTGTCCGTTTAACACAAATGAAAAAAGACCAGCTGTTTTTACATGCTTTAATTGCAAAAAACAAGGAAAAGAGAGAACTGATCACTCTGCAAACGATATCAACTGTCCGTTACGTTCTCTCTATTTGGAAACTAGAACAAGAGTTACTTCTAAAAGTCCGAATAAAAGCAGACAACAACAAAATAACTCATTTCAATTTAATGTGGGAGATTTCCCTAATTTAAGAAACAACAACACAAATTGTAACAACAATAACATCAATAATAACAGCAAAGCTACATATGCTAACCAGCTGAAAACAAACAACGATTTATTTAGCATTGATGAGCTTTTTGATATTTTCACTACAGCTATGGATGATTTGCATAGGTGCACTTCAAAAGTACAACAAATCAAAGTTGTAATGTCAATGGTAAAATACGCCCATGGATTATACTAATAATTTAAACGAATTCAAAATGCTTCACTTGAATGCAAATGGCATTTCAAACTTTTCTAAATTAAAACAATTTGAGATACTAATTGAACGAGAAAATATTAAAATAGCGTCTTTGAATGAAACATTTTTTTCAGAAAATCATAGACCATATTTTAAAAATTATTATGTATATACATAGAAGTGACAGAACAGATGCTAGAGGAGGAGGAGTAGCTCTGTTAATTCATAAATCTGTCGCTCATAAAAACCTCTTTATATCAAACACCTCATCAATCGAAAACATCTCAATTGAAGTTATTATAAATAATAGACCTATTGTTGTATCTTCGTTATATTCACCAAGGTATACCCATAACTTCTGTGCTGATATCTTGAACCTAACACCTTCCACCAAAGAATATATAGTTTTTGGTGACCTAAATGCCAAACATTGTTCTTGGAATTGCCGTTCAAATAATACGGCAGGAATCGCACTGAACAATGTACAGCAATCAAGCAATTTTTTCATACACTATCCTAATAGTCCAACCCCATTCCCCCATCAACAAAATCGCGAAGCATCCACAGTCGATATTATTTTAAGCAACTCCACTTTAAATATAGACGTAAAAACAATGGATTACGAAATACCATCGCCCCATTATATGTACACTTAAAAGATCAATGGCCTTGCAGGTTGACCTCAATTATTATGATTATAGTGCAACCAACTGGAACATTTATATGAATTTTTTAGACAATAAAATTACATTATTTTCCGATATATACAATACCAAGGCAGTAATTGATCAGGAAATCCAAAAATTTATAAATGTAGTTTTCGAAGCAAGGGATGTGTCTACACCTAAAATAACTCAACAAAATAATTACACATTACCAGAAAGTACTGTGAAATATATTAAACTAAGACGAAGCTTTAAAAGAAAAAGCCAACGATCTTCAAATATAGCCGAGCAAACTTTTTATAATCAATGTACTAAGTTTCTAAGCAACATGATTGATAAAAGTATTAATTCGGAGCGCAATAAGAAATGGTCTCAATTATTATCCAATTTAAAACCAGGTGATAAATCATTTTGGAAAATAAGAAGGAACTTGCGAGGAAAAGGAAAGAATCAAATCGCTCACTTTAAAGTTGGAAATACAAAAATAACATCTAATGAGGACAAGGCTGAAGTCCTGGCAAATACATTTGTCCAAGCAAATAACCTCACTTCGAACTATAACCACTCGGCAGATACACTAATAAATACAACAGTAAATAATTTTAAGAAGAAAAACCCCAGTTGTGAATCTGCAATTTATACATCTCTTGAAGAAGTAATGAATATTGTCTCATCAATAAAACCCTCAAAATCCCCTGGTTTTGACAATGTTCCCAACCTGCTCTTAAAGAAACTACCACTCAAAGCTCTAAAATTACTGGTTAAAATATTTAACAGCTGCATCAAACTCAACTATTTCCCAAACCATTTCAAAAATGCTAAGGTTATAGCTGTCAACAAACCTAGCAAGCCAAAAAATAACCCAAATACCGATAGACCTATTAGTCTATTAAGTAACTTTGGTAAAATATTTGAAAAAATTCTACATTCTCGTCTTAATGAATTTGTAACGACCAATTCTATTGTTGCTAAAGAACAATTTGGATTTAAAAAAGGACATAGCACTACTCACCAAATAAACAGAATTAAAAATCAAATAATCACCAATAAAAACAAACGTTCAACGGGTGTAATATTGTTAGATATTGAAAAAGCGTTTGACACCGTTTGGCATAATGGCCTAGTATTTAAACTTCTTGATGCAAATATACCAAAATAATTATGCAAACTTATTTCAGATTTCATTCACGGCAGAAACTTTAAAGTTGCGATTAATAATGAAACATCATCTCCAAAAACCATTACCACAGGGTTACCTCAAGGATCAGTCTTGTCGCCATTGCTTTACTCGATATATACATCTGACTTCAAAGTCCCGAAATATATGAAAGTTGCTTACTACGCAGATGATACTGCGTTAATTTCTTCAAACAAACTTACAAGTGCACTCCTGAAGAAAATGGAAAAGGGACTTGTAAAATGCAGTAAATATTTTCACAAATGGAAAATCAAAATTAATCCAAACAAGACCCAAGCAATAATTTTTCCATTCAACAAATCTCCCAAAAGACTGCCAAGACGTCATCTTCTTATTGGAAATAATACCATAAATGTACTTAATCATGTCAAATATCTCGGAGTTGTCTTGGACAAAAAGCTTACTTTTAAACAACATATTATGGCTACATGCCATTTAAAGCATTATGGCCACTGCTAAATAGAAGGTCATTTCTAAACCCCAAAAACAAAAACCTACTCTTCAAAAGTGTTATAAGGCCGATATTAACATACGCGTGTCCTATTTGGAGTGACGCTGCCAACTGCCACCTAAAACGCTTACAAATTATACAAAACAAATGTCTTAAAATGATAAATAAAAAGCCCTGGAGGTATCCTACAAATCTTCTTCATGAAGAAACAGGTTATGAAAAAATTATCGATTTCATAACAAGGATTAATAACAATTACTTTGCCAAAATTGAAAACTCCTCTTACCCACTGATAAGAGAATGTAGAGAATTAACGTAAAATTAAAAAGAAATCACCAAATTGAAAATTATGTGCTTATAGAGGTCTATTATTTCTAATAAACCTCCTATAAGCATATAAATATTTTTCAGATAGTATTTGAATGTATTAAATCATATAAAGGTTTTTTCATCCCATTTTCCTTTAAAAATCATTAAAAATAATATAAAAACTATTTAATATCTCTAGATCCTATGTATTATTTGTTGCAATATCTATATGTAAAGATAAGATCTCATAGGTAAATATCAAATTTGTTAAAATATGTAAATAAAGGAAGAATATATAATTGAAAAAAACTTTATTGTAACTTGAGTCTTAAAAAGAAGTAAATTTATTAGTGAGTAAATAAAGTCATCGTCCGTCCACCTTATGAATCGCTCTCGTATCTCGTTAGTGATAATTTCAGTGGTCATATGCCACAAAAATTTTTTGAAATATAAATAATTTCCTTTTCTAAACAAATATTTTAATTTCTACGAAAAAATCACAAATAACCGATACATCTTCATATCCGAAAGACAATGTTTTTAAATTTCCATTATTTAAAAAAATGTTTTGGGTATGATGAAAGATGAGTACAACAGTAAATTAAGGAATTCATTGGTTTACGATATAAAATGTATTCAATAAAAATTGATGAAGATGATGAGGAAATTAAAAAAATAAAAGGTGTAAAAAAATATGTAACAGACTTAAAAAATGTTTGTTTGAAAAAAATATTTTTTTATGATTCAATGAATGTATTTGGATCTAAGGTTCATCAAATATCTACTCAACACATTTGTAAAGAAGAGAATAAAAAAAATAAATTTGTTTATTGAAAATAGTAAGCAGATGAACTTTAAAATAATGAGTTTAAATGCCATTTTTGGAATAAAATAAGTTTTGTCGTTTTCGATATAAAGCTATCAATGAAGAAATGACAGTATTTTATATATATTAATATCATTCTCCATGATAATACTCAACATTACATTACAAAATCCAATTCCGTCATAGATATTATTAGATTCGCGATCTTGTTATGTGATCTTGTTTAAACAAATACGATTTCTAAACATTTCGAAAATATTCAACATTAAAATATATACTTATGTTAGCCTTAATAAAACAAAAAACAACATATGTTGATTTTTGATAGATGTAAAAATTTATATAATTTTTTAAATAAATAGAATGATATATTTTTACTTAATAAGTAGCTAAAATATATATTTGAATAATTATTGTAAGAATTTTTGTTTCACGTGGAGGAGTTCTTAATTTTATACATTTAATCAAAATTAACTCAAAGTATAAAAGTATTTTCATAAAAAATTTTAATAAATTAAAAATATTTTTTTAGTAACCATTATCCTAAATATGAAAGAATCATCGCTAGGCTTTAATAAATATTTTAGAGAAGAATAAAGTTAATTAAGCATAATTTTTTTTATAATTATAGTCGAAAGAATCTGTATTATAATTATAAATTTTAATAACTTAATATTATTATTATTGTTAATATTAAATAAATATTTAAATTAATATTAAAATTCATGTTATACTTATTGAGGTTATTATAATTTTTTAATGAGGGGGTTACTACACTGGAAATAGGTTACCACGAAAAATGGTTGTTACAAACAATAAACAAAATGTAAATTCCATTACAACAATTAAATTTGGTAATTAATACCATCGAATCAAAAAAAAATTATATGTATTAATTTTTTATTTGTTATATTGTAACTCTAAATATTAAACATACCACTCTATTATTATGGTTAATACTACAATGTATAAATTGTATTAGGGCTATAAAAATACTTGTAAAAAAATCACATAGTTTTAAAATTTTTAGATATACGTTTAATCTTCCTATACCCCCGCGTTGGTCTGTGAGACCGACAAAACACTTTTTTATACATATCATTTTTTCAAGAAACACTAGAAAATTGAGTTTTCCGTTAGCTGCCGGATGTTTTTAAGCTTTATTTGAGTGCATGCCACGTATTTGTCCGATACGTATGTGTTGTGTATTCATTCACAATTTGGTCTGTGAGACCGACGCGGGTATGTCCTGATTTTAATTTTAAGGCTGACAACTAAGTCCATATGTGATTTATGTATTGCACAAGAAGTTTGTAAAATTTTTTATTTTTATGAAGAAAAAGTGTTTTTGTTTTGCTAAATTAAATGCATAGCGTAATTTTTTTATTACATCCAAGTTTTATAAAAAATATTAATTTGTTAAAGTTTTATTTCGAAAAACTAGGGAACAGGGATTCAAACTTTCGGTCTGTTAGACCACGCGCGGGTATATGTGTTACATAAATTAGCGCGGGTATAGGAAAGTTAAAATCATATAATTTTATAAACACCCCTAATTCTTTGTTGCCAATTCCTCCATATAAAAAAATATATGGTATACTTTTAGACAGCTGAAAAACAGTGTTGCCACCCCTCTGCACCCCCTTGAAACAAAAAGACAAACTTTACCAACCCCTCCATATAAAAAATATATATGGCATACCTTTAGGCAGCTGGAAAACCAGTATTGCTACCTCCCCTCCACCAACCCCCCCACTTACCAACAAAAAGACCAACGTCACCAACCCCTCCATATAAAAAAATTTGTGGCATACCTTTAAGCAATTGAAAAAAGCTAATAGCCAAGTGTGGCCAACCTAAAAAGGTGTGCCAGAAACCCCATAAACATACTACTGTTCCATTCAAATCAATTACAAAAAAATTATTACAAAATATTGCATTTATAAATTTAGTTTGAGATTTTTCCATAAAAATTTTAATGCACATATTCCATCATTTAGATCTATGTTTACATCTGTAGAATACAGATAAAACAGATCAATAGCAAACACCTTAAATTTTTGTACTTTACATTTTAATATTTTGTACTCTTTAAAACCAAACTTTTTTAAAAAATATATTGTAACTTTGCTTTACCTATATTGTTTAAATATATTTATTTAAGGCACATAATACTGTTAAAAAATATATTGCATTTGAAATTTTTTATTCACTAATCTATAATATTAATAGGCTAGGCGATTTCTTGTGACCGATGTTTTGTTCTACCGTTTTATCCCGATTTTGACCAAACATATATTATTTGAAAGGTATTTCTTTTTAGCCGTTTTGCAGACTTTAAATTGTTTCCTTTATTTTGAGTAAATTGCATTTAATGTTGCTACTAACACAACACAAAATTATACAATGCTATGTGTGTGTTTATTAAATTTGTTAATGTGTTTGAAATAAAAATGAGTTTGTTTTTTCTGTGTTGATTTGTGAATTGGCTACAATTGATTAGCATACCTTTTGGGTCTTTATTTAATGAAAAAATAAAATTTCCTAGAATTTGCAATCGAATTTCGAGGGTAGGAATCTGCTAGTTTTATTTATTGATGCAAATTTAAAACGAAATGCAAAAATAAAAATATATGGTGTTAGGATTTTTCAAACACTTCCAATGAGTAAGTTTTTTAATTCAATACCTATTTATATTTAGCGTTATGACCTATTTTATATTTAAAAATATAATAAATCTCACTTACCTACGAAATACTGATGTTTAACTGTTGAGTGATTTTTTTTGCTGGAACGTTCGCTTACGCATAAACACAACACTAAACACGAGAATTATAGTCGATTTAGACCGACTATTCGATACCCTATACCATGCGGTTAGAGACTCTATCTCTTAGGCCCAACTAATACACATTAACAAAATTTGAGTGGCATTGTTATTAATTTTTTTGGCTGTAGATAGGAAAAAGTTCATATCGGGTCATATATTTATATGGGGACTAGGTCGAAAAATGGACCGATCCTGACCATATTTGGTAAGGTCACTTATTTTTTACAAAAACGTATACAAACCAAATTTGAGAAAAATCTTTGCAATATTTTTTTTTCTTTGATAGATTTAAGTGAAGATCGGGAAGCAGCTTTATATGGGGGATATGACTAAGAATTGTCCTATAGGGTTTATTTTTGCAATACTGATTACTGGGAGTAATAAACACACACAAACCCAATTTGGCCGAGATCTATAAGATAATGTGGATCTTACGGCAATTTAAGTCGATTTCATAGGGGTCATTTGTATGGGGACTAGGTTGGAACCGATTTTCACAAATTTAATTGCGTTCGTGCTATCGCATATATACCAAATTTCATCAAAATATATTCATAGTTGCGACCTGTAGTTTGATTACAAGGTTTACATGGACACACAAACGGACGGACAACGCTAAATCAACTTAGAAAGTGATTCTGAGTCGGTATAACTAAAGATGGGTTTAGGTCAAATATTTTTGATAGTTACAAACATCGGCACAGTCATTAAACGCTAACCACATAGTTGTATAGGGTATAAAAACACAATTATTTTCTTAAAACAACACAATACAAAAGTTGCTGCAGCTTTAGTAGGTCTTTATAATAAAATGCTTTTTTAACAAACTAAATAGATCTTTTTCACTATTTCTAACATAATTTGAATTAAACTTTTGTGTAATATATAAAATAGATAACCGGGTAACTATTTTTATGCAAAAATATTAACACATAACACACTTTTATTATTATAAAACTTATTTAAAATAATTTTTAATAGAATTTACACAACCGGCCGATGAAAATTTTGCAAAACTACTAAACAGTATTGCCAGATAGAGCTGCTGTAACTACTTGGTACTAAGTGTAAACATCAAAAAGTACTGCCAGATTTCAAACTACAATTAACTTGACATTTAGCGAAGTCAAACGTGATTTTTGTATTAATGAATGTTTTATCAATTTATGAATGCTCTAAGTTTGTAATAATTATATGTATTTATACGATTGAAATACATAAATTTTGTCCAGTAACATACGTATTAAATATAGAATTAAAGTAACTATAACGGCTTAAGTTGAAAAATATTAAAGTTGACAATTAATAAAAGATACAATTAATAAAGTTACAATGTGTTCATAAAAGATTCATGTTATCTAGTCAGGTAATTCTGCGATAACGACAATGTGCATACAGATGTATTCCAAGTCATTGCATCAAGAGAAAAACGTTGACATAAGACGAAAAATACTAAAGTTGACAAGCATATTTAGTTGCAGGTATTATCAATAAATAATTGTCACTTTTTATATCGAGAAAGTGTTAACAGAAAAAAAAAACAATTAAGAGTCCTGTTATGTACTCAGGTAATGCTGCGGTAACGATACACGTAGTATACATATGTATTACAAGTCATTGCATCAAGAAAAAAAAACGTTTAAAAACTATGTTTGAGAGTTTCAGTTTCCCTTAACGGCCGCGTTCTTTAAAATAGAATTTCCTACGTATTTTTAAAAATGTGTCTATCGGCCACTTTTATCGACGTTATCATTTGATGGCTAGCAAAACACTTTATAACACAATAATAAATTTTTTGGCTGCACTTATAGTACATTTTAGAGAGCTTTTTCAGCATTTATAGTACCATTTAGAAAGATTTGCCAACACTTTGCCGACCCTATCTGCTGGGCAGTGTTATAATACACTCTAAAAAAAGTCTAAAAAAAATATTTTTCTTGACTTCAAAGACATTATATTTGGAAATCTACAAATCAGCTTAAAAAATGTGTTTGTTTTAAATAACTGTGCAATTTTGTTACAAAAAGTCTTTAACAGATTGTAACGAGAATTATTTAAAAAAGGCTTTTATGATATATTGAAACAAATTTGGAATTACAGAGATATTTTTTAACAAAAGAATCATTTTTTATTTAGGCTCATCAAATATTGTAGTTTTTTTTAACTAGACACCAAAATAATTTATTTACGCTTGTTGATATTAATATTTACAGATGACTACAAAGTATATGGATATATGTAAGTAGCAACAATACTGAAATATAATTGGATACAATCCTCTCGGGAACTTAATTTAGGTAATTTTGCAAAAAAAAAAAAAAAAAATAATAATAATAAGCGCATAAATTAGAAATTGAATTTTCTTATAAAGAGAATATAATGAACAAATAAAACATTTAAAGTATTTAAATACGTAAACATAATTCGCTTATCACATAAGTAGACATTAAAACTTAGAAATAGAATTGTCTTTAAACATCTTCAATATTTTCATTTCTTAAGGAACGTAGTACGTAGAAATTGTAATAAAAATTTCGAATTTGGAAGATCAATAAGATTGAGAGCCAAGACTTTTTAATAATTAGGCCTATTACCGTTGGCGTTGGCGTTGTCGTTTTAAATGTAGTTTCTATGTCGTTGTCGTTTTTATCATTGCTTCGTTCTGAATTGGCATTCTTGAAATATATTGAAACTAAGAAGAGAAGTTATCGGACAGAAGTTATTTCGGACACTCAAATTGCTGCACTGTCGTTATTTTCATTTTTAATTTAATTTTCTGTAATAGTTTCAACTTCGATACTAACAACGGCGACGACAGAAAAAATCGTTTCTCTTTGTCGTTATTATTTAAAATGGAGAACACCAATATATTTTCGATACATGTCGATAACGCAACAGTGATGCCAATCCGTCGTTTTTTTTTTTTTTTTGTTTTCAAACGACAACGTCAATGGAAAAGGCACGAATGTTAGGCAATATTCAGTATATATTGCTTATGCTCCCGAAATACTTTGATGAAGTATTTAAGTAACAATAAATAAAATGTTTTGATTAAAGAGTTTTAGAAACCTTACATTGTATCTAAAATATGTAAGTTAAAAACGGTCAATAAATAAAACTTAAATAACGAATAGCCTTATAAACTAAAAGAAGGCAAAATGCTACTAATCGACTTTATTTCGCTGGGAACAGAACTTAACATCATAACAATATTTAGTTCTCAATAGTTAAAAAATATTATTTTCTGTATTGTTTTTTTTTTTTCTTTCCTTGAAATACGAGTAAGTAGTGCATTAAGCGAGGTATATTAAGTATACAATATAATATGTACCATATAATAAAATGCTTCTCCTTGAAAATTTTAATTAATTAACCCCAAATATACATTTACTTTGTTTTAGCATTACGTCTGAATGAACGACGACCTTGTTCGGCCAATTGTTCAGTGTTGAAATCCTCGTTACTACCATACTACAAAAAAGAATTAAAATTTTTAAAAATTTTGTTTATATTTTTAAAGGATTATTAATACTTTACTTTACAAAAATGGTGTTCTAATAATTCCACAGCTGTCATACGATCTTTAGGATCATGCTGTAAACAATGATCAATAAAATCATGACCTTCTTGTGATAATGTTTCAGGAGCTTCTGGTTTTTCACCCATGCCAACTTTAAACATAATTTGAAAATTGGAATCATATTGAGCCCAGGGACGCTGTTAAAAAGAATCCGGTTATATTGCAGTATAAGCAGTTTATTAATTTTTAAAAAAGTTACCTTTCCAGAGGCCATTTCTACAACTACACAACCCACAGACCATATATCAGCAGCTCTTCCATGACCATCACTATTTGTTTTGGTAAAAACTTCGGGAGCCATATAAGCTAGAAAGATATAATGCATATTTTTTGTTTAGAATTCAATACAACATCTAAAATAAGTAAGAGTGTTAAATTTGGCTGTACCGAAGCTTTTATACGCTCCAACCAAGTCTTTTAATACAGTTGTAGATTCTTAAACCTTAAATTATAATACCATTTAAATTTAATTCTTTTTTGACCAGTATTTATTATAACTAGCAGATTCCAGCGCTCGAAATTCGAGTGGAAATTCTAGGAAAAAGAACCTAAAGGTATGCTTCACAATTCAACTCATTTTAAATGAAGAAAACAAACTGAAACCATTAACACAAACCCATTAAAAATTTTAATAAACACACACATAGCATTGTATAATTTTATGTATGTGTTAGTAACAACTTTAAACGATCCTCCTAAACAATGTTCGAGACGATGCAAATTTGTATATTTGGAAAAGAGCTAAAAAGAAATACCTTTCAAATGATAAATTTTTGTCAAAATCGGGGTAAAACTGTAAAACTTACATCGGTCACAAGGAATCGCCTTGCCTATTAGATTTCTTATTTATTGTTTCTTTTTTCATAAGAGCAATGATGGCTATGTGAAAAATTGCATTATTTTTCTATTATTAAAGTAGAAAAACTATTAAGAACCCTTCAAAAGAGACCAAAGAGAAATAATTTTTAAACGCAGCCGGCGTTAGAATATCCAAAGTAAGAGATCAACTTTGGAACGTTTTGAGATCTTAAAAATGTTTCAAAGTAGTCTTGCTTAAAAATTAGTCTTGTCAATTTTTGTTTTGCCAAGTAAAATGCCCAGATATTAACCTTAAAAAAAATTTAATTGTAATATATTATTATTTGAATTAGCTTGTAATATGTCAATTTAAAGATACAAAGATAGATTTAATATAAAAAATACCATCAATACATGTTAAAAGTTAAAGTCGGTCAATGAGGACTCCAAAATATACCCTATTCTAATAACAATAAGCATTTAAATAAATATTTATAAATTTTATCGTAACTAATATCATACATAAATATACAGCAGAAATAAATATAAAAAACAAATATTGGAAAATAGTGATGTACATAACATCGAAACAAACTGAGTGTTCGATTATTTTCATAATCAAAAGCTGTCCAAAAAAAATTGTATATCAATTTTATTGTTATTTCTAGGCTTTATAAGGTTGATATTTACAAGGTTAATATAAGTATATATACTAGCATATTCAAGCGCTCGAAATTTGAGTGCAATTTCTAGGCAGCTTTATTTTTGAACTTAGCCAATTCACAAACCAACACTGTTATGGTTTATTATTATTGTGAATGAAGGTAGCAAATCATTAACAAACACATCGGCAAATTTAATAAAACACACATAGCATATGAATAATTTTATGTATGTGTTAGCAGCAACTTTAAATGCAATTTACTCAAAATGGAGGAAACAATTTAAAAATCTGTAAGTCTGCAAAACAGCTAAAAAGAAATACCTTTCATATAATATACGTTTGGTAAAAATCGGTATAAAACAGTAGAACAAAAATCACAAGAAATCGCCTAGCCTATTAATATTATATATATATATATATATAAGGTTAATATCAGAGTTCAGAAAAAAACACACACTGAATAAAAAACTCGTACACATATGTAAACAAACATAGCTCAGACCAACAACCTCATATTTTTATTTTCATATCAATTATGTGATTTCTAAATTTGTACGGTGCCGAACACAATCATGACTGTGTTTCGTTTTAATATTTCGTTATCTACACGAACATTTTTCTATCACATATTTTTTGTTCGAACACACATTAAACCACACAGATTTGAGTGTAGCTTTATTTTAAGTTCGTTTTCTTGCATGTGTACTGATAAAAAAAAAACAGAACATGTTCTTCAACGCGTACATCTATAAATTAAAACATTATCCACTCGCGATCGGAAAGATCTAAAACACCCCTATAATAACAACAATTGTTTCAACCAAATTTATTAAAAAATCTAAAATAATGCATTAGCAGTTATAAAAAAATAAAAATAGAAAGATAATACTAAAAAAAAAAAAATAAATAAAAAGATAAAATAAAACAAGTAAGAAAATTATAGTCGGTCTAGACCGACTATACGATACCCTATACCATGCGTTTAGAAACCCTATCTCTTAGGCCCAACTAACTGGACATTGAAAATAAACAAAAACCAAATTTGAGTGGGATTTTTATTAATTTTTTTGGCTGCAGATATGAAAAAGTTCATATCGGATGCTATATCTATAAAGGGACTAGGTCCAAAAATGGACCGATCCTGATCATGTTTGGTAAAGTCTCTTGTATTTTGTAAAAATATGTACAAACAAAATTTGAGAAGAATCAGTGTAATATTTTTGTTTTTTAATAGATTTATGTGAAGATCGGGAAGCAGCTCTATATGGGGTCAAAGGGATCATTTTTGGAATACTCATTAGTGGATATAATGAACGCATACAAACCCAATTTGAGTAAGATCTACATGACAATTTGGATCTTATGGCAATTTATGTCGATTTCATATGGGTAATTTGTATGGGGGCTAGGTCTGAACATGGACCGATTCTCACCAATTTCAATAGCGTTCATCCCATGGCCGATAAAAGCTTATATACCAAATTTCGTCAAAATATATTCATATTTGCGACCTGCAGTTTGATTACAAGCTTTACATGGACACACAGACGGACGGACGGACGGACGGACGGACGGACGGACGGACATTGTTAAATCAACTCAGAAAGTGATTCTGATTCGATCGGTATAATTAAAGATGGGTCTAGGTCAAATATTTTTGGTTGTTACAAACAGCAGCACAAAGTCATTATACCCAAACCACATAGTGGTATAGGGTATAAACAGAGAAATTTTATATGTTGTTTATGACTTAATTTCGTTTTTCTTCCGATCGCGAGTGGATAATGTTTTAATTTTTAGATGTCGAAATAGGATTAAAACTTGTCACAAGAACTTGCCTTGCCTATTGATATTATAGATATGTATGTGTATATTGATTTAAAAAAATGGTGAATTTTTTTGTCAAGTCTACGGAAAATCATTTTTTTATTATACGACAAAAATTATATAACAACATTTAAACGTAGTCAATAGGAAATATATTTGAAATGCTTAAAATTTCTAATGAGATTGTTTTTCTACGAAATAAATATCTTGAATTCATCAAAAAATGATAAATTGTAGACAAAAAATTTTAAATTAGGAAAATTGGAAATTTTTCAATTGAAAATACTTGTAAGATTTACATTTTTCTATAAGTTGAAAGAGTTCCTATAAGAAAAACTGCTTACATCTAAAGTGCAAATCTGTTTAATTCTTATTTTTATTAATATACATAGTCATGTAACTTATAAATAATTAAGTTTTTTTTTAGAAAATTAACTTTTCTGTTACTATCATATTTTTTGAAGAGTGTTTTACATTTTGATTGAAATGTCGGGGCCAATTAAATCCATTTCGATGATTTTAAATAGAAACCGGTCAGTGAATCATGTCCACATAAATTATTATCCAGCTGACCTATTTAGGGCGTGATTGTGATTTTCACAGACGGACATCGCTAATATCAACTCCGCTTGTTATGATCACAAACATACAGTTTGTCAATAAAATCTTTGCACATAAAGAAAAACAAACAAGTAAGAAAATTATAGTCGGTCTAGACCGACTATATGATACCCTATACCATGCGTTTAGAGACCCTATCTCTCAGACCCAACTAACTGGATATAGAAAATAAGCATAAACCAAATTTGAGTGGGATTTTTCTTATTTTTTTTGGCTGCAGATATGAAAAATTTCATATCGGATGCTATATCTATATGGGGACTAGGCCCAAAAATGGACCGATCCTGACCATGTTCTGTGGGTCATCTTTAGTCTTGAATATAGCGTGAAAAATCTTATGAAATGCGATTTTTTATATTCCAATACACACTTGTTCCAAACAAAACAAGTAAGAAAATTATAGTCGGTCTAGACCGACTGTACGGTACACTATACTATGCGCTTAGAGACCCTATCTCTCAGGCCCAACTAACTGGATATAGAAAATAAGCATAAACCAAATTTGAGTGGGATTTTTATTAATTTTTTTGGCTGCAGATATGAAAAATTTCATATCGGATGCTATATCTATATGGGGACTAGGCCCAAAAATGGACCGATCCTGACCATGTTTGGTAAGATATCTTGTATTTTGCAAAAATATACATATACAAACAAAATTTGAGAACAATCAGTGCAATATTTATACCCTATACCACTATGTGGTTTGGGTATAATGACTTTGTGCTGCTGTTTGTAACAACCAAAAATATTTGACCTAGACCCATCTTTAATTATACCGATCGAATCAGAATCACTTTCTGAGTTGATTTAACAATGTCCGTCCGTCCGTCCGTCCGTCCGTCCGTCTGTGTGTCCATGTAAAGCTTGTAATCAAACTGCAGGTCGCAAATATGAATATATTTTGACGAAATTTGGTATATAAGCTTTTATCGGCCATGGGATGAACGCTATTGAAATTGGTGAGAATCGGTCCATGTTCAGACCTAGCCCCCATACAAATTACCCATATGAAATCGACATAAATTGCCATAAGATCCAAATTGTCATGTAGATCTTACTCAAATTGGGTTTGTATGCGTTCATTACATCCACTAATGAGTAGTCCAAAAATGGTCCCTTTGACCCCATATAGAGCTGCTTCCCGATCTTCACTTAAATCTATTAAAAAACAAAAATATTGCACTGATTCTTCTCAAATTTTGTTTGTATATATTTTTGCAAAATACAAGAGACTTTACCAAACATGATCAGGATCGGTCCATTTTTGGACCTAGTCCCTTTATAGATATAGCATCTGATATGAACTTTTTCATATCTGCAGCCAAAAAAATTAATAAAAATCCCACTCAAATTTGGTTTTTGCTTATTTTCAATGTCCAGTTAGTTGGGCCTAAGAGATAGGGTTTCCAAACGCATGGTATAGGGTATCGTATAGTCGGTCTAGACCGACTATAATTTTCTTACTTGTTTTGTTTTTTGATAGATTTAAGTGAAGATCGGGAAGCACCTCTATATAGGGCCTATGACTAAGAGTTGTCCCATATAGATCATTTTGGGACTACTGATTAATGGATGTAATAAACACATACAAACCCAATTTGAATAAGATTTATATGATAATTTGTATCTTATGGCAATTTAAGTCGATTTCATAGGGGCCATTTGTATGGGGGCTAGGTCTGAACATAGACCGATTCCCACCAATTTCAATAGCGTTCATCCCATGGCCGATAAAAGCTTATATACCAAATTTCATCATTTCATATATTCATATTTGCGACCTGCAGTTTGATTACAATATTTACATGGACACACAGACGGATGGACGGACGGACGGACGGACATTGTTAAATCGACTCAAAAAGTGATTCAGATTCGATCGGTATAATAAAAGATGGGTCTAGGTAAAATATTTTTGGTAGTTACAAACAGCAGCACAAAGTCATTATACCCAAACCACATAGTGGTATAGGGTATAAAAACTTGAATGAAGCAACTTTATTTTTTTTTATCTTAACCATGATATATCTATAATATTAATAGGCTAGGTGTGTTCTACCGTTTTATCCCGATTTGGACCAAACGTATATTATTTGAAAGGTATTTCTTTCCAGCTGTTCACCAGATTTACAGATTTTTTAATTTTTTCCTTTATTTTGAGTAAATCGCATTAAAAGTTGCTACTAACACATACATAAAATTATACGTATGCTATGTGCGTGTTTATTAAATTTGTTAATGTGTTTATCTTCATTCACAATACTAATAAACCAAAAATGTGTTGGTTTGTGAATTGGCTAAGTTGAAAAATAAAATTGCCTAGAAATTGCACTCGAATTTCGTGCGCTGGAATCTGCTAGTGTTTATAAATATAATAAATAAAATAAACTAAGTTCAACTGCAATAAAAAAATATTCAGTTGAATATTAAAAAAAGAACAACAGTTCAATTTCTGTGCTGTAAAATAAATGTTTGCACACTTAAGCCTAATCCGATAAAATGTTTAATTTATTGTACATTTATGGGTTTTTAGTTGCTAATTAGTTGCGTGTCCACTTTGAGTATCAATTGCTAATTGATCATTGAATGAATAAGCTTTCGAATCTTATATTCTGTAGGTATTTTTCCCATTGCCCTTTAATAAATCATTTTTATTTGTTGACGACTATTTACCGACCCTTCTGTTTAGATGGATTTACAAATTTTCGATAGGGTACATACCAGGCAAGGGTATCAATAAAGGCCCACTTACATGATACCACTCAGTCGTATTATTTTTCGACATAAAAATCCATTGAAATTCATCGGACTGTCATAAAGTCGTACCGACATTATTTCTGCATTTAAACCATCACACTCAAATCTTATGAATTCAGCACTTGAAGAGCTAAGCCTCTTGTGCTGAATTGCGGCTTATCGTAAACAATTTTAATTATTTCACTTTTAATATGCTGCAACACTTTTGGTATGCCTAGTGACCCTTTTAATTCCAGTCTTCCTTCTTTTACAGGGTCCTTATTTTAAGAGATAACATAATAACGATTTCCCTGGCTGATTTGCCTTTATAATAATAATTGAAATACACTAATTAAATAATATTTTGCCAAACCCGTTTTCTTGCATTTTTTTTATATTAAAAAAAAAAAAATTTGCGCAACCTCTTTCACATGCAATAGCATTTATGAAACAAGCAAGAAAATTATAGTCGGTCTAGACCGACTATACGATACCCTATACCATGGTTTAGAGACCCTATCTTTCGGTACAAATTTGAGTGGCATTGTTATTATTTTTTTTTTTTGCTGCAGATATGAAAAAGTTCATATCGGATGCTATATTTATATGGGGACTAGGTCGAAAAATGGACCGATCCTGACCATATTTGGTAAAGTCAATTATTTTTAGAAAAAATATATACGAACCAAATTTAAGAAAAATCTGTGCAATATTTTTGTTTTTTGATAGATTTAATTGAAGATCGGGAGGCAGCTCTATATGGGGCCTATGACTAAGAATTGACCTATAGGGATTATTTCTGGACTACTGATTAATGGATATACTAAACACATACAAACCCAATTTGACTGAGATCTATATGATAATTTGGATGTAATGGCAATTTATGTCGATTTCATAGCGGTCATTTGTATGGGGACTAGGTCTGAACATGGACCGAATTGTACCAATTTCAATAGCGTTCATCCTATGGCCGATAAAAGCTTATATACGAAATTTTATTAAAATATTTCATATTTGCGACCTGTAGTTTGATTACAAGGTTAACATGGACACATAGACGGACGGATAGAGGGACGGACATCGCTAAATCGACTCAGAAAGTGATTCTCAGAAAGTGATTCTGAGTCGATCGGTATAATAAAAGATGGGTCTAGGTCAAATATTTTTGGTAGTTACAAACAGCAGCACAAAGTCATTATAGTGGTATAGGGTATAAAAACCAAAATGCACCTAATTCGCGAAAAATTAACGCATTAATTTTTGTCGTCACTCATAATGTAAAGATTTTTTTTACACTATTCATATTAAGTAAACATCGTTTTGCTGTTATTGTAAAGTGTGTGTATTTTTTAGTGAGTTGGCGTCTTATAGTCCTGAACAAGTACAGAAATGGAATGTGTGTATAAAAAAAACAAATATATAAAGAATATGTTGAAATTCTTAAATCAAAATAACATTTTCAACTATTTTTACTGTGCAAAGATTTTCTTGACAAACTGTATACATTTTACGGGGTCTTGGTTTTTTTCTAAATATTGCAAATGGAATGACAAACGTATATACACTGGTGTGGAGGGTATAACAATTTCATATTTTCACATACCTTGTGTACCAACATAGCCCTGCAATTCACCAGGAACTGTAGTGTGGGCTTGAATTTTCACAGCCGAACCAAAATCACCCAATTTCAAGCTATTACCACCGGCAACCAAAAATATATTTGCAGTCTTTATGTCTCTATGAACTATACCGTGTTTATGCAATTCGGCCACACCTGCCAGCAGTTGTGAAGTAAAGCGTCGTGTTAGGCCTTCAGGTAAACCACCCGTCAGTTCGACAAGGGACTCGAGAGTACCTTCTGAGCAAAGTTCCATGAAAATAAGCAATTCTTCTCGATGTACTTCAATGCCATAGTAACGTACTAAATTCTCGTGTTTGATGCCTTCGAGAATTTTCAATTCTTCGGCTACATTTTTCAATACTCTTGTCTCGCCAGGATGTATGGCAATTTCTTTCATGGCCATAAGCTCACCGGAGTTATTATTAACAGCAGTATAGACTTTACCAAAACGTCCTTGGCCAATTTTTATACCACGATGCCACCGGAAATTTACACTACGTGCTCGTATCTGTACTTTATCACAAGAATTGAAGGCTTTTAATTGGCCAATAAGACTGCGTTCTCGTAGTCTTTCATCCAAATCCATATCAAGACGATTAACGGCATCGCGTATACGTATTTGTCTTAAGGCCAATGAAGCATCTGCAGGTGATACTGCTATTGCATCACTATTTTGGGATGATTGTGGTGAGGGTGTAGTAACTAACCCAGATGTCTTTAGAGTTATGGTCGGTACTATCAAACGTAATTCTTCAAGAGGAACTTTGCTATCAGCTGGCGTTATACCCATTGCAGAATCTGTTGAATCTAATGATTCAGTACGTTGGAATAGTTCTTCCTTGTGACTAAGTTGTGGATGTAAAAATTTATTAAATTGCGGCGATTGTTGTGTTCCCGTTTGATTAATTATTATTCCCGCCGACATAGGAGATCTTGTTGGCGTCCGCGATCTGCTAGTAGCCGGTGAGGAAGTTTTCCTTGTTCTGGGTGATGCCTTCTTTCTGGCCACCTTTTCCGGTTCCGAGGTTATACCGATCACATGTGAGATACAACAATCCATTTGCTTTTTAAGGGTTTCAAATTGAGTTTCATCTAAATGTCTGGTAATTTGTGGATCGCAGGCTAGAATTAAAAATTCCAAGCCCTGTGATGCCCATCTAGGTCTCATGCCGCGACCACGTTCACAACGTTCCGTTACAAATTGCATCCACATTTTAGCAAATGTTATGATACCCAAGGAGAGCTCTACTTCGCAGTCTTGGTGTTTGTGGGCCATAATGCGGTGTTCAAATAGACGTATCACATCTTTGTTATATTCGAAACCAAACTTATAGCCTTGATGTAAGATTTCGCGGGTACGAGACAGTACAGCTTGGCGATCTTGTTCCTAGAAGAATGACAAAGGTATAAGACAGTTAACAAAGTAATTTCGCTTTCCCAAAGCATTTTACCTACATCTAAATCCATTACATATACCGGTGAACATCTTTCTTGTACCCTTTCGATAATTTTTGTTAATTTATTTCGGACACCTAAGACATCTCGTTGTAGTAGTTTAAAAGATTCCTTAATCTCATCACAAACAAAATCACCCGATTGTCCCGCATCAACGTCATGTTCATAATGTTCACGATGAAAATCAGCCGATTCCACATCACGACAGAAAGTTTTAGCAAAGAATAACACTTTCACCGAACACTCCCGTTCTATCGTAAAAAGAGATTGTGTTTCCCGACATATAGTTAATACCTGCCATTTCAATTCAGACTCGAGATTCTGTGCCGTGCCATCAATCTGTATATCCAACTCTTGCGATCTACTTACCAAACGCTCGGATATTCCATTGAGTAGGTTGCGTATAATGGTACAGAATTTTTTGGCCGCTAAGGTATGCATTCCAGTTATCATGGGTGATATGAGTTTGGTAAACATCCACTCTTTTTCCAAAGCCGATTTCTGATGTGCTTCCGGACAAGCTATTAAAACCAATTGATC